>CM076575.1:1264921640-1265436319 GCA_034641835.2 Pinus albicaulis | reverse complement strand
AGAACATTTATTTCTTCTATCAGATAGAAATTTTATCTTTAGGTAACAGTGATATGATTCCACAACATTGTTTGTCTCCTGATTTGCATGGAGAAAATTCCGACAACCTTTGACCCACATCCCTAATTGAATAAAATTTGGGTTAGTGAAGATATTTCATCCATATTTCAAACCAAAAAGAGAAATGTAACTTAAGAGTTTTTCAACTTACAAATCTTGTCACCTGCAACCCAGTTCTTGTGGAAATAGTCTAGGAAATTTCCCTCATTAGAAAATTTGTTGAAGAAATCATTAATTGCATTGCTCACTTCAACATTGGAACAATAATTCATAATTAAACCCAAATCACTAAACATTTATTTTTCTATTTCTGGATTACTGGCCAATCGATTCACATTTTTTATCCATGCTCGAGGTATGTGCCAAACACACAAGATAAAATTGCACCTTGTGATTCTCCTGCCACATTAAATTCATTTCAAGCATGTTATTTTTGTAATAAAAACAAATTGTACTGTAAAATAAGAATATTGAAGTTACCTTAAAGCACCTATATCGACCCAATGCATCATCAACTATGAAAAGCATTAACTTTCCAACTATGATCATGTTGTGAAACCGGCTCAAAAAGAGAAAAGTGATATTCACGCCTTATAAATGAGCCACTTCGAGGGGGCAACCTCCAATACATTACATGAATGAACAATTCTTGGATGATACAAATGAACAAAACCTCCTATATATAGGAGTCCATGGGGCCATAATATAATCCTAGTGGGGCCACAATGTAATCCTAGCCGACCTAACAATAATAATGTAAGGGCACAATAATAACAATATGGGGGTTACAGGGGTACAATAATAACAATAAGGGGGGCTACACTAACATAACAAGGGGCTACACTATTAATATAGGGACTTAACATGCCCCTCTCCTTCAAACAAGTGTTGTCCTCAACGCTTGATTATTTCTTGATGCTTCTGTATAAAATTCTCATCCTCCCATGTGAAATCTTCTACAAGAAAGTTCTTCCACTTGCTGAGATACTCTGAAATTGATCGTGCTTGTCGATTTCTTGTTTCTATGACTGCTTCATAACTTCTTTCGATGTGATGTTGATCTTCCTGTTGTTTCATTAGATTCTGCACCAAAGTTGGGTTATCCTTTGAGAGTTGGAGAACTTGTTGTTGATGCTCGATGTGATCTTCCACTAATTTATCATCCATATTTGCTATTATTTGATCCTTCAAACCATCCAACTTAGCCTCCATTTCTGATTTTAAACCATCTATTTCATCTTCAATTGATCTTCGTAAGATTGAAACTTGTTGCACTTGGTACCGTAATTTTGATATCTCATACTGCAACTCTTCCTCTTCATGCGTCATAGTATAGCTTTTTGAGGGATTAATGGGTATAGAATTATTTTTTGGAGGCATTATAGAACCCAATATTGATAAAATTTCTAAAATATGCCCTTGGAATCAATTAAAATTGATTTTTCAAACAAGACTTATGCAATTCGGAAAAATACACACCTTTTTCTTGCTTTTGAGGAGCTCAATATTGAAATTGGATTATCTCTGTGATTTTGAATCTTCAATATCTGAAATTTTGAATGAGGTAGCCCTTTAAATTCTCTTTAGAATGTCATAGGTCTTACGGTGCATGGACGTTGGTCTTTCAAAACCCCAATCTCCCACAATGACCCAATTATGGGTGGTTAGGTAGAAATGAGGAACTTCTACCACTTGCCATGTGTCAACAATTTTATCCTTTGGATCTGAAATTGATAGAAAAACTACAATTTGTGTACTTGTGGTCACTTACTACGACATTCCAGCTCGATTCTTAGAGAGAGAGTTATTGAAAGAATTTTCCATGATCACCTCTTTGAGATGAAATTCAGAAGCCTGAAAAAGCCCTAACTTTCACAGATCATATCTCCGCCAATATTGTGAACCAAGATCTGAAATTTTGTGATGATGTTCCTTAGGATTTCGGCTTCGCAGTCTAAATTTTTTAGCTTCTGAACCTTCGTAGAAAAAAATTTATAGCGAAACTTCCACGATGACTCGTTTAGGCTTAATTCAGAGCCTACAAATCGACCTACTTTCCACAAACATCATATCTCCAAAAATATTGTAACCCAAGCTCTGAAATTTTGTGACGATGTTCTTCAGGATTTCAATTTTGCACTCTAAAACTTTCAGCTTCTGAACCTTTGTATAAAAAAAGTTATAGCAAAAATTCCACAATGGCCTATTTGGAGCAACAAAACCCTAGAATCCAAAGCTCTGATACGAAATGTTGTGAAACCAACTCCAAAAATAGAAGAAAAGAGATATCAACGCCTTATAAATAACCCAATTTGAGGGGGAAACCTCCAATACATTACATGAATGAACAATTCTTGGATGATACAAATTACAAAACCTCCTTTCTATATAGGAGTCCATGGGGCCACAATGTAATCCTAGTGGGGCCACAATGTAATCCTAGCCGACCTAACAATAATAATTTAAGGGCACAATAATAACAATATGGGGGTTACAAGGGTACAACAATAACAATAAAGGGGCTACACTAACATAATAAGGGACTACACTATTAATATAGGGACTTAACAAATCAACTTAGTGACACTTATGCATGAGTTACTCCAACCATAGCGAAATGTCTTATGATTTGTCTTATGATGTATTACGTGATGCCACCACCTATGTAAGTGGAACCCCACTTTGTTGGTGATCAAACACGACGAGTGTGTACAATTGATACTATCACATTCAAAATACACATAGATCATCAACTTCAAATCATCAATCATTATTAATCAAGTTATTGTACTAGATCAATCATTCTTAATAAACTCACCCCATACTTATATTCGTGTTGAATGTCAATCCATGGCTAATTGTTTATTATTCAATAGCTTCACCATGGTCTCCAACATCCACTTCGTCTGAATTCAAACTATAAAAGGGACATCTCCACCATTGGGATTTTGATAAAAGAAAAAACCATTTGGGTGTTTCCTATACCAAAGGTTCACACTCATTTCATCCTTCTTATGCAACTCATAATTTCCTTTCATTAGACGATTATATATGTTAACAACATCTTTCTTACACAAAAAAAAATCCCTATCTCGAGCTGCAACATCCACGTCAATATATTTTTTAACATGCATTTTGAAAACAGAGTCAACTAGCACATCCAAGAAGAAACATCTCTCTACATAGGAAACCATGTCCCTTGATAACTTTGGTTGATGCAACACCTTAGCAGGACCCGAGGTGTCCTGTTGGCCATGACAAGGCGATCCTTGGCTATCTACATGCTCATACATGTTATATGTTATTATTGCAACCTCATGGATTTGAACCATAATTTTTACAATGAAATGGCATTGGCATCTCCTCTTTTTCACAAATGAGTATTTTTGCTTCATTTCATCTTGTCCCCTTCTGTCATTGGGGCCATATGAACAAGCATAGCAGCATAAAAAAGTTTGAAAACTAAGTACATATGATTTCATGAAAACTGATGGAGCACTATTAATACCAACATATATATGTAGGATTTCTAAAAAATCTTACACTTCATATAGCAAGGAAGCAGTGGGCCTTGAGCATGGGAATTTGTTTTGTACCCGGGTGAAAGAACATGGAGCATCTGGGTTCATTTCCTTTCCTTTAATAAAGTCTCCAATTCTAGTTGAAGGGATTTTTGCAATCCGATCTAAGGAGTCCATGTGTTTCCTTGTACAAGAGACCAATCTAAATCTGACCTACAAAATATGAGTTTTTCTATAGGGTTTTGCACCGGAAGGGCAATTATTGACTCTCATTTCACTTGCTTCACCATTTTTAAGCGAGTTGCCGCAACGGTTGACTAGCGAGTTGGCACAATGGTTGTCCATATGGTGGACCTGTGCTCCCTTAGAAAATGGTCTGAATAAATTGGGTTGTGGTAAAAAAATTAAATGGGTTTTAGTAAAAAATTAAATGGGTTGTGGTAAACAAATTATTCGAGGATTCTCACTTAAAAATACACAGACATCCAGTTAAAAACAAAGATTCACTAAAAAAAATAGATCGATTTTTCCGTCGACCGAATAAATCCTTCAAAAGAGTGGTCCGTGAGAGCTTTCATTCGGTTTGGGATTTGTAACGAAAATGAAAAATTTTCTTTATTCAGCAATTCCCATTTAAAAACCAAACGAAGACATTTAACTAAATACACACTTGCTTAAAAATAGACACCACAGATCCGATCTCCGTCGAGTGAGTAACTTCTTCGATTTTTTGTCGTTCAATCAGACTGGTGTGTAACAGGGGATGACATGAGTATTCGATTACAAGAGCTATATAGGGGAGGCTCGATTGATCATGGCACCGTGGCTCAGGCGTCTTCTCGTCGACTGGTTTGCAAGTCTCTGTTTGGATTCGGCTCGAGGAACGCGGGAAAATATTTGCATTTGCATTCATGGTTGCCCCAATGCGTAGGTGAGGGGAAACGAAAACGGTGATTGGATCCTAAATGGAATCCTTCAAATGGTACTAAATGAGCTCCTTCAAACGTAACGTCGTGGGACTCCGAGAAGTGGGAGGGGCGTCGGCCCACGTTCGCCTTTAAGGATTCACTCGCATCACCCGAGACGCAAACCCAAAGTTAATTCCGCCAAATGGTTAGCTTAGTCATTGAAATATATGACGCCATGTGCGTTTCGAGAGTTCATTTCCTCGATAAATTACAAGCATGTTCATGAATCTCGTACCAAGCCTCGTATAGCTCCGAGTTAAGCTAAGTTAAAAGAACAATCATAAAACTAGAACTGGCTCGATGACGTGGAAATTTTGCCTTCGTCATGAATTTTCCCTATCGTTGATAATTAAAGGAGAAAGATATGGCGTACACGAGCCATCTCCTCGCTTTCTCGCAATCTTCAACACTTTCATTCAAGTCCTCTTTCCAGGCCAAACTGTTTCTTCTGCCTCCGAATCCTCGCATTATTTGTGCCTGGCCTTACTTATATGTAGTCCTATTATCTTTTCAAGATAAAAAGTATTCTTTAATAGCTCTTATGCTTTCAAGATGCGAAATTTAATGTCTTCCCGATTAAACAATCAAATCCATATAAAACTGCATCAATGTAGTGTCATTAGATCAACTGATTTTGTGTGTGCTCGTAGTCCCTTCAGAAACTACAATGATCTAAAAATTATAGCTGGTTTGCAAAATCCTCCGTTTCTTTTGGCAAAGTTCAGATGGTTTTGCAATTTTCCTTCGGTAATCGAAAGCGATCCGAAACCATTTTCTTTAAATAAAGAATTCCACTTCAAAAATATCTATGAAAAATATATATATCAAGATGCGTTGTTCGGGATTTTAAACATATGTGTGGGGTGGGGCAAGAGTGATGATGCCGTTGATGGAATTCTCCCTTGTATTGTTTTATATAGGATTTATAGGTGAGCATTCTCATATATAAACTTATCATAAGGATATATTATAATTTCTTAGATGGGATTGGTATTTTTTAAAGACATCTTTGTTGTGTCAATTTGATTGGTTGAGGGAACAAAATTTGGTTGAGCCAATTTTCTTGGCAAGGATCATTTAGAATTTTATATTTGAATTGTGTAATATCTAAAAATCAGATTTTTTTTTTTTTTTTTAAATTTAAATATATGTATCTTTCAACATTTATGTATATAAAATTAATTTTTTTATAGATTTTTATTAAAACAAAGAGGGAAGAGAACTAATAATAAATATAATAAAAATGGAGGAAAAACAAAATATAATAAAAATTGGCAGGAAACCTAAAAATATATTGAAAATATAATTATCGAACATTTGATAATTAAAAAATGATATCTAAATTAAAATAGTCTTAAAAAATTAAATACAACTTTTTCTTCTAAATTTATCGATAACTAATTATGAATCATGTTTATTGAGGTTGGAATTTTCAATGTGAGTAATGGTAAAAGTATTTATTTTATATTTTGGATGTTTTTTGACAAATTTTTTGATTAATTTTGTATTATTGAAAATTTATTAGAATTATGAATTTGATTTAATTTATAAGCTTTATACAATTCCAAATATCCCTTAAATTTCTAAAGATTAAATCTACTTATACATTCAAAAACAGATTTTATAAAACATATACATAATACTTATATTTCAATTAATTCAAAATTAATTGAAAAGATTCCATTCTACCCAAAACTCTAAAACTGCTATATACTTTGACCAAATCAATGGTGGGAACTATTAATTGAAAAGATTCCATTCTACCCAAAACTCTAAAACTGCTATATACTTTGACCAAATCAATGGTGGGAACTATTAATGTGGGTAATGACAAAAGCATAAGGTTAAAAATTTACACGGATCGATGCATTTACTGTGACCAGGTTTAATGACTTTGACCGTATTTAAAACGAAAAAACTCGGGATTTCAATGGAAAGTTTCGTTGTGGCATTGGATTCCAAAGGATCACTATTATTTCGGTAACCAATGATACCTCGGCAACCGCCCTTGGGCCATAACCCAATATGCACAGCTGATGACTTAGTTGTACGGATTTCAAATGCGCAATTCAGCTCACTAAAATTAGACCTAGTTTATGGCTTTTAAGAATTTATTTTTCTCTGAATCCGTTGGAATAAATAATTCACCATAGCCATAATTTTAGGTCGTTTTCAAAGTTTTCATGGTTTTGAAACCTCCTAAACCGTTGTAGCCTTTAAAAAAAGAAAAAGATTGAATAATTTTTATCCAACCCTAAGAATGTTCCCCACAACGTGAGCATGGGAAGAAGGACGCACAACGAGGAAATATCCGTCATCTTATATTTGAAAACAGATCTGAAGTTTTCCTCGTTTCGTCGCCAGCATTTTGTTCGTGCTGTCTGGAGGTTTTATTTACTGAGGGCTTTTTCTTTCCAGGCGTCTACTGTTCGAATCTCAAGAGCTTATTGATTTGGAGGATTCGATGCCGTTTTTAAAGGTCATTTGTTCTACCAGTTGATGAGATAATTTTAGTTAAAAATTCTTTAACGACAAGTTATTTGGGTTAAAAATTTCTAATAGTTGGACAATGTCTATACGATATTATTAGTAAACAATGACGAGTTTGGTGGTGCATTCAAATTCATTTTGTATATTTGGATTAAAATAATCTATATTTAAATATGACTTAATAGTATAAGAATTAGAAGATCCATACGATATTATTATACAGTAAGCAATGACCAGTTTAGTAGAGCATTTTCATTTAATTATGTATATTTGGATTAAAATAATTTATATTAAATATGATTTAATAGTATAAGAATTAGAAGTATTTGAGAGGGTGAAAGACTTATAATATTATATAGATATTTTTTATTATATCAAAACAAAAATATAATATAATATAAAATAATAGGGATTTATCAAGTTTAAAAAAATCAATTTTTTACCATTTCAAAAGAGGTTTGTATTTCAAGAGATTTGATCCCCTTAGATAATTGTAAATGATTTGGGTGATAGCTTGGAACTAGGTTATCCTTTTTAGTTAAATGATGATGAGTTTTGGTTAAAAAAAACTAGATCGAGTTGTTGAAGTGATTAAAAATAGCTTGATGAAGTATTTAAACAAATCTTCGATAACCCCAAGCTAGACCCTAAAGCTAGATCGAGCCTCAAATATGGAAATTTTAGAATTTATGAAAGTATCAATAATGATATATGCAAACTTTAAAATTCAAAGTATTTGATAAATAATGATATGCAAACTTTGAAATTGTAAGTATTTAATAATTTAAAAAATAAATAAATTTAATTACTAATTACATTTGAATAGGTAATTAACAATGGAATGGATTAATTTCTCATTACATTTCTAGCATTTTAGTGTATAGTTTTGAAATTTTATTCTATCCCACTTACAATTGAAATGTAATGTTCTTATATTTATAATTTGATAACTTAAAATTTAGTTTCTAATATGATTTAAATTTTCAATGTTATAATTTAAATAATAAATTTATTATAAATATAATTTAAATAATAAATTGATTACACATAAGAAAATTATCAATTTGATCTTAATAAATATTATAATTTTTTATATGAAAAAGTGTAACTCAAAAATGTGAATTTGACGCTGCTGGAAATGTATATTTTATAAAATTCATTGAAAAGTTAATAAAAATGATTCCCTAGGTCGTAATCATATCTATTAAAATCAAACATATATATATATATATATATATATATATATATATATATATATATTCAAAAAAAAAATGACTGCAGCAATAATGAACGGAGTTGTAATAGTTGTAAGTTATAATTAATATGGTTGTAATGGATGCAATGGTATCTCAGAAATGTGTACTCAAATTCGTCTTTAAATTTGCACAAATGCTAAGTATATATAAATAATTTTACTCCGGCTCAGGTTTACAATAATAAAAACATAAGGAAATCATAAATTTTAAAAATATTGTTTAACTAATTTTAATTTGAGTAATCTAGATTTAAATCATCTAATTTTAAATAATTTAAATTTGAATGTGCGTATGAAATTAATTTTAAAATAATAATATTATAAAATATAATATAATGTGTTGTTTATTTATTTATTTATTATATATTTGATTTATTTTTATTGAAAATTGCTACATAAAAAGATAAAATGATTAAATATAAAAATCTGGTACATTTAAAATTAGAACAATAAATAAATAATATTTTTTAGAATTTCAAATTTAAAAAGCAAAACTAAAATTTATCAATATATTATTATAACTATTTTCTTTGTAAATTTTGGATATAATTAAGGAAAATTAGAGTTTGGAATATATTTGAATATTTATAAAAATTATTTTTGTGGAATAACAATTTTTATAATTCCTTTATAAATTTTGGTTATAATTAAGAAAAATTAGAGTTTGGAACATATTTGAATCTTTATAAAAATTATTTTTCTGCAATAAATAAATTTTATAATTTGTTTAAGACAAGTATTGAGGGGATTTTGTTTTTATTTTTAAAGATAATTATGATAGGTGGTATTTTTTTAACCACTTTAAGCGTTCGATAGATCCACCTATTTGAAATTTGAATTTCAAACACTCTATCTTTTGAGGTTTTCAATCACTAGATTGAGTTGTTGAGGGTCAAAAAAGCATAGTTTATTTCTTCTTCTACATATTTCTATGCAAGACCATTTTGTACCCTAGCTGACTCCAAGAAAAATTTGTCCTTAAGTGGTAGAGTTGATCATGTTGGATTACTGAAGGAAACCTCTATCCAACGACATATGAGTTTTGACATTTTTGAATTCATGTGGAATAATAAATCAATAACATAAAATATAGGCAATCAAAAAATTTCCAAAAATACCATTCCGTTCTTTACTAATCCTCTTCAAAAAGGGTACTTTAGAGTTTTCAATTTATTTAAATAGTTGAAAAAAAAACTTAAGTGAACCCATGTCTCCCAAATGCGGCATATGAGTTTCACTTTTTCGAATTCATGTGGAATTAATAAATCGATAACATAAAATATAGGCAATCACCATTCTCTTATTTACTAATCATATTTTAAAGATTTATCTGGGTAACAATTTTCATAAGCAGTGAAGTAAAACTAAGTGGACACTCTGGAAATGCGATTGAAATATTACTTGGCAGAGTTGGAAAAAATAAAAAGATTGGGTTATCTCCCATTTTTCTTTCTCTTTCTCTCTCTCTCTCACACACACACATATATATATATATATATATATACATACATGTTTTAGACTAAATTATGCTATGTGGACACACTATTACCTCTTAGCTATAAAATTTGAAATATACATTTCATTTAATGGAAAATTAAAGGTTATGTGACTGCTTAATTTTTTGCAAAAAATATCATTAAGGATATAATATAATTCTCCTACTTATTTTTACTCAAAAATCAAGTTACGTGCTTTGGATTTTGAAGAGTTTAATTCTATAAAACAAAATGAAGAAATGCAACTCACATCTTCTGCATTCACCACTCTTTTTCTTATAATTTTTGTGAGTTTGCTCTAATAACATTCGTGAATAATAGTTAGTAACGACTATCTCTATGAATAATTGATGATACATTTTCCAACTATTTAAGATATATATATTAGCTTGTATAACATTAAATACATTACCAAAATATATAATTGTTAGTATTTATTGCCAATTTACTATTTTATTTATGGCTAAGAATATATTGCTCACAAATATATGTATTTTTATACGTTTTCCACATATCACTAGAAATTACTTTCTCATAAGTAACTTATAATAAAATTTTCCCAATATTTGATATATAAAATATATATGACAACTTATAGAACAATGAATACCTTAATCGTTTTTTTGGGAGAAAAACATAACGTTGAATACTTTATTGAAATATACATAGTATTACTAGTGTTTCATGTTCACAGGATGGGGTGTTTCTCCACATCCTTTTTTTGAGAGACATGGTGATGTCTGGGAAAATGTTTCCCCACATCCCCTTTGGGAGACATGGGGAGACACATGGGAAAATTTCCCCAATATGGGTGACATGTATCCCAAAAAGGGTTCTTTGACATGCACCCACTCAAAAGAGAGATGCCCAAAAGAAACACTTTTTGATGGGAGACACTCAAAAGCACCCTTTTTGAGTTTCCATGAATTTTATGTGGGGAAGTATAATATTCAAGGTAGTGGCCCAAGTATTGCTATGCATTTAATGGTAATGTTAAATTCTTAAAGTAAATGTGACATTATCCTTTATCTTTCATTTTCATCTTTTTAATTAAAATTTTAACATTACCATGAAAATGGTGTTTAAGAGACTTCTTTGGATTTCATACAAAGAAAATAGGATTTTAGATGTCACTCAGAATCCAGCCGAATTAATAAATTAATAGTAATGCAACATCTCAATTAAATTTTGTCATGTACCAGGGTATGGAACTAGTATTTAATCAAGAGAACCAAACTCTCTATGTACCATGTTGTTAGTGGCATTGGTGGTCGAATTCCTCGACCCTACCACACTAAAAATGTACCCATCACTCAAATAAAATCTTGACTTGACTTGACACGCTATGATTTTTTTATTATTTTAATGTTTAGAGAGTTATATTGATGATAAATATCACAATATATGTAATGATTTTGATGATATGGAGGTATTTGTTGTAGCATGTTTTTTTTTATGCTAAAAGACATCTAGAGCCTATTTGATAATGTATTTTCAATTCAGAGATGTATTGCATTTCGTGCTATTTTGGTTATGGACCTTTACATGTTATATAAATAGAACTTTTGCTTATTTATGTGTAAATGGTTTCACTTCCTATGGATGCACATGAATACATATATTTTTTTATGAAATTTGAATATTTTAAGTGTTTTTGGTCAATTGGGTTATGGGTTTCAATATCTATTATAATCTATTCGACTTATTACTAATTAGATTAATGATGAATATTGAATTTAAATTTTATATCAATTTACATTCTAAAATGATGGATGATAAATCTAATTTTTAGATCAATATAAATTGTTGAATGATGAATATTGATCAATGTATTCTTTATTAAATCTCTTAATATATAAATGAATAATGAGTATGAATGATATATATAACCGTGTGAACCATAAATATAAATATGAATGACTGCATTTCATAATTCAATTATGTATAGATAAATATATTCGTGCTTTCATTATTATTGGTGCCGAAGGTACTCCCAGACATCCCGTGGGCGTCTCCCCGCCCTGTCCCAAAGATTTGGTGGATCATTGAGTATTAGTAACTAATAACTATCGATCCTTAGTTGCCCCTTATTTAACGCTAATGAGAACACATTCTCTCACCGATTTACCGGTTTCTTCGTCTCGGCAGAATCCGCTATCAGATTGCGTGTCACTTTGTCTACTCGGGCCAGCTTCTCCGACACAGAGAGTACTGTCAGTGGATGATTTCAATGAGTTCGGAATAGATGGTATTTTCGACAACACAAGTTACCATATTGTTGATACCTCAGGGCCCATGGGAAGAAGGTGGGTCCGATTAGTATGGTGGTGCTCATCAATAACTGCCCGTGGGAAGAGGGTGGGTGCGATTGGTATGGCAGTGCTTATGACTCACGGAGTCACGGCCCATGGGTCCATACTGGTTGCAGCGATAATGAACTGCCGGACTAATCAGCAACACATATTTTTCAGGGTATAGGTGTTTTTTTTTAATGTTGGTGGGCAGGATATATTTACTGTTGGATTTAAATTTTGTTTAAATTTAAACGGTTTACTAGCATTAAATAATTTATAGTTTGGAAAATGGTTATTTAATTAATTTATGGAGTTTTTAATAGACATAACAAAATAATCTGGACTACAATAAATTAGGTAGTTGGAGTGTTTGAATTAGAGTATTTGAATTGCATTTTTTTATGGTGTAAATGGATTGACTGCATTAAAAACCCATATGACACTAAGTTTGGAAGATAATCACTTTATAACTTAGATTTTTAAAAAAATTGTGAATCATTGCCTAATCTATGTGCTTCCCTCGGTGTTTGACCCAGAATGTGTAGGTACTTATGATTGTGCGAGCTTGAATTTCTAGGTCTTAGACTCCGGTTTCAACGTAGGCCCCGCTAGCGGCTGCCGGTGTGTCATACAGGGATGTGTATGCATGCCATACTCTCCAAAGGTAAGCTAACCATTCAACGGAATGGCCTTCGGGTTTTGCAACCCGACAGCCGTGATCCTTCGGCGAATGTGGCCCCACGCATCTCCCCGTCTCCGTCCATCTCCATCCCACGAATGTTCCATGGGGAGGAGCTTGTTTAGGAGCCATGGGCCATTACCGTTTCCTCCTACCCACCTATGCATGGGAGTGCCCATGAATGCAAATGATTTTCTGCTTCAGCCCACTGCGAACAGGCCGGTGAAAACCAGTTGAGGGGAGACGGGGGAGAGGCGTGGCATGATCTTTCAATCGAGCGGAACATCTCCTTAACTAATGGACTAATTTAATATGACAAAATGAAAGCTAGAGCAGCCATCACTAGAATACTACTGAAAAATCGACTGAACGAAATTCGTAGGATGGCTATTGAAAACCGGTCTGTTTTGTTTAGTGAATGTCTGTCTTTTAATTCGATGTTTGTGTATTTTTAAGTGAGAATCCCTGTTGCGCCCACTCCACCGTTGCGGAAACTCACTTAAAAAACTACTCTCTTAAAAATGGTGAAGCAAGTGAAATGGGAATCAATAATTTCCCTTTCGGTGCAAAACCCTAAAGAAAAGCTCATGTTCTCTAGGTCGGATTTAGATTGGTCTCTTGTACAAGGAAAACACATGGACTCCTTAGATCGGATTGCAAAAATTCCTTCAACTAGAATTGGAGACTTTATTAAAGGAGAGGAAATGAACCCAAATGCTCCATGTTCTTTCACTTGGGTATAAAACAAACGCCCAGGCTCAAGGCCTACTGCTTCCTTGGTATATTAAGTGTAAGTTTTTTTATAAATCCTATGTATATATGTTGGTATGAATAGTGCTCAAACAGTTTTCATGGAATCATATGTATTGAGTTTACAAAATTTTTTATGTAGCTATGCTTTTTCATATGGCCCCAATGACAGAAGGGGACAAGATGAAGTGAAGCGAAGATACTCATTTGTGAAAAAGAGGGGATGCCAATGCCATTTCATTGTAAAAATTATGGTTCAAATCCCTGAGGTTGCGATAATAACATATAACATGTATGATCATGTAGATAGCCAAGGATTGCCTTGTCATGGCCAACATGACACCTCGAGTCATGCTAGGGCGTTGCATCAACCAAAGTTATCAAGGGACATGGTTTCCTATGTAGAGAGTTGTTTCTTTTTGGATGTGCCAGTTGACTCTATTTGCAAAATGCATGTTAAAAAATATATTGACATGGACGCTGCAGCTTGAGATAGGGATTTATTTTTGTGTAGAAAAGATGTTGTTAACATATATAATCGTCTAATGAAAGGAAATTATCAGTTTCATAAGAAGGATGAAATGAGTGTGAACCTTTGGTATAGGAAACACCAAAATGATTTTTTCTTTTATCAAAAGCCCAATGGTGGAGATGTCCCTTTTATAATTGGAATTCAGATGAAGTGGATGTTGGAAACCATGGTGAAGCTATTGAATAATAGCCTAATAGCCATGGATTCGACATTCAGCACGAATAAGTATGGGGTGAGTGTATTAAGAATGATTGATCTAGTACAATAACTTGATTAATAATGATTGATGATCTATGTATTTTGAATGTGATAGTATCAATTGTACACACTCGTCGTGTTTGATCACCAACAAAGTGGGGTACGCGTTGCATGGGTGGTGTCATCACATAATTTAATGCTTTCATGGTAGATGATGCATTGGCTGAAATTGGTGCTTTAAGGTAACTTCAATATTCTTATTTTACAGTACAACTTGTATTTATTACAAAAATAACATGCTTGAAATGAATTGAATGTGGCAGGAGAATCACAAGGTGCAATGTTATCTTGTGTGTTTGGCACGTACGTCGAGCATGGCTAAAAAATGTGAATTGATTGGCCAGTAATCCAGAAATAGCAAAAGAAATGTTTAGTGATTTGGGTTTAATTATGAATTATTGTTCCAATGTTGAAGTCAACACTGCAATTAATGCTTTCTTCAACAAATGTTTTGATCAGGAAAATTTCCTAGACTATTTCAACAAGAATTGGGTTGCGGGTGACAAGATTTGTAAGTTGAAAAACTCTTAAGTTACATTTCTCTTTTTGGTTTGAAATATGGATGAAATATCTTCATTAACCCAAATTTTATGCAATTAGGGATGTGGGTCAAAGTTTGTCAGGATTTTCCCCATGCAAATCAGGAGACAAACAATGTTGTGGAATCATATCACTGTTACCTAAAGACAAACTTTCTATCTGATAGAAGAAAGAAATGTTTTCGTAGGATGGACTGGTTGATATATGTTCTTCTAAAAAATGTTGACCCCTGTTATCGGTTTAAGGAAATTCTAAAAAAGGAAGGATTTTTAAATAATTACAAGAAAGAGAAACAGTTGGAATCATCAATGGAAAAAGCTAAAAGGATACCAGATAGTGATTGCAGCCCTCATTTGCAAATGTCTCATGCTTTTTGGGTGATGAGTCAATCTAAAGTTAATAAGCAATATCTTGTCACTTGTCATCGTACAAATTTCATAACTTGTGATTGCCCATGGTCTATTCGTGGCAACATATGCAAGCATTCCATAAAGGTGGGTTGGTTGTGTTCCGGTTCAATGGCTTCAAACCAATTAAAAAATCGTCAAAGCACAACTGAGTCATATATAGAGGCAGTATCCGATCTTCTTGAAGATGCAAACACAATTGCCATGGATAGTCGCAATGTTGATGTAAATGTTGAAGAAATTGAGATGGCCAAGGAGGAGTTATTTGGCTACTTAGACATGGTTCGAAACAGTCCTCCTACTACTTTGACCAAGATTGAACAGTTGATTGCTTTAGTTAAAAAAAATTCGGATGACGCCAACAATCTTCATATTATGGATTATGAATTCAAGTGTGGATTGGGTGATTTTGCTTGTCTTTGAAGAGGAATAAGAGTTTCCTAAGCCCCAAAAAGAGAATAAAAACAAGGCAACACAGTGAAAGATTCGAAATTGACTTGAATATCCCGGCAGGTGAAGATGGATCGTTTCAGTTTGAAGAACTCAACAAGCAAGGTCGCCCCTTGCCAATAATGAATGTTTTTCCAGGTTTCTTGTGCACGATTTTGTTTTCAATTTGATATTAATAGTTATTCCTGTATTAGTTGTATTTGATGTATTAATGTTTTGTTGACTATGTCCATGTATGTTTGATAGGTGGTGAGGATATGGTTGGAGATTTCTCTAATTTGATGGAATTTTCATTTAAGGTGATTAAATAAGTCCATGCATTTACACTCATTCTTTTAATACAATGATTGTTTTTTAAGTCATGGAAGATAGCTTTCAAGTGGTTTTGCATAATTGCATAGTTGCATATATTGGTGTGCAAACAATAATCTGATTTATAAATTTGAATAAAAACAATGAAAATGTAACAAAATTATTAGAGGAACTGCAATGAAATTGTAACTAAACATGTCAAACACAATTTTACCAGTTTTTTATAACTAACAAAACAAACTAGAGAGTTATATATTACAACATCAAATATAACGCCTTTACTGTCTATGAGTTGTAATAACGGTGAGTGCCATTTGCGGCAACTCCGGCCGATTCGGCGGCAACGGTGACCGAGTGTCTCGAAACAATGAGCAGGTGTGTCGGCAACTATGAACTTTGTTTGCATAGTTGCATATATTGGTGTACAAACAATATGATATATAAATTCAAATAAAGCAATGGAAGTAACAAGAATTATTAGAGAGCTATATTAATTACTAACTAATATATTATTTACAATTTTGCAGTTTTTTATAACTAACAAAACAAAAGTAGAGTTATTTATTTTGACATCAAATATAATGCCTTTACGCCATGAGTTGTCGCAACGGTGAGCTAGTGTTACGTACGCGGTGACCCGGTGTTGCGAGCGACGAACGGTGTGTAATAATTGTGAGGAGTAGTTGCATAGTTTCTATATATTTAATGATTGTCAAAGCAAATAATGCGATATATATAAATTTGAATAAAAACAATGAAAATGTAACAAAATTATTAGAGGAACTGCAATGAAATTGTAACTAAACATGTCAAACACAATTTTACCAGTTTTTTATAACTAACAAAACAAACTAGAGAGTTATATATTACAACATCAAATATAACGCCTTTACTGTCTATGAGTTGCAGCAATGGTGAGCCAGTGTTGCAACAACGGTGAGCCAATGTTGTAGCAACTCTAACCCAGTGTTGCAGCAATGGTGACCCAGTGTGTCAGCAATGATGAGCCAGTGTGTTAGCAATTGTGAGCTAGTTTACATAGTTACATATATTGGTGTGCAAACAATAATTTGATTTATAAATTCGAATAAAAACAATGGAAATGTAACAAAATTATTAGAGGAACTGCAATGAAATTGCAACTAAACATGTCAAACACAATTTTACCAGTTTTTTATAACTAAAAAAACAAACTGGAGAGTTATACATTACAACATCAAATATAATGCCTTTACTTTTTATGAGTTTCCGCAACAGTGAGCCAATGTTGCAGCAACGGTGACCCAGTGTTGCAACAACAGTGACCCAGTGTTGCAGAAACTGTGAGCTAGTGTGTCAGCGACTGTGAGGTAGTTTACATAGTTTCATATATTGGTGTGCAAAAAATAATCCGATATATAAATTCGAATAAAAAGAATGGAAATGTAACAAAATTATTAGAGGAACTGCAATGAAATTGTAACTAAACATGTCAAACACAATTTTACCAGTTTTTTATAACTAACAAAACAAACTGGAGAGTTATATATTACAACATCAAATATAATGCCTTTACTGTCTATGAGTTGCAGTAAAGGTGAGCCAGTGTTGCAGCAACTCTGACACAGTGTTGTAGCAACGGTGAGCCAGTGTTGCTTAGCAGCGTAGACAATCTGTCGACCCAATAGTGACCCGACAATCAATACGAATGTTTGTGAATGAGGAGACAATTTCGATACAATAATCAGTATTTCCTGGTTCATCGAGACAAAGATACCCTCCTGTCTCCATAATTACATTCCAGCAATCAAATTCTTATTTTTTTGTCAGCGTATATTTCTTTTTATATACCCTTGTTGGAAGCCAGATCATTGGATACCGAAATCTAAGACCTATCCAGTGATTCCCACACTGTCCCATAGCAATAATATACTGAGCAACCCTTGTTAAGGTTGTCTTTAAGTTGAGATAGTTAAATGGATCTTTATTTCAGGGTTGTTTTCCCATGCTATCCCACCTTGCTTTACATCCTCCCTGTGCCTTAGTTTCCAATAATTGAATTTGGTGTGCACAATATGCACTGGTCATCTCCCTGTTCTTGGAGATAACCTCTACTAATTCTGGAGAGTTGATGTATTTTTGATGTTCTTTTATCACCTCCACAGGTTTGGGATGTTCTCGTCTAACCCACAGAAGGCTCTCGGAATTATGCAAATAAATTTTCAGATCATCCAACCAACTAGCCTGATTTCTCAAATACAATACAAATGCCCTCAATTGGACATCCCCTGTAACATAGTTGGGATTCCATTTTGTATTATAAGGTACCAAAAAATTATGTTGGTACAGTTCACAGAGAAAGTCTTTCTCTTGATTACAAATTGACATATATGCCTCCTCAAAACAATAACTTCTTTCAACCCAGAGAGGGATATTTTGGATGATAGCATTCTTTTTAAATATCATGAATTTTTCAGTCAAGTACATGGTGTAATTGGTTGAAGGAGCCCTGCAAGCGAGCACACCATCCATTAGCTGTATGAGTTCTTTCTTATCCTTCTCCAACTTGGTCACTCTCCTTTCCATCTTAGCCACTGTTTTTTATGTCTTCATAAAACTTTGTTTTGATATTCTTCTTCAAATATCTTGGCAAGGTCAGGAAGTGATTTTTTGTGCACACTGTAAGGTTCCTCATCATCTTTTTGCTCACCAATGTCTTTGGTCAGTTTGATCTCTGGTTCCTGATCCTCTGTTAGTTTCAGTTCTGGTTGTTGTTCCTCTGTGTCTATACCAATTTATTTTGTATCTTTGATATGTAATTCTTATTCCTCTATATGGATAGATGTGATTTTGGCATGGGACTCTGTAACTTCAATGTCATCGGTTTGTTTTTTTCCAAGGGGTATATCTTGTTGGACCCTGGGAGAAGGAATACCTATGTCATCAATGGGTATGGACTCTGCAACTTCAATGTCATCAGTCTATTTTTCTCCAAGGGGTATATCTTGTTGGACCCTAGGAGAAGGAATACCTATGTCATCAGTGGGTATGGACTCTGCAACTTGGGACAAGAAATCTAATCTATCAAAAGTTTCTTTTTGTCTGAGCTCATCTATTAGGGTTTTAACTTGAATCTGTAGTTGTCTGTTTTTCATCTGGAGAGTCCTATTCTTCCTTAACAATGAAATATACAGAGGAAGATGTTTACAGTTACTTACTTTTTCAAGGTGCTTCTTTCTCAATTCTGGTGGTTTAGTTGGTTGGTCCTCCTGATCATCCCCAAACAATTCCAATTGTGCAGTTGATTGATCCTCTTGATCATCACCATACAATTTTGGTTGTGTAGCTGGTTGGTCCTCCTAATCATCCCCAAACAATTTGGGTTGTGCAATTGGTTGGCCCAACATTTTTTCCCTACACAATTGCTGGTACTCCTCTTCATCCGCATACAACATTTGGATTGAGATAAGGCCATCTGAGCAGTACCATTTGCTTAGTCCCGCTATGTATTCATAGTCATAATTAGGAGAGGGAAGCTTATCAACTTGTTCTTTTGTGTTATCAAGCTGGCCTAATCCTTCTTCCATGCATCCTTGTTTTGTAACAACGGGGAGGGTTTGAGGAACTGGAGCATAATGGCCTCTCTTTCCCCTGTTCTTCTGGGCTTTTGGCACTGCTGCTGGGCGTTCCCTGTATCCTTTCAATCTTCTGGTCCTAGGTTTATTCCCCAATATTTGTACTTCATCATCATCATCTTGGCCATGTCCTTTATGTGCATCTTTAGCAGCAGAAACCCTAGAAACCCTCCTATTTTGAACACATGGTGGCTTAGTTGCCATATGGAAAGGTCCTGTGGGAATTTCTGCAGGTGGGAGGTGATGGGGCGGAGTTGCTGCTAAGGGGTCATGGGGTGGAGTTGCCACTTAGGGGTCATGGGATGGAGTTTCTGTTGAGGAGTCATGGGATGGAGTTGTCGCTGAGAGGGCATGGCGCGAAGTTGCAGCTGGGGGGTCATGGGGTGGAGTTGCAGCTTGGAGGTCATGGGGTGGAGTCACAGCTTCAACATGCAATGGCCTTCCAACTACTTCACCCCAAGTTCTCCCTTCCTTTTGCAGCGCAGCAACCACCAAAATTTTAACAAGGCATTGGTGGGAAAGGATTTCGAGTGGCCGCTTTGATTTCTGCACACCTCGGGCCATTTGGTCTAGGGTTTTTGCAAGAAAGAAAGGCATGTTAACCAACCTGCCATGATGCAGGTGGTCTAACAAGTGGAGGTGCTCATAATAAATAACCACATACCTTACTTCACAAGTGAAAAATTTCTGGACAAGGAATGCAACATCTGACCAGGGTTGTGGTAATTACTTCCTCTTATATCCTAAGCCACTCTTGATCAGTCGTTCACCTACCTCAAGGAAATTCCTCACAATATCATGTTGGGGTTTTCGGGGTGCAAACCACTTTTCTCCCATCTGGAGTAACCTTGACACTTTAGCAATCGCATCTTCTATCGCATGCACCACTATTCCTGCTACCTCTGATCTACCCTCCCTGTAATGCATGGGGAATTCTAGGGCTATGTCATTTTCATGCCCCTGAAACCTGCGAATATAATCTATCCAGCTGGCTTGTTCAAACATTTGTTTAACGGGTGGATATGTGTCTAACAATTCTTTGGCACTTTCATGGCGTACTCTTGCACTTTCATGGCGTACTCTTGTAGCTCTGGTTGTGTTAGATATTTGCAAGAAAGCGAATGTGGGACAATGGCGCAATGGAAGAGTTGGGGTAATGGGTACAACAATAAAATAATAATGGGGATGGGTTATTTATGGTGGTGCCTGTATGCAGACACGTGTTGTCGCAAGGGGTCGGGAAATAGATATTCAAGCTTTTTAAAACATATCTTGGAAATAGGAGATTGAAGCTACTTTAATTTTTAAAAATTAAAATTAAAATATATAAATATGTATCAATATGCTTGGTAAGATGTGAAAATAAGAGTGCATGTTGTAACAGTGCATTCCATTATGAAATTGTTGACCTATCTACTAACACCACATGTGCATTTTTTCATAATCAAACGATTGGATTTTTGTTAAAACTTTAGGCAAAGTTTATATGAGATTCTCAAGACAACAGACCTTCAATCTTGAGATCAATAGTCTCTGTATGGCTTGATTTCATATAAACATGTTATGATGGGGATGAATGTTCCCCTTTACTATTCCATGTGAAGCTAACTTTTCAATTCATTCGAATCATAAAATCATATATACCTTAATGCTTTTCAAAGCATATCCCCTGGCATTATTCACTTGCATTGGTACCTGTGTGGGTTCTGTTCTTAGTACATATCAATGTGAAAGAGTTGGGTTTTCAAGATAACTTCATTGACTTGCAAGTTCTTCATATTATTTTTTCTATTTGCAGGTTAAGCTGTTGTTGTTGTCATGGATGTCAAAACATGCTCCATTTCAAAACACATGGCCTTGTGGCTGTAGATGTTGATGATGGAGAAATTCACAACAATTGGATTTTTGGTTTGGATATTTATACATTTCTGCCCCTTAAATGAGGTTGGATCTATGGATTGCAAAAGTGTAAGATGTCACATTTGCATTTGCATTTTTCATTTAACCATGTAACAAAGGACAAATAATGATCGATATATAAGCTATCTTGGTTGGCTTGTAACCAAGGGTATCTCACATAATTTCTTAACGAAGTTCATAATTTCACATAAGAATTAGAGCTCATTATAGTGAAAAAAGAGGCTTGTATAAATTATGGGACCATGTGCTGCTCATGGATAATGAATTTTTCAATGTTCATAGAAGTTGGAATTATGAAGGTGTATTGGAATTTGACTTCCAGAATAAAAGGCATAATAAAAGCATCCATCACATAATCTAATGACATATAAAAGGTTTTAAAACAATTGAAAAATGATGCACAATATCCTTTCTAATGACATCGAGCAGTGTCAAAGTAAACCTATCCTTCAAATGTGAAACTATCATTCACAAGTTTATTTCTTTCAACAAACTTCCATGCTTTGGTCCTATAAAAATTACATAAACATGTTATAACATGACCATGTTAAATGGTGAACTATGCCAAATAATGTCATTCAAAGTATATCAATTCTACTAGGTTGGCAAAACAATGTTTTTAAGTTATGAAACTATAGGATTTTTTTTCCTCAATGACACCCTACAAAAAGACTTTTGGGTAGTATCGATATATGATTTTAAAATTGTTGATGAGGTTTGTTATAGCCTCAAGGCAGCTTCTTATGAGATATATTCATCCTTGGTATGAGATATAGTTTTAAGTAAAAATAGTCATC
This sequence comes from Pinus albicaulis, assembly GCA_034641835.2. NCBI lineage: Eukaryota > Viridiplantae > Streptophyta > Pinopsida > Pinales > Pinaceae > Pinus > Pinus albicaulis. The sequence goes on along the minus strand of CM076575.1, from coordinate 1,265,413,976 downwards.
CTTGGTATGAGATATAGTTTAAACTAAAAATAGTAACTCACTTCTACTTGTATGGAAATCAATATGACATTTACTTTTCAAAAGACAAATTTATATCTATGTTTATTTTTATTTTAAAAAAAAATTATTTTAAAATTGTTGATAGTTTGTTATGTACAGCGTATGTATAGAGATATAGTCATCCTTGATATGAGATATAGTTTAAACTAAAAATAGTCATCCTTGGTATGAGATATAGTTTTAATTAAAAATAGTAACTCACTTCTACTTGTATGGAAATCAATATGACATTTATTTTTCAAAAGATAAATTTCAAATATGATTCTATTTACATAATGATTGAGAAGTATAATGTTAACATATTAATTTGATAATAATTTGTTACACTTCATAAATCTTGCATTTAGAGTTATATAATTATGAGCACCACCTAAAACTTATTAAATGACATACAATCCCAAATTAATTTTACTATATATAAACTGAAAAGAAATTAAAAAATGATTTTCATAAATACAGAAAATAAAAGCATCCATCACATAATCTAATGACATAACTAAACTGTATTAAAAATGTAATTCCATTAATAGTATTACTGAAAAATACATTTTATACATACATGTGTTGGGATATAAGACCAAAACATAGTGAGGCCATCTATAAAAAACAACTCATACAAAAATGATGGAGATCAGGTTGCTCCAATCTATCTCAAAAAATATGAACACAATAATATTACCCCCCCCCCATAATAACCCCAACCCCAATCAAAGCAACAATCCATTCATTAATAGGAAATATATAACGATGCCTATCAATAATAATTGGAGCACATGTTGGCTCCACAAATATACCACATCCACGTCCTTTGGATGCTGCTTCAGAAAGTATTGAATCATAGACCCTTTGGACATCAGATTGGTACATAATCTCAAAACCGTGGAATTGTGTAGCAATGGATTTTTCTTGCTGGTGTAGGGGCTTTAGGTTAGGTCTTCTAACTTGGAAGGTGCCATTCTTCTGGTTGATGATTAGCTCGGAGTTAGTGTAAATGACAATGTCATTTGCACCATAACTCTTGCAGTCGTGAGACCCTCTATCAATGCATGATAGTATGCCTCATTGTTCGTTGTAATCCCAGGTATTTGTCTACTATTTTGATAGACTTGGCTCAGGGCTTCATTATGAAGCACGAACCTTGTCCGTGCATTCCCTGGGTTTGGATGGCACCATATTTGGATAACTAGGACCCATTTTGCAACCATTTGCAAAACAAGAAAATAATTTAATTAAATATTGTTAATACAGTTGCGGCAACTCGTTGTTGCCGCCACTGCACAAAATTAAAATTTACAATGGCGGCAACACACTGTTACAGTGGCGACAACTCGTTGTTGCCGCTACTGCAACAACGAGTTGCCGCCACTGCTCAAAATTTAAATTTATAGTTGTGGCAACACACAGAGAGCGACAACTCGCTGTTGCATGCCACTGTAACCGTGTGTTGCTGCCACTGTAAATTTAAATTTTGAGCAGTCGCGACAACACGCTGTTGCAGTAGTGGCAATAGCGTGTTGTCGCCACTTCTCAAAATTTAAATTTACAGTGGCGGCAACACAGAGAGCGGCAGCTCGCTGTTGCAGTAGCGGCAACAGCAAATTGTCGCCACTGTAACTGTGTGTTGCCGCCACTGTAAATTTAAATTTATAGTGGCGGCAACACACGGTTACAGTGGCGAAAACTCGCTGTTGCTGCTACTACAACAACGAGCAAATTACACAACAGAACATTAATACAACGATACAGAGTTTGAAGTTGAAATACAGAGCAAGCGATACAGAGATGAAACTATAAAAAACATGGATACAGGGTCAAACAAGATATACCCCTTGCAGAGGTAGCGACAACAACGAGCAAATTAAACAACAGAAAATTAATACAACAATACAGAGTTTGAAGTTGAAATACAAAGCAAGCGAACTTACAATTTCCAAACGGAGCTCTGCTGCTCGGCTTTGCTGCGGAGTGCTCTGCTCTGCTTTGCTGCTCGACAAAATGGACCGACAGAATAACCAAGCTGCTCATTCGACTAAATGAATAGGTACTGGTCGTAATTTGAAATAAAACTTGTGCGGTAACAGTGAGAGGGGAGGTTGGTGGCAACCATAACTCCAACTGGTTCGCTTGAGCTGAAATTTGAATTACGTCCCTTCATGGCTGAAACTGGCTACAGTTCTGCAGACGGTTCGTGTGCAAAACGTTGACGCGTTAGCTGTTACGGGAACGGCAGACCGCCAGACGAGTTAATGTTAATGTTAACGTTGTGGGGACGGAGACGGGGAGGGCGTGGGGCCCGCGAGGGCCGGAGGGATTCGCCGAATAATTACAACGGTGGCCGGGGGCACAGAGCCTGAGGCCATTCCGTCAAATGGTTAGCCCACTCCATTTCCAAATATATCTTTACCACCGAACTTCATATGACTTAATTCGCCATTTATGCTCTTGTTCAATGATATAACTAACACACACAACATAGCACTTTATTTTAATACATAACGATTTGGACTTTTCCGAAGGAAAAACAAAAAGAACAAAATTCTATATCAAAATTTCCACGTAATACTTTGCCCTTCACAAATTTGATCAATAATTATAACTTAAACCCAACATCCAATATCAACGTAACTCCAACATCCATAATTTTAAACCCTGGAATTTGACGTTTCAATTTCGTATTTCGGATAATGTATTTATGTATTTTGCCGGAAACTAATTTTAAAACATCATTGAATATAATTAAAACAAAAATAAATAAATAAAATATTTATTTTACACTTAAAAATTTAAAAATCGTAAATTCTAATGGCTAGTGTGAATATATAGGTTGAATTAGATTGATTTCGGATAAAGCAATTTTCTTTTCACCCCAGCAAAGCGAAGCCTTGTTTTTTCTGGTTATGACAAGGAGTCTTGTGAGCATAGTATATCATATTATTAGCAGTTTTTGTCAGCATAGTATATCATATTATTAGTAATTTTTGTTTTCAGGATTCACCTATAATGTTATTAGCAATTTCTACTTTCAAAAATAAAATTAAAAATGTGTAATAAATCCTCAACAAATGTGACATATGTTAAAGAATTAACACTTGTGAATCTACCTCATACTTAAAATGGTAAATAATAAAAACAAATAATCGTCATAGAATTTTGACATTCGTCAACAATTTTAAATTCAAGGACTTATGCCATGTGTGTTTCTAACAGTTCATTTACTGATAATTAAATGCATGTTCCTAAACCTCAAACAAAGGAGTTGTTTACGGACTTAACAAAATATAAAATAGTGTGGATGGTAGTTTTTTTTGGGAATTTAGTAAATTGTTTTTAAAAAAATAAGATAATTGGAATGTTAGAATAGTTCTTTTTTAAATGTTTGAATAGTTTTTTTTAAATGGTGAAAATTCAACATCATAAAAAAAAGAAGTCTGGACACCTAAAATTTTGAAATTTAACATTTGTAAATTTCTACCAAAATTTTTCATAATCTTACTGGAAAGTAAATTATTTTAAATGGACCAATCGCTGGTACGTCTGCTGAGTTAATTTAGCATTAAAAGAACGGTCATAAAAATAGTACTATTGTGACGGCATGGAAATTGTCCCCTATCTTGAAGAGGATTAGAGTGAAGATTGATACCTTTTCCGTGAAGAAAACCTTTCAACAATAATTAAAGCGAAAAGAAATGGCAGACAAGAGCCATATTTGCCATCTACAGGCTTCAAAACTATCATTCAAATCCTCTTTCTAGGCCAAATCCTTTCATTATTTATCTATAAAAGGCTTCCTATGCCTTTCCTTGCCTTAACTATATGTAGCAAATCCTGCTCACCGCTACTCTTGTAATCACTTAGCTATCGATTTCTACTTTCGCGAGCAATAGGAGGAATGTTGAAATTTTTTAATACAATAAATACAGGAAATGTGTTTCCCCCACAACACATAGACTTAAAAAATAATTCAGAAATTAACAGTCAATACAAAGACAAAAGGCGTAAAAACACAGGAGAGGAACAAACTTCTTTTTTTCTATTCTATCACTCTCACTCTCACTCTCTAAAAAAATGAAATTACATTGCTTATATCTGAATGGACGAAGCCTGTAAAAACCTAATCTATTCAATTCTGCTTCAATGTTGAACAAAATTTCAACAAACATTTGTCCTTGGGCTGACAAAAGACCCATTTCTTCATTTAATCGGCACATAGACCAGATTCTGAATTACACAGGAAAACACATAAAAACGTGTTCAAAAAACAAACTAGAAGATCTCAAATCTTATGCAATGCGGTTTTGGTCCACATCGCATCCGCGCAAATTGACAATTTTATTAACTCTTGGCGCTATCCTTTAAACTTTGTGGGTTGCAATGTGCGATTGTGATGTGGCACTTATTGCATCACAACCAAAATAACATAGCTTGCGGGCAGCTCACCTGTAAACTTAAATTATTGCGATTGCGATATGCAAAAGCAATATCACATCGCAAAACAAATAACATAACTTGCGGAACTTTACGGGTAAACACAAAAACTTGCGATGTGTGAAATGCACTATCCTCCTCAGCTTGACACATGCTCCCTCTTGTGATCGCATCGCAAACAAAATATGATAACTTGCGGGTGGCATAAAGTTAAAACTTAAAACTTGCGAAGTGCGCTCTGCGGGTGACTTAAATGGTAAATGGGAAAACTTGCGAAGTGTGATAAGGCTGTGGATCCCATTGATATCACATGAAAAAACTTAACATAACATGCGGCTTAAGAGTAAAACAATAAAGGTTGCGATGTGCGGTATGCAGGCGATAAATGTTGGTAAGTGTGGTGAACAAAATAAAAAGGAAATGAACGTAAAACAATGTTTGGTCCATGTGGTAAGGATAAGGTGGGTCCCGTCGATATCACATTGGCAGAAACTTAACATTGTGGCGAAAGGGCTTGAGGTTAAAACATACAAGTTTTGAAATGCGCTGTGCGGGCAAAAAGGTAAGTTGAATGCAGTGTTTGAGAAATAAATGTTGAGTATGGCTTTGTACTCTGTTTTCTATGGTTGCGTGAAAACGCCTCTGGCTCTTGGATCTGCTGATGTCTTTCCCTACTCAAAAATTGATGAAGTGTTGGTTGCGCCAATGCTTATTCATGGTAGTGGTTGGGAGTAAAAATTCCAACACTCCCCCTTAATCACAACTATCGCCATTGTTCATTCCCAGACATTTTCTAAGATACTCAAAACTCTTTTGTGCTAATGGCTTTGTGAGGATATCAACAAACTGTTCCTCTTTCCTACAGTGCAGCAAAACAATCTCACCATTGTTAACCAATTCTCTTATAAAATGATATTTTGCATCAATATGTTTTGTTCTCTTGTGGAAAACATAATTCTTTGACAATGCTATTGTTGAGTTATTATCACAATAAATTGTGGTTCCCTTATCTCGATCATGACACAAATATCTTAGCATCCTTCTCATCCAAATATCTTGATAGGCTGTTGTTGTTGCTGCTACATACTATTCTTCTGCTATTGATAATGCAACTATTGGTTACTTCTTGGAAGCCCATGAAATGGCTCCCGATCCCAAATGAAACACATACCCAGATGTGCTCCTTCTATCATCTACACTTCCAGCCCAATCAATGTCATTGTAACTAATCATCCTAAAATTATCAGTTGAGGAGTATAAAACACCATTCTCCTTCGTTCCATTCACATACCTCAATATTCTCTTGGATACTTGCTAATGTGTCTCCTTTTGTGTCTCCATGAATATGGAAATTAAAATTATAGCATACATAATATCAGGCCTAGTTGTAGTCACATACATTAGACTACCAACTATTCTCTTGTACAATGTTGGCTCGACATTCTTGCTGTAATCTTCCTTGCTTAATTTTCACCCCATGAAAATTTGAGTTACTGTTGCTTTGCTGTGCTGCATGTTAAATCTCTTTAAAAATTCTGCAACATATTTTTCTTGGGAAATAAAAATTCCTTTTTCATTTTGCTTTACTTCTATGCCTAAGAAGTATCTCAATAAACCCAAGTCAGTCATTTCAAATTCACTCTTCATGACTGCTTTAAAATCAGCAATGAGAGAAACTTCATTGCCTGTGAAAATTAAATCATCTACATATAAAACAACAATAAGAATCTTACCATTGTTTTCTTTAATGTAGAGTGTGGGTTCACCATCACATTTTTCAAACTCATTTTTTTTCAAGTAAGCATCAATTCTGATGTACCATGCTCTTGGTGCTTGCTTCAGCCCATAAAGAGCTTTCTTCAATTTGCATACTTTGTGTTCTTGGCATTAAATTTCATAGCCTGGAGGTTTTTCAACATATACCTTCTCTTTCAACACTCCATTCAGAAATGTTCATTTCACATCCATTTGGTAGACTTTCCACTTTTGCTGTGCTTTAATGGAAAACATTGTTCACACTGTTTCCATCCTTGCAACTGGTGCAAAGGTTTATTCATAATCTCTTCCTTATTGCTGCTTGTAGCCTTTGACAACAAATCTTGCTTTATGTCCTTCTATTTTGCCTTTAGCATTACTCTTGGTCTTATAGACCCATTTTACTCCAATGACTTCTTTATGCTTTGGGAGGTCTACTAACTCCCATGTATCATTCTTCTCTATTTCACCAATCTCTTCATTCATTGATTTAATCCACTTCTCTTCTTTTACTGCATCTTCAAAATGAATTGAGTCATAAACATGACAATACAAAGCAAATAAAGAGTTCAGACCATTATTATTATTAGCTTCTTGCTCATAAATTTCACTCAAATTTCTGAATTATGGTCTTCTTGGTGTGCTTGTTGTTCCACTTGAACTCGAGGGAGTTTTTTATCCCTGTGGTGTGCTTGGAGAAGCACTTCATTGATTTCTCAAGGTTGTGCTTGTTTCCTGCTTGCGGTGTGCTCTGATATGCTTGTGTAGGTGGAGGAGGAGCCACCGTGGAGGAATTATTTTCAACAATCAATTCCTCTTGCTCTTCGTGAGACACATATGTCTTCACATTCACTATTTTCTGTAAGCTTCCATCCCAAGCTTATTCTTCAATAAACTGCACATCACTTCTCATTATAACTTTCTTGGTGGATATATTATAGAGTTTGTAGGCCTTGGACTCATCACTGTATCTAACAAAGATACACTTCTCCCCCTTGCTGTCCAACTTCTTCCTTAGTTGATCCAGGACATGTGCATATGCCACACATCCAAATAGTTTTGTGTGAGTGAAAAATACTTTTTTCCACTCCATGCTTCTTCTGGGACTCTGTTCATAACAGCTTTTGGTTGGGCATCTATTCAAAATATACACTGCACAATTGACATCTTCAACTCAATACTCATTTTGAAAATGTTTTTCCTTCAACATACTTCTGACCATGTCCATGATGGTCCTACTATTCCTTTCTGCAACACCATTTTTCTATGGTGTGTACCTTGTGGTAAACTACTTGTGTATGCTATTTTCCCTATAGAAAAAAGGAAATCTTTGGAGATATATTCTCCACCTCTGTCAATTCTTAGCACTTTTATGTAGTGCCCACTCTACTTCTCAACAAGAGCTTTGAAGTGGTAGAACTATTCAAACACTTCACTCTTCTATTTCAATAAATAAACCCATGTATTTCTTGTATAATCATCTATAAATATGAAGACATAATGACTTACAGTTAAAGATGGAGTTTGCATTGGTTGACACAAATCTGAGTGTAAAATATCTAAAGGTGATTTTTCCCTTATACTCTCCCCTATTGGGAATGTTTCTATATATTGTTTGTCCAATATGCAGCCTTCACATAGGCTGTTTGGTTTCTTTATGAGTGGTAATACTCTTACCATTATTTTTATATGCAAGAGGTTCAAACCTCGACAATTGAGATGTCCAAATCTCAAATGCCATACCAGTTTTCATCTTTCACTTATTCTTGAAATACCTCTTGTGTGACTGCTGCTACAACACCTCCTTCCTTCAAGTCTGTTCTGAGCTTGAGATGAAACATCCTATTCTTTGTCATATGCACTTCTGTAATGGTCATTTTACTTGGAGGTATGTCCATTATTGTGCACACAACATTCCTAAAAAATACATTATATCTCTTATTCACGAGTTGTCCAATGCTTAGAAGGTTGCATTTTAGGCCAGGTACAAAATGGACATCTGGCACACATTTATTTTCCCCCTTCCTTGTCAGTATTGATACTCTTCCTTTTCTCTTCAAAGAGAATCTACTATCAATCCCTGTTATCATTTCAGATTTCACATTTTCATCCAGATTGACAAACATTGCTATGTTTCGAGTCATGTGGTTACTACAACCTAAGTATAAGAACCATACATCTTCTTTTTTTCATATGCTACATTACATGTTAAAAACACATTACTTTTGTTCTTATCTTATTTTGCAAAATTTTCATTTTGCCTACTATTCATGTCATTTTGTTTCTTTCTACATTCATTAGCATAATGCCCATACTTTTTTCAATAATGACATTGGACTTGGGATTTGTCATACCTTTGTCATTGTGCTTGTCTCTAGCTTGAACCTTCACTTTGATTATGGTCGCTACCCCTTCCACTTGTGCTTGTAGGGTTGTCTCTTCCACCTCTCTGTGGGCTTCTTCCTCTTCCTTGGTAGTTTGATCTTCCTTGACCTCTACCTCGAAAAAAAGACATTTTTGTCTTGAAAGGATGCTCCAATGAGGAGTTCGTTGTTCTGTTCAGTCTATGTTCATAAGACATCAGGGATGCATGAAGCTCATCCACTAAAAATTGTGAGCTATCCTTTGTCTCTTCTATTTCCACTACTATGGCATCAAATCTTGAGCGTAGATTTCTCAAGATTTTCTCCACTATTCTTCTTTCCTCAAGTGTCTCTCCATGAGAACTTATCTAGGTAACCAACCCAATCACATGTGTGAAGAATGAGTTTATGTTATCAGACTCTTTCATACAGAGATTTTCAAAGTCTCTCCTCAACATTTGTAGCTTTGTTGTCTTCACCTTCTCCATGCCTCCTTAGACTTTTTTGTTGTTGCAATCCTGGGAAAAATGCTCTCGTGTAGTGGAGTCCTTCTTCTTAATATATCTCAACAAGTATCTTTATGTTGTTGTCAAAACAGATAACACTGTTGTATCTACTGGTTCTTGGAAACCTTGTTCCACTAGCTCCCATATATCTTGCGAAGAAAACAAGGCCCTCATTGTAATGGCCCAATAATCATAATTATTCCCATTAAACTGTGGTATTTGGGGATTTTTCAGGCGTGTGCCTGCTGCTACCATCGTGACTATGTCAAAAAAACAATCTTCTTAACTGTGTAAAACAAAATCTTTCTTGCTGCTGGCGAAATCAGCTTCTCAAACCAATCTTATAGCTTCTTCAGTAAAGAGCGAGCTTGTGCTTCTTTCACCAAGACCCTAGACCTGTTCTGATACCATGTTGAAATTTTTGAATACAATAAATAGAGGAAATGTGTTTCCCACATAACACAGAGACTTCAAAAATAATGCGGAAATTAATAGTCAATACACAGAAATACTGCGTAAAAACACAAGAGAGGAAAAAACTTCTTTTTTCAATTCCATCACTCTCACTCTCTCTCTCTCTCTAAACAATTGAATTTACATTGCTTATACCTAAATGGCCAAAACCTGTAAGAGTCTAATCTATTCAATGTTGCTTCAATGCTGAACAGAGGTTCAACAAACATTTGTCCTTGGGCCGTCAAAAGACCCATTTCTTCATTTAATCGGCACGCAGACTATATTCTGAAATATACAGGAAAACACGTAAAAATGTGTTCAAAACAAAAACTGGCGGATCTCAAATCTTTTGCAATGCGGTTCTGGTCCACATCGCATCTGAGTAAATTAACGATTTTATCTTTTAACTTTCGACACTATCCTTTAAACTTTGTGGGCTGCAATGTGCGATAGTGACGTGGCACTTATCGCATCGCAACCAAAATAACATAGCCTGCGGACGATTCGACGGTAAACTTAAATGATTGCGATTGCGATATGCAACAACGATATTGCATTGCAAAATGAATAACATAACTTGCGGAACTTTACGAGTAAACACAAAAAATTGTGATGTGCGAAATGCACTATCAACCTGAGCTTGACATGTGCCCCCTCTTGTGATCGCGAGCGGCGTAAAGTTAAAACTTAAAAATTATGAAGTTCGCTCTACGGGAGGCTTAAACGGTAAGTGGGAAAACTTGCAAAGTGCGATGAGGTTGTGGTTCCCGCTGATATCACATTGGTGGAAACTTAACATAACATGCAGGCTTAAGAGTTAAACAATAAAAGTTGCGATGTGCAGCATGCGGACGGTAAAGGTTGATAAGTGCGGTGAACAAAATACAAAGGAAATGAATGCAAAACAAGGTTTGGTCCATGCGGTAAGGATAAGGTGTCCACGCGAGACCTCGCATAATTAAAAAATTGTAATAGTTGAATAATGTCATATAATATATAACATGGTTACGATGTAAATAACAAGTATAATGTGTAAAAAAAAATTTCGATGAAAATCACATAGGAGAAAGTTGTGTCGACGCGTTTCAAACCAGCCAGTGTGGTTCATCATCAGGACAAGATGAGAAATCTGATCAGGAAACCAGTTTAGGTAGAATAGGACTGCTCCAACTAGCCGTTGGAAAAACGGCTAGTTTGACTAGAATAGGAAAATTATTATTATTATTATTTATTTATTTATTTATTTATTTTAATTTTGATTATGTTTTTATTATAAATTCTATATAAATAAAATATAAATCAAATATAAAATCAAATCAAATAATAATAATAATAATAATTAATCAAATAATTTAATATTACTAAAGAGGTAAGATTTAAAAAATAAAAAATAAATAAAAATATAAAATAAAAATAAAAAAATAAAAAAATATAAAAAAATAAATAAAAATATAAAAAATTAAAAAATAAAAAAATTATATATATATATATATATATATATATATATATATAAAATAAAAACAAAACAAAAATACTAATAAAAATCAAATTAGTAAAAATAAAAGGAGCACATCTGGATAGAGGAATCGAAGATCGGCAGAAAGTTAAGGGAAGCCTTGGAAATAGAAAAGAGGCCGGTTAACCTTAATAGGGATGATGGGTGGAATGTTAGCAAATGCTGGATTCCTAAGCCTTGGAAATAGAAAAGAGGCCGGTTAACCTTAATAGGGATGATGGGTGGAATGTTAGCAAATGCTGGATTCCTACACTTCACTCTCAGTTTTTTTTTTTTTTCGGATCTTGATTCCTCTATCCAGATGTACTCCTTTTATTTTACTAATTTGGTCTTGATTAGTATTTTTGTTTTGTTTATATATATATATATATATATATATATATATATATATATATATTGATTGATTTATTTATTGATTGATTGATTTATTTATTTTTATTTTTATTTTTTATTTAAAAAAAATAATTTTAATTTTTTTTTTTAACTTGTTAGTAATATTAAATTAATTGATTAATTACTTTTATTATTATTATTGTTACTTACTTATTTATTTGATTTGATTTGATTTTATATTTGATTTTTATTTATATAGAATTTATAATAAAAATATAATCAAATTTACAAAATAATAATAATAATAATAATAATAATTTTCCTATTCTAGTCAAACTAGCAGTTTTTCCAACAGCTGGTTGGAGCGGTCCTCTTCTACTTAAACTGGTTTCCTGATCAGATTTCTCATCTTGTCCTGATGATGAACCACACTGACTGGTTCAAAACACGTCGACAAAAATTTCTTTTATGTGATTTTCACCTAAAAAAAATTTACACACATTTTATGGATCACAGAAGCCAAATTCCTAACAAGTATAATGACAAGTTTAGTTGTGCATTCAACGCTGTAAGGTATATATATATATAAGAGTTTTTAAAGACCATTTGTTCTACATATTATGATATGCGGTAATTTTGGTTAAAAATTCTTAATGACAAGTAAATGAGGTTAAAAATTCTAATAGTTGAATAATATCTATATAATATATAATATGATTACAGTAAACAATGACAAGTATAATGACAAATTTAGTTGTGCATTCAATGCTATAAGTTATATATATATATATATGAGTTTATATTTAATTATATATATAATATTTTTGGATTTAAAATTTTTATATTCAAAAATGATTTAATAGTTTAAAAATTCTGAGAATTTATGAGAATGAAAGTTGATTTCTTTATTTATTGTTAATTGTGTGTAGTTTTTCAATTTAATATATTAGAGATGTTGTAATGTAATATAATATAAACATTTTCACTAAATAAAAATATAATATAATATAACATAATATAAAATACAAAATATAAAATTATATTTTAAATTGTAATTATAATTAATAAATAAATTAATGTAAATTTATCTTAATTTTGGATCTATAAAGTGTTGAGAGGGATCAAATCTCTTTTCATTTAAAAAAAAAATTGTCTTTCAAAAAACACAAGCAATTTAACTGCTAAGTGTACAAAGCATACATACTCTACCCTTTCTTGTTTTGAAGCTGTCACCTCTTAAAAGAAAACACATACTCTTAACCATTAAGCCCACTCAAACTGTATGATAATGTTTTTCCATATATATATAAAACATTAAATATCTTACTAAATATAAAATTATATATACATATTATTACTCACTAATAACTATGCATCCTTAATTGCCACCTTATTGATGCTAATACGTACACATCCTCTCACAGATTTATGGGTTTCTTCTCAACGGAAATCTGCTGTCTGATTGGCTATCACTTTTTCTACTTTGGCTGGCTTGTGCTCCGGCATCGAGGATGGGGTGTTGTGGGTAGATAATTTCTATGAGTTCGGAATAGATGGTATTGCCGCCAGCTTCTGCTCTGACACAGGGGGTGCTGTCGGTGGATAATTTCTACGAGTTGAGAATAGATGGTATTTTCGCCAACACAAGTTACCATATTGCTCATACCTCACAGCCCATGGGACGAGGGTGGATTCAATTACTATGGTAGTGCTCATGACTCATGGCCCACGAGTCCATGCTGTGATGGCCTACTGCCCAACTAATCCATGCTTCCACTATTATGTCAGCAGTGGGGTAGTTTCGATCTCGTTGTCTAGGTATGCTACAAATTTGTTTTTTTGAATTTGGTAAAAAAATTTTAAAAATTAAAATGTTGGAGTGTTTTAATTTTTTTTAAGTAAATATCAATTTAGTGTTGAAAATCTATAGCTACTCAAAATACTGAAATTTAACAACTATAATTTAAATTTTCAAAAATTTCTATCAAATTTTATTATAATCCATATAAATTTTCATTATTTTCCAAACTAATTTATAAATTTTTTAAACTACAGCCTTTCTATCTTAAATTTAGCTTTTCTATGTATGAGTCCGACACTCCAATACTCCAGTGCAAGCCCCAGCGATGCAAGGTGCGGCTAGGTTTGTGTAATATCTTTCCCACCGACCTTCATATGATTTCATTAGCTGCTGATTCAATGATATCACTAATACACATAGCATATCACTTTATTATAAATTTGAATTTATTAATACACAACGCAGATACGTAGAACACAAAACCAAAATCGAAATGGGCAAGTTGAAATATAAATCGGCGTTGTTTATGGAGAAAGAGCAAAGGAAATATTTTTTTTTGAAATTTTGTAAAAAAATTAAAAAATTAGATTGTTGTAGTGTTTGAATTGTTTTATTGATAATGAAAATAAATTTATTATAATAAAAAAATTTCCAAAATATATTTAGTTCTTTTGAGAATCTTGAAGTTTCACAACTATAACTCATATTTTTAAAAATTTCTGCCAATTTTTATAATAATCTTATCAGAATTCATTTTTTCAGATTTCTTTAAACTAAACTCGTATTGAAATAAAAGATTCCATGTGCGTTTATGAGAATTCATTTACTTATAATTACACGCATGTTCCTGAACCTTAGACGAAGCCCTCCTACTGTTCCCGAGCTAAATTAGGGTTAAAAGAACGGTCATAAAACTAGTACTGCCGTGATGACGTGGAAAGTCTCCCCTTTTTTAAGTGGATTAGACGGTAAATTGATACTATGACGGTAAATTAGACTGTAAAAACTGCATTAATGTAGTGCCACTAGATCAGCTTAATTTGTTTGTCCCGAATGCCTTCAGAATCGACAATAATTTAAAAATTATGTGAGTAGAAAGCTTTCTCATCGCAGGTTTGCAAAATCCTCTGTTGCAAGTCCGATCCCGTCGCAATTTTCCTTCCCGACTCGAAAGCTATCCAAACCCTTTTGTTTAAATAAAGATTTCTACATCAAAAGCATCTGGGAAAAATAAATATCAAGAGGGCCATTCAAGGTTTTAATTTTGAAGTATATATATGGGACGAGCCCAGACTGATGATGCTGTCCATGGAATTCTCGTTTACGTGGTTCTATATGGGATTTAGAGAACAGCATTTCGCATATATAAGGATATCATAATTTGTAATTAGTAAACCTTTTTTTTTCTTTCCTTACTGCTTCATGTTCACATTAACCGTACGGGCTTCTAAAAGACCATGTAGTAGTCCATAATGCTTCAACAAATGAGAATATTTTTCTAATTATAAGTCGAGTTCATGGTTCAAGTAGGTTTTTTTTGTTTTATTACTATTAACTCTTTAATTTAATTTCAGAGATGTAATTATGAATCTGTTTAGTTAGTCCATAATGCTTCAACTAATGAGAATATTTCTCTAATTACAAGTCAAGTTCACGGCCACGTAGGTTTTTTTTGTTTTATTAATATTAACTCATTAATTTAATATTTGGGATGTAATTATGAATCTGTTTAGTTTAGATATTAGAAAAATAATATATATAATTAGTATTATGATTGAAAAAAAGAAAAAGAAAAAAAAAGAGAGTCTATACAGGTGAAATTAGTTTTCAAAAATAGAAGAATAACCTGTTGTGAGTATTTTTAATAGCCCGACGTTTCGGACTTGTTAAGTGAGTCTATCATCAAGGTAAACACTTTGAAAGATTTGTGAAAATTAGGGCAAAAGAATAATAATATAAATAGTATTATGATAATATTAATGTTAATTACAATATTAGAAAAATAGTATATATAATTAATATTATGATGATATTAATGTTAATTACAATTAAAGTTTTTGACGATATTAGAAAAATAATATATATAATTAATATTATGATGATATTAATGTTAATTACATTCTAAATTGTTGATGGATCTTAAAAATCATTATACCAGATATTTAAACATTTTATTTCTACATTACAATACATTAAAAATACATTACATGATAAATTAAAAAAGAAAATTTTAAAATATAAAATATATTGAAAATTAAATTAAATATAAAAACAAAATAAATGATTTTTTTTCATATATATATATATATCAATTATTTAATTTTATATTATTTATTTATATTTATAAAATATAATATCAAGTGTACCAATGTTGTTTTTGAAGTTTTAAGGTAGACTTTTAGTGAGTAAGGTATATGTACAATAAATGTCTTTTCAATTAAGAATATTAGAGGTAATAATTTAATTTATTGTGTTAGGTTAAACTTAGTTTTACTGATATTTCTCTACACTCATGAGTATAGTGATGATCTCCATGATGACCAAAATTAATTCTTTTAATTAAATAACTAAAAAAAATATCATATATATATATATATATAATATTGTATTTAAACAAAAATATTATATTAGATATCATGTTTTTTAGGATTCAATTGTGTTAAGTAATTCATTTATGTATTATATAAAAATATTATATTTACTTTTATATTAGTTATTTACATTACAAATATCAAACTTACACATGTTTTTTTATATCCGAACTTAAACCTTTTATATCCTCAAGGTAAACCTTTAGTTAGAAGGGCACATGGATGATAAGCTCATTTACATATAAATATTCTTTCAATGGAGAATAGCATAAGGTAATAAGTCACAAATGATTTGTTGAAAAGTGTTAAAAAATTAAAATAAATTTTTTTATGAAAATATATATAATTTTATATAGAAAGTTGAGTTTTAATTTAAATAATTGTAATTTTTATAATTCAATTTTAGTTAATAAAATTTTTAGTGTAAATGTACATTTTTATTACTAAAATCTGAGCTTATCATTAACTTTGTTACATATACTAGTTATATTAACTCTTACTTATCTTATTCTCGATATTTGATATTCCTCACTTTATGTAATATCTATATGATTTGTTTATATTATTTATCATATTGTTAGTTAGTTGGATTTGAGTGATTTAGATCAAGTAATGATTGTGTGGCTAATATGGAGTGACTATATTCTGTTAATTTTTGATGTATTTATATGTGTGCAATTATTGATGTTTAATAAAATATGTAATAATATTTTTGGGTGTTTGAAATATTTTCTAATTTGGTAGATGAGCTAGTATGGGTGTAACTATGTAACTCGCTCACATGAGGAAAATGTGAGATTAATCTATTGTAGATGTAGATTAGATTAGTGTCGGTGGGTGAGAGTGCTTTTTGGTGTTTTGTGTGGAGTGTAGGTCTATGTGGGACTGATTTGAACATAGGTTATGTTGAATCTATTACCACTAGGTGACCTTATATGCACGAGTTCTCCATATATTCTTTTCATTCAAATCAATAACACATTGAATGTTTCCTATATGATGATATTTGGAACAAATAATATTTAGCATCGTGAAGGTTCATCCCTTCCATCTATTTGTGTAATTCCATAGAAGTTACGGTGCAATAAGGGAATGAGTAAATGGTATCAGGAATCACATTGTTGCATCTTGGAGCGATGTGTGCAATAAAAACATGGCGGTGGAGGACCTATGTTAGTTATATTCCATCCTAAGATGAAAGGTGCCATGCTCGGAATTTAGTGTTCGTTATTACAATTACAATGGGAGCTCGTAGAATAATATTTACAATTGAAGTTTGACCCTTATTACATCTTGTGCCAGAGATGCTAGGATATTTCCTATGATCTAGCTATGATGTCACTATATGATTTTTTTTAAATATATCGTATTATATTTATAATTTTTGTCATGAAGAATTTCCAAAACCGAAAAGGTAATATTGTAATACTAACTTAGGTACATTTAGCAATTGAATGTCTTTCCTATAAGTGTAGCACCTAACATTAGGCCTTATATGTATCCATATGCACAAAAGAGAGTGATTGAGAATTTGATTCAAGAAACATTAAGGCTAGCACCATTCATTCTTGCCAAAGTGATTTTTCTTCATTAATGATGATGATTACAAAAGTGGATATCTCATGGTTAATATTTGTAGCTAAATTAACACTGAGGTATTATGGTCCCTTTAAGGGGTTGCAGACGATTGGAAATATTTCTTAAAATATAAAGTTTTCGCCATTTTCATATGTACATTTATTATTCCATTTTTCTTTCATAAAGACATTAATAGGTGATAAGATTCGAATCCAAACTAACTTAACATATATTAATGAAGGAGGGAAATAATAATAGAAGTAGAAGAAATCCTTGAAACAATATTTAAACAAATGATAAATAGAGTAATTGCTTAGTACCTCATCAAATGAAGAACCTACAAGTGGAAAAGGAAACATGGAAAGAAGATTTATTCATGCATAAACACCCACAATTAGTCAAGTGTTGAGGATAGCACTTGTTTTAAGGGAAGGGAATGTTAAGCCCTAGAAAAGCACACAATTAAACCTAAAAATCCTTATTAAGTCCCTAAATATTGAGTTAGTCATTTATATTGTTATATTATTATATAGGCCAAATCCTCTGTAAGAAACGTGATTGGAAACAAACTCAACAATATATTAATGAATGTATAACCATGATGTACAATAGTGTACATATAAATACATCAAGAAACTATTGAATCAGTTCTATGGGTTTCTTGAAATTTAATAACCAACTACCCTATCAAAAACTAACCCAAGGATCATTTTTCTAACATTCCCCCCTTAATATGAAGGTATATACCAAAGTCCAAGAATGAGAGCTCAAAATCCAAAAATGAATCTCAGCCAAGAGCTGAATGTCTCTCAGAAATGGTTTTTAAGGATGACTACAAACCGAAAATGAAAGAACTCAATATATCAACCAACACCAATTCTAGAACCTATATAGCAGCTCTCAGAACAACAAAAGCGTGGTTTTAAGATGACCACGAAATTTTTAACTATCACAACAGTCCCTCGAACAATTATGAATCTAGAAGTGCTTGCTCACAAATAACTCAATCAACTGAAGTCTCGCAACTCTGGCTCTATTTGGTACACGATGTGGCTCACGATGTGGATCTATGACTCAGCATCACTTGGCATCTTCAATTCGAACCTGTAGCAAACTATCAACAATTCCCCACTTGTTAGATACACGACGATAAGTATTCCTCATTATTGCAAAAATCGTCAACACGCTTGAGAAAATCCTTTGGTATGATATGTAGCTCTTCTTGGCTTCTTTTGACCATTTCCAAGAAGCAATCCATCCAAAAATTAGATTCTCTCTTGCATTACTCTTCATTTTGGGACATTTGTTTGATTGGTGATGTCACTTTCCATAATCCTCGCATGGGTGAAGATCAAAACATTGATGTTTCACATGTCCAACTCTGTTACACTGTTGGCATCTATCAAATATTTCTGGAACTACACCATCTAGAAATCCCGCACTTCAAAATTGTATAGGTTTAGCGAAATATGGAATGTGAAAAGATATATCATTGTTATAAACTAGACCAGTTCTATGTTTATTGTGTGTTATCTCTTCGCATGGTCTTATAACAGGTTCCACATTAGAACTTCTAACCATGGAAAATTTTAGGGGCTAATATTCACAAGTGGGCTAACTTTCCATGATTTTTCCACAATAAAGATTCGTCAATTTCCATTTTTTATAAAAATGATTCGCCCAAATTTTACAATATAAAATTATTTTACCCTAAAAATCGCCAACATTATATAGTGACTATATATAAAACCAATATAATTTTGAATAATTTTACAACAAAAATTTTATGGTTTGCATATTAGGGACTAGTGAGATTCGCCAATGTTTTTAAACTTTCAGATAATATTCCATCCTTAATTTTCACTGCTTCTAACTGCATCTAAATTTTCACCTAAAATCACTTCATTTCTCTTATCATTGTTTGAATGATATTGAGGCTCAATTTTTTTTTTGTTTTCAGCAAGCACCAGTTAAGGATCACAATTTTTCTTTTGATGTTTGTCTCGCTATAACTGCAACTCTAACTCTAGGAATTCAATTTTTATTTTAGTATTTTTCAAACATGATTAGATGTTAGAGAGAATGTCTTTGTTGACTTGGAAATCATTATGGATAGTAGAGAGCATTAAATTTCTTAATAATTGTACTAAATCATTTACTTTGGCCATTTTCTCTAGTGCAGTTGCAAAGTAAACTTGCAGCCATCTAAGAAAAATGGGTGTTGGATATCAACAAAAATGCAGCCAATATGAACAAATTTTCAATGATTTAACTAGGTTTCACGTTCAACCGATCATGCACCCATCAATAATACAAGTCAATAAGAGAAAATATATTCCAATGTTTTAAAAAAAATAAATCCACAAAACCTAGCCAACTAACTATTGGTTCATATTTTTCTCATAAGTTTTCAAAAAATGAAAAAAATACAACCACATTAAATCCACCCTAGTAACACAAATCTTTCAAGATTACCACCACGAGAATGCAATTTCCTTCCTTTGAAACTAGGCTTTGTTGTTTCTTGTTGTTGATTCAATTTTAAAGCACCATCATAGTTGTGAAGTTTTCATAGCCTCCAACCATTCCAATATAACAAAAAACAATGATGACTGATGACCAATAGAATTTTCAATTTGCAGAGTACTAATTTAATGCTCGTATCCAATAAACACTTTAAGGTTCCCACCAACTCTCAAAGATTTCAACCGATTTTAAAAATATCAACCAAATATTACTTTAAATAAGTCAACGATGGAATCCTCATCAACGATTCAAAATTTATTATGGCAATAACATACAATCCGTTGCTTTTAGCAACAACCTCTCAATGCACACAAAACAGTAGATCATTCCTTTAGTTTCCTATCGCAATTTTTATACACTGCAAAATATTGTCTTCTCAGCACATTATTACTGTCCTCCCATAATGGAGCAACAATTTTCCTTCTGAAGATCACAAGAACTACTCTTAATTCCATACTTGCTCTCTTTTTATTTAGCCAACAGTGGACATAAATGATTTTCTAAAATACACATAAATACACCATGAAATTTTCTACAATTCATTCAATTACCTTATGTTATTCAATTCAAGGCTAGAGAATAAAAAATATTAACTAAAGAGGTTCTCGCTCTTCTACCATAACACCAATATTCGACTTCACCTTAAACTTTTACAAGGCATTTCGGTAAATGCTACGTTTTGTATCGAGAAAATAGAAACGATGATGCTCAGACCTTGAAACTCAACTAAAACAAATGACACTGCAATATTTCCATTTCAGAAAATGTAGTTGAAATGAAAACTCGAGTGACTTGTTTTACCGGTGAAGGTTATATACTCCAGGAAAACATCAGAGACATCAAAAAGAATTTACTTTCAAGATATTTAAATCTTTTATCAAAATTTCCCCAAATTCAAGATTTATTTTCTCAATATTTCTTCCAAATTAAAGATTCAACGGTTCATCTCCACTCCTTATTACCCAGAACATGGCACCGCACTGCAAATCCATAGACACCCTGCCCAGTGGCTCAAAACTACCTGAACATGTTGAATCTACATTCAAGATTTTACTCGGAAGATTTTCCATACACTGACATCATTGTCAAAATAATTTCACAAGAACAGAAACACTCTTAGCAATAGTGTTTGAAAAAAATAAAAAGAATCCTGAGATGGTACTTCAATCACTAGTATCTCGGCAGTAATGGGTAAACAACGAAATTTATTTTCCAATAATTGTATTTAAAAAATCCAAAATACAAACAAAACTGCAAAGAGTCTCAAGTGCATTAACAAATTAATCAAAATATGATCAGATAGGTCCTACGGTTCTCGTTCTTCATCCTCAGTCACATGAGTGAAACTGTAGATTGAACATCACTAGTGGCGAACCAAATAACAAGAAGTGAATTCAATACCCTGTAACAATATAGCACCTGTTTCTCCTCATGCAAAAGTTCTCTTCCACTGAAGTGTGACGTGAAGTGTGACGTGAAAATTCGTTATTCTAACAACCAACGCACCATTCCACTAGCATCATCAGATTCGAACCCTCTCTTTTATAAAAAATCACTCTCTAAGATTTCCATACAACCGGGGAGTCACAAAACTAGTGACTCAAGTTATTCATCAGAGAATATAACTTTTTCCTTGATATCATTAACCACCAGATAACTTTTTCCATGATATGATTAAACAACGCTCAACCTATGCTTTGATACAACTGTAAGACACAAGATATGAAACCAACTCAACAATATATTAATGAATGTCTCACCCATGATGTACAATAATGTACATATAAATATATCAAGAAACTATTGAATTAGTTCCTGGGGTTTCTTGAACTTTAATAACCAACTACCATATCACAAACTAACCCGAGGATTAGTTGTCTAACAACCTCTAATTGTAACCTTTCATTCTATAGAAAGAGAATTTAGGTTATCCACAGTATTGTTCAAAACTTGTCGATGTTTTGAAACCCAAAGAGGATCCATCATCAGGAAAATGCTTGAAGAATGAAAAGAGAAAGTGGAAGAAGAATGAATAAATAACAAAAACCCAAAAAATTAAAATAAAACTATAATGGTTGTCTAAAAAAACTAAATACACATAGAATAATAATATTATATTAATAATATAAATATAAATTAATATTATATTATTTTTATTAATAAATGACAATTAAAAACTAAATTGAAACTAAAAACTAAATAAACCTAAAATAATAATAATATTAAATTAAATTTAGTTACTAGTGATATTATTAATAATATTAGTTACTAATAATATTAATGTTATTAATATTAGTAATGTTACCTATATTAATTATAATAATAATAAATATTAAATTAATGTTGTGAAATTTAAAACTAATAAATATTATTTGAATTAAGAAGTTAATGAAAAGTATATATATAGATGTGTGTGTGGTGGGGGGAATAAGGACACTAGTGAAGATAATGATTTATAAATTAAGTACCCTAATGTTATAATATTAATAATATAAGATCAATATTCTACTATATTACAATGTATCTCATTATTAATATTAATTTTCACTATATTTCATGTCTTTTTTAATATTAATTATTATATTTCATATTATATAACATTAATTTTATGTATTACTAATTATTATTATAATGAGTGAATTATTAAATGAATTAAAGTTAGGGATAAAAATTCATACCTCAAATGTTGTACTTGGTACGAGATAGTAGAAATAATCTTCCAGATTGGAGGAAACCATTTTCCACTGATTTCAAATGCCACCATCCCTGTTGAGATTTTGTAAATGTTTCATTATTTCAATAGCCTACCTGATCTTCCTTTTCTGATAGTGGTCCTCCCTTGCGATGATCTTAGCATATTTCAGGAAAATATGATGCTTAGTCTTCGATGAGTCTTCAACAAGGGCTTAAGTGTGTGATATTTCATTTTTAATGTCAACTTTGTGCTTTTTCAATCTTCTTTTCAAGGAATGAAATGTTTCTCCATTGTAAATTTTACCACAAGAACAATCAATTTTGTGGACTCCCTTAAGTTGACGTTGATCTATTTTTTATTTCACATATCTCATTCTTTGTCTGATTGTTCTTGCTATTGTGAAATGAGTGAATATGTCCTTCTTACCTAAAATCCTCACAATATTATCAGTAGCCCCCTTAATTTAAGTAAGTTAGACTTTAACACCATGTGTGTGAGGGCCTCGTGGACTAACCTTTCCTTCAACTCTTCTTATAGCCTTCCTAATGTCCTACTCTTTGTATCCTATATTTTTAAAATAGAATTCAAGTGATTAATTTCTTCATATAGGTGATTAGAGTCAGATATTCAAAGTGATACAACAACAAGATTATTGAGGATACCAAACTTCTGAGAAGGATGATGATATGAATTAGCATGTAGGTAACTCTTTGTGTGAATTTTCTTTCTCAAAACTTGATGTCCCAATGTACCAACTTCCTTTCGGGTAAATTATAACATCTGGAAAATGTATGTTATTTTTCACCTACAATTCCATAGTGAACTTGATTTAAGAGGAGATGGAATTAAGGTGACTGAAAAAATTATCAAACTCTTCTTTACAATGTGTCCATTTTGCGTTTGTGTCATCAAAAAATATTTTCCACCAAGTAGGCTTTAAATGGGAGGATTCAATGAATTTCTTCTCAAAGTACTCTCTGTATAATTTGGCAACAATTGGAGAGAGTGGTGATCCCATAGAAACTTCAGATGTTTTCTCATTATAATTGCCTTGGAAACTGAAAAATGTGGAATGTAGACAAATCTCAACAAGCTTTGTTATTTCAAGATCAATAATATCTTTAACAACTTGAATGGCTCTGTCTAACGGAATTTTGATAAAAAGGAACACCACGTCAAAACTTACAATGATGTCATTAGGATCTACTCTCTTGTTTTTTATAATCCTAACAAAATCATTGGAATATTTAATAAAAGAATGAGTGTTTCCATTAGAGGAAATTTCAGCCTAAAAGTGCCAATGAAATTTTCATGTATTGTTCATGTCATAATATGTAAACCAATAAAAATCCTTTAAATTTAAAAATAGGTACATGTAAATAATTTGGATGGAAAAGAAGAAAAACTATTTTTTTAATTGTATTGTTGGTTGATCTCCTTATAGCTCTACTTAAATTTTAGGTGTAGACACTTGTTGGATGAAAAATTAAATTCAATATCTAACGAGTACACATAATGAACACTTTTGAGAAGACCCACTTTGATAAAAATTGCATATACATTAAAAAACATGTTCAACACACTCTTTTAATGTATCTATGATTTTTATCAATGTGGGTCTTCTCAAAAGTATGCATAATGGGTACTTGTTGGATGTGGAATTTAATTCTACATCCAATGAGTGCCTACACTTGAAATTTGAGTAAACCTATAAGGAGATAAGCAAAAAATACAATTAAAAAATTAGTTTTCTTCTTTTCCCTCCAAAATTTATAACTCTTATCTTCTTATTCGAACTATTATTTTATTATTTTTACTTAGGAGGCCACTTTTAGGCTAAAATTTCCTCTAATGCAAAAAGAGGTTTAAGTTTGAGCGCAACATACTTTGTTAATTCATTGGTGGGGGATCCAATGGGATTTATTATTGGTCTCAGAGGAGACCCTTCTTTGTGAATCTTTGGCAGCTCATAGATTCTAGGGATAACTTCACATCAAGCTATAAGCCTCTTCTTTAATTTTTCATCAAGGCTAGATTCTTTAATTGGCTTCTTGACTTCTTTTATGACCTTGGATATGGGATTAGTGTTGAGTTTCCTAAAGCTAGCAAAATGAAGATGTTCTTACATCTTAAGAATGTAATCCTCCTTGTCCATAACAAATTTCATTACACCGTTGTTTGCTTTTAGAACTATATTTTTTCCATTATTGTGAAATCATTTAAGAGAGATTTTATCCTTTTTATATAAATTTCTCCTTGGGGGTTTGGATTTTCTTAATAGGAGAGCACGTTCTTGTCTTAACCTTTCTTTTTCTTCCAAGAAAAGGCTTTGAATCCCATATTCTATATTGCAAATGATGCTTTCTAAAGGAACTCTTTTTGGGGCAATATAAAACCCCAAGCCTTTTTTGAGAACATTAATTGTCTCCAAACTTAATTATTGTGATGATAGATTGACCAAATTCTCCTAAGTTAATTACTTGGATCAAGGTTGTTTCTCTTGTTACAATCATTACTCTTGTTGACTCTCCATCTATTACAATTTCAGTTGCTCATCTTAGTGTCAAAATTATTTAAGTTGGTTTGGTTTCTTTAATTTAGTTTTTAGCCACCCATTTATTAATAACAATAATATAATATTAATTTATATTTATATTATTAATATAATATTATTATTCTAGGTTTATTTATTTTTTTAGCCGACAATTTATAATTTTATTTCCATTTTTTATTTTTTTATTATTTGTTCATACTTCCTCCGCTTTGGCTTTTCTCTCCTCAAGAATTTTCGTGATGATGGATCCTCTTTAGGATTGGAAACATCGAAAAACTTCAAAAAATACTATGGATAATATGAATTATATTTCTACAAAAGAAAATCATAAAAGTCTAAAATATTTCATTATAATTGTAGCCTTTGTCTACCCCGCTCCCCCCCCCACACACACACACACCAAGGAGACCTAGTCTTAGGATCATCATATCCTATCTTGTACTATATTCACTATAAAAGGAGGTTCCTCCCTTTAAGTATAATATATTCATTGACTATTCATCTTTTTAAGGTCTGTGGATCATAGCAGGTTTGGTATTGAACCTTGGCATATAACACAAGACACACCCTTGATACAAAAAAAGTAAAGATCTCAATCATATCCTCATTGAAAGTTAAAGGTTACATCTCCATGTGAAATCTAAAGAGGTTTGGAGTTTTATGTATGGCCTATGAACCATATAAGAAACTAATAGCGCCTATATCCCTAATTTTTTTATATAAACAATGTCTCAGGAGATAAAAATATTTCCTCTTACAATATAAATCTCTAGTTTTCATTCTTAAATGTTTTCCTTACCTATGTGACCCATATATGTTATGTTAAACATCAAAATTGTTCTCAATTCAAATTTGTAGGTCATCAATTCCATTTAGAAGTCCTCCATTCTAGTTCTAGTCCTTATGCATGTCCTATTATCCCTATAAGTAATTAGTTGATCCCTAAGTCTTGGTTTTTCATAATTGGGGGATAAATAAAGGGAAAAGTCCCATAAATATACCACAAATCATCATAATAATTCTCATATCACATTTCAAGCCAACTGATTTTTTTATGGGCTCCTTATGATGATTTAGGTTTATTTGTGTGGATTGTGAACCCTAAAAGTAAATATTAGACACTAATTTTTCATTTTTTATCCTTGAACCATGCTCTATGCAAGGAGTCCCATTCATAATTAAAAAAAATGATTTAATTATACCCATATTCCAAGCATATACTGAATTTTACATCTATAAGATATAGTATGGTGTCTCATAGCCTATGCATACCTCATAGAAAGTCCATTTTTATCCTAATAAAAATCCAATAATAACTCCAACAAGGGATTTATCATTGTTTGAGGCCCTATGTGGATTCCACGAGTCCTAAAAGAAAATCTAAAAACATACATCTCTAGTTTTCATCCTAGAATGTATTTTGAGATATAAGATGTATCCATCTTGTTCCAATGTTTGAAATATTTCCCATATGATACTCATTCGAGAGGGACTCCATCTATATATAATACGTTATGGTGTGGCCCCTCTACATGACCACAAGACTTAGAAAAAGCTTACTAGGGATTATGTACTTTGTTTATTTTTGTAAAGTAGATGTTCCCCATCCTAGGATTTTTTGATAAGTTACATCCCCATTTATAGTTTGAGTTTTAGAAGTTATTATGGGCATCTAGATATATGGTTATTGGCCACAAAATAGTCATTTTTTCACCTCAAGTTACAAAATTTTCAAATTATTAAAAACACATGTGTTTTTCTATTTGCAAATAACATACACATATTTTGAAAATTTTGATCTTCTTAGTGTTTTCATATTATGTAGATTTTTTGGTGAACTAGGAAGTGCACACAATGTAGTGAACTATAATTTACAAATATGTACTTTTGATCTAAGTTGTGTGCCAAGTGAGTTGTTAGGATTTAAAATCTTTGAACCTAGTTTTTTCAAATATATATTTATTTTATATTTTCAAAAAATATGTCGAAATTTGTTATAATGAATTAAATTTAAAATATTAACTAACTTTATACACTCGCTCTTCAATATACTAAAAATAATAATTTTCTAATTAATAAATAAATTTTTTATATAATTTCCTCACTCCACCCCTACCCCTAACCCCTCGAATTTAGGTTGAATGCTTCATATTTTCATATTTATATTTTAGGTAAATACATGTATCTTGACATTTTTCAAAGAAAAAGATGATTCTGAATTTTCTTTTATCTTCTTCGAAATATATTATATTTCACATCCTTTCACTCCCATTTAAGTACATCCTATAATCATATTTTATTATGTGGACTTTATCTGACTTTGGATGGCTCAAATTTCCATCTCCCTTTCTCTTTATAATGATTTTTTTTAATGTGTTCTTAGATTAATCTATGAAATCTCACAATCAAGTGCTTCATTCTTTTGAGTGACAAAGTGCATTTGACTGTATAATAAAACCAACGTAACAAAGAATATAGATTTACTTGTTTCTTAAGTAATAATGTTTTAGAAGTTTAATATAAGTTATGGATTTATATGTAAAAAAATTGATTTTGTTTTATTTAATAAGTAATAATGTTTTAAAAATTCAATATAATTCATGGTTTTATAAATTAATTTTTATTTCTTTTCGAATTTTAGATCAGATTGTTTTATTGAGATAAAGAGTAGTATTCAGTTTTATGTATAAGAATAATTAGATGTTTCTAAAAAGTATATTATTCAATTAAGAGTAGTATTAATGATGACCAAAAGTGATAATTTCTTTCTTGTAAATATTATCTAGGTTGAAGGCTTTTTTTAATTATGAAGTAAAACTTAAAATTGTTTCTAATTTATTAAGAGCATGTCTTCTTTAAAAATAGGGAAACATGTTAACAAATGAAGGCCTAAAGGAATGTAGCAAGGATGAAAGTTATTTTTATTTGTGAAGTTAAAATCTATTTATTAATCAGCTAAACATATACATCATATTTTTTGTTCACCTTGGTTTGCTACTCCAAAACTCGAGAATGGGTAAAACCTAAAAGTTTTAAATCCAAAATGACAACCAAAAAATGAAAATGTTGTCATCAATAACCGAATGTTATCTACCGAACCATAACTAACTATCTTAAATATTAGAAACCAGAAATAAAAATATAATGATAATAGGCAAAGAGCATGGGGCTAAGAAGAGTAAAAACCATCCACCTCGGTGAGTTCCTTTTTATGTTGAAGGGGGAGTCTCGGAGTCTAGTGGGAGGTTGAGGTGATCATAGATCCTCCTCATTCACTTGTCTATGGTCTTCATATACAACAAGTGTTCATCAAGAATTAAAAGGATATCCTCACTAGCTTCGTTATAATCTAGTAGAACTTGAGCCAACAATATTTTCATATTCCAGTACAAATAAATAATATGCATGTATTGGTTGTATCTAGCTCTTGTATTACCCATTTAGAGTATCGAGAAGGCCATCTAAGCTAGGAGGTCTATTTCTATTAATAAACCATGCTCCTAAGTGAGATCTCCCTCTACCTCACTAAGGTCAACATATATATTATGTAGTGTGTCCTTGTGATATTGCCATGTTGAGGAATTCACTTATTAGCGATCATCGAGCCCATCACTTATTTGATAATATGCCACCCCCTATGGAAACAAACATTATGTGCTGGCATGGTGAATTTCCTACTCCTAATGAAATGATGACAATGGTAACTAGGAAAAGTTGATATGTTGAAACAAACGAAGGACCTAGAGATAAGTATGAGAATATGGAGAGCCAAAGAATAAACTACTTAAATGAAACATAAAATAAAAAGGAGGAAAAGGCATAGGTGAAGAAGGTTGGAGACCAATATCCTAAGAGCTAGTGTACTAGAAAGTTATATCACCAACAAAAAAGAAACACTAACTCTCTACGAAAATATCCCATGATAAAATCCAAGATAACCACTTCATGCAAATGCTATCATAATGGAAATATTGAGATTGTGATAACTAATAAGACTTGTCCCATTTAATAGAGCACCACCACAGTTTTTCTCGCATGACTATGTTTTGCAGATCAAGATCATGTAGTCGAACTCATACAATTTGACATCATTTTTAAGGCTATTTGTTCTATATATGATATGTAGAATTCTACCAAAAATTCCACTAAAAAGTAATTCTGGTTAAAAAATTCTAAACATATAACAGTAGAAAACGATATATGATATTAGTACGTTCAATACTATGTGTGTGTGAGAATTTTTATTTAGTTATTTTTGGATTTAAATAGTCCATATTCAAATATGATTTAATATGAATTAATCATTTAATAATTAGATGAATATGGTGAAAGCGTGCCCTTTTGCCTATTTGTAGATAATTTTATGTAATATAATTTACTTTAAATAACATTGATAAGTCTGGAATTAATGATAATATTTTTGGATAATAGTTAGCAATGACTATCTCTATTATTTATTTCATCGTAGATTTTCCAGTTGCTTAAGATATATATCTTAGCTTGTATAACATTGAATGCATTATTAAAATATACAATTCTTAGTTTTTATTATCAATTTGACAGCTTATTTAAGGCTAAGTGGAACACATTGCTTATTAATTAACAATGTTTTTACATATTTTCTTATATGCATAGATAGTAACTAGAAATTACTATCATATTATTAATTTGATAACTAAATTATAACAAGTATAAGTCTATCATAACTATGGATCTATTAAATGTGAGAGAGATCAAATATTTAGAGTTTCCAGAGTTTTTTTAGAGTGAAAAACTTGAAAACAATTTTGTAGCTGAAGAAATTTGGTCCCCTTCAAGCCTAATAAATCTGTCATATATATATATATATATCGGTGAGAATGTGAAGTTGGGTTACACTTTTGTGAGAATCGGGGGTGGAAAACTTTTTTCCTCAATAGTTCGGCCGAACTTTCGAAATTAGTTCAACCGAACTTGTTGTATCATTTACATTGATGGCGTACTGACGGCATGGGAAAATAGATTTCTGGCTGGAGATGGGAAAACCGACAAGAAAAGGTTCGGCTGGACTATTAGATCGGCTAAAATTTTAAAATAGTTCGGCCAAACTCATATTTTATAAATATATCGCCCTGTGAAATTTTACAGGTTTCACTTCTCTTTCGCACGTTTCTTTTATGATTTTTTGTGGCTTTGTTGGGTTGTTACTCTGTTGCGTTGTGGTAAGCTCTATTGAATTGCTGCTCTGTTGCGCTTTGGTTGCTGCTCTGTTGCTGCTCTAGAGTTGTGCCGCGATGACTTTCTGTGAGCTCGGTTGAATTGCTACTCTGTTGCGCTTTGGTTGCTGCTCTATTGCTGCTTTGGAGTTGCGCCGCGATGACTTTCTGCGAATTTCTAGGTAAGTGTTTAAGTCTTGATGTAAATGTTGCCTCATCTTAGTGTAAGTCTTGATGTAAGTCCTGATGTAAGTCCAATTAAATAAGGAAATTATATGGGAAGTGACCATGAAAAAAAATGATTTGGAAGATGATAAGAGCAGCAACCATGAAAAAATCATTTTGAAGGCACTAAAATGACAACACATTCCATGTTGCTAAAACCACATCACAGTAATAGCATTAGTAATATTAATAATTCTCGCTCTAGATCTAAATCTTACCTGAGTAAGAGAAGGGGTTGTAAGGTTTTCTTTCTCTGTTTTAAAAAAATAAATGGGAGAGGGATTGCACTAAAACCCCGCAAAAATCCAATAGTGGAGAAACGAAAGTTACCTTCTGCAAGAAATGGAGAAGCTGCAAAGACTTATAACCTTAACAAGATGGAATACTCATTGGAATATTAGGAAGTACAGTAACGAATCGATGATCTAAATAATAATGATTGGATTGATTGATTACCTAGCTAAACAAATAAATAGAAAATACTCTCAGAAAATTTCAAGAAAATACCCTATTCATGGTATGATTTGAAATTTAGAAGAAGTCTCGGTTTCAATCTTTATAGGGTTGAAGAAATTTACAGAGAAAAATAGAAGAAATTGTAATGAAAGGAAGAGGATTTTACTTTCAGAGAAATGTTTAAGGGAAATGTACCTGTAATTGAATCCTTGCATGCTTTACCCAAGAGGAGAATTGATTATGTGTTGCTAGCTCTTTAGTTGAAGGTTCGACCTATCCATCATCACAACAATAGAAAATCAAATAATGGAACTAATCCCTTCAATAATTTCGATAGAAAACAAAGGAGTGCCACAGACATTCAAATAATGGAACCGATCCTTTAAATAATTTCGATGGAAAAAAAAGGAGTGCCTTGAGCTAGATTTGATATAAACATACATACATTGCAATGGCTAAAACCAATTAGAAAGAAACTACCATGTCTACGAGAATAGAGAAAAGCATAGCTTAAATGAATGAATATAGTATGTAAGTGAAATTAAAAGAGGCCATTACTTCGACGCCTTTCCTCGTAGTTGAGAAGTTGTATTG
Source organism: Pinus albicaulis (assembly GCA_034641835.2). Taxonomy (NCBI): domain Eukaryota; kingdom Viridiplantae; phylum Streptophyta; class Pinopsida; order Pinales; family Pinaceae; genus Pinus; species Pinus albicaulis. The sequence goes on along the minus strand of CM076575.1, from coordinate 1,265,382,347 downwards.
CAGAGGCATAGACTTATACAGACCCATATGCACACGAATAGACTGAGTCATCATACCCATAGGCACATACTAAAACTCACACATGAAATCATCACATAGACATACGCCCAACCACACATATATCTGACTAGATCAAAGGAGTAAATAAATTGGAAATTGCTGCAATACAAACCTCTTTCAACTGATATACTTGCCCTCTCTCAACGGATATATTGGCATTTCTCTCAACGTATATATTGGCATTTTTTCTTGAGTAACAGTTTGAGAGACAAATCCCTCTAGAAATATAACAAGTTTCCTTCAATATATATATATATATATATATATCAACAGATATACTGTCATTTCTCTCAACGTATATATTGGTATCTTTCTTTGAATAACAGTTTTAGAGACAAATCCATTATAGTGTTTCTTTCAAAAGTTACATTGGCTTTGGCTTCCTTAGGTGGCTCCTCAAATGAGAGAAGCCTTTAAAATGGGTCTACCCCACAATTTAAAAAAAAAGTCCATATTTAGAAAGTTTGCATGTTTTTCTTCCCTTCAATTGCATTGAATTTTTTATCTTTTTATTTGGCTACCTTTTCCAAATTCACATTACTTTCATATGAGTCATGGCAGAAGACATTTATGGAACAAAAAAAGTAAAAGTTTTAATATATCATAAGTTGAATTATAATGGTTGTATTTGTGAGATAGGAAGAGTGATCTCACATCCAAATTTATCATTTTATTTGAAACATATGGACGTATTAGGTTAATAGAAAGTTAATATTTGTATAGAAATTGTAAAAATTTATTCATATTACTTCTTAGACCATTTTTGCATTAGTTATTTTTCTAAATTTTTAGTGGAGCATCATTGTTTGGAATGAATTTGTATGGTTTGTTATCATTAGTGTGTGCTTGTATTTTTCTATTTTATTTCTTCAATTTGAGGTTTTAATTTATTAATTTTTTTGTGGTTTTCACTAAAGGATAAAATAATTGTTTTTTGATTGGATGAAAATTTAGGAATTGTGGAAATTGAAAATAAGGATATATTGGAATCGTTAGAAGCTTTTTCACTTGAAACTACAAATTTTAATACAAACAATCTTATTAGAGAATACTTCAATGACCATAGACATAACACATGGCTACATTTCTATTTTCTCAAGGTAATGCATTGTGATGATGGTCTAGCTTGTGTATATTTAGGATTTTGAAGGAAATCAAGCATGTTACTATTCAAGAAATGTCCATGGTAGCCACTAATGCAAATCTTATGAAAAAATGAGTAGCTAAAATGTGGTTCTTATATTTTTTGTCAAGTAGAAATTATTCCTTGGAACATGGCAATCAAACTATAATTTAGAGTCTTACACCATGGAATGAATGCAAGTAAAAATGGTAAGCTACAAATTGTTCTATAAGAACCAATAAGGAGTCTTCTTTAAGAAAATGGGTCTAGAAACTTTGAGCTCTGCATTTTGATAACTCAGATGAGAAAACAAATTGCCCCATTCCCTGTCTTTCGACATCAACTTCTAGTCTAAACATGTAGCTACATACTCGTTGTAACTTATTACATATTGTAACTCCAGATGTCTAAACATGTAGTTGCATACTTGTTGTAACATATTACATATTTCCAGAATTGTAACTATGGCTATGAAGCCAGACTGTTTCATTGAATAGTTACGATTTAATATGTAATATTGTATGGTTACTGAGTTTAGATGAACTATGAGCCACATGTATTTCTGGTTACTTAAATTGTGTCTATTGTGAATAAATGTATCTATAGGATGTTTTAATTTTTATATATCCCTTATTTTATACAAGTTCACTTGACCTGTTCCAGTAACCGGTCTGTTGAGAATCTACTCAGTTCTACTGTGTCATGCCTTCTTGACTTCTATTTTAGTGGCTATATAAATTGAGTGTAGTTTCCTTTTTTTGGTAGTTTTCTTTTGAATTTTACTTCCTCAAACTCCAGATGTCTAAACATGTAGCTGCATACTTGTTGTAACTTATTACATATTTCCAGAATTGGAACTATGGCTATGCAGCCAAACTGTTTCATTGAATAGTTACAATTTAATATGTAATATTGTATGGTTACTGAGTTTAGATGAACTATGAGTTACATGTATGTCTGGTTACTTAAATTGTGTATGTTGTGAATAAATGTATCTACAGGATGTTTTACTTCTTATATTTACCTTATTTTATACAAGTTCACTAGACCTGTTCCAGTAACTGGTCTGTTGAGAATCTACTCGGTTCTACTATGTCATGCCTTCTTGACTTCTATTTTAGTGGCTGTATAAATTCATTGGCTATATAAATTTGATAAATGTGTTATTGGAATGTTCTGATGATTTCGGTGCTATTAATATAATTTCTCTGTTTACTTCACTCTATTTTCATGATGCATATCATTCTTTTAATTAACTACAGTTATTTTCATCCCTCCCGGTCCCATTATCCGTAGGGATCAAATTAATTTTCAATAAACATTTGAATCCGTAATATCTGATATTTAAATTACCCATAGGGATAAAGTTAATTTTCAGGAAACATTCGAGTCTATAATTTCTGAGATTTAAGTTAACGAGACATTCGAATCCTAATGTGTAAGATTTAAATTAAATTCTCGTGGCCAATATATATATATATATATATATATATATATATAAACTATATTCCTTGTTATACACAAAAACTAAGTTGTAGGTAGACTTTTTGTTGAAACATCTTGACTCACCTCCAGAACTACTCAAATTCCTTTATTCAAAATTCATAGTTGCAGATAGAAACTTTACTTGAGTCGAAGTCCTAGAATACTTTGGAATTTACTTCCTAGAATATCAATTCTAGGATTTACCCTCTCAAATATATGAAGGGTTGGGTAGAATCTTAACCTCTTATTTTTCTTCTTTTAAAACAAAAAAACACAACCCATATATTTCAATAAAATAAATGGAATGGAATCTATATATGATTAACCTTATTTTCCATGTTTTTTCCAAAAAAACAATTGTTAATTTCCATTTTGCCTAAAAATTATTTTCCTAAATAATATACATTATTTTTACCTTAAAATTTTCCAAATTTTTAAATAGAGACTATAAAAAATTATTAGTTTCTAAACTTTAAAATAAATTTCCAACCTTAAAATTTTCCTTCCTCTCATATAATTTTGAACTTCCATAGGATTTTAGTTTGCCAGTTGATGGTAACTTCTACAAGTTATAAAAGCAGAGTCTGTAAAGGGCCAAGTAGTATCTGGATCTCATCTTTTCTCAAAGTTGACATATCTACTAAATGCCCCTATAGTCAATCTCTGTAACACATCTAAATAGAAGTTATTCATTTTAATAGATCCATAAAACACAACCACTTTAAGGCAAATTGTGTACATGTGTCATTTATTCCATAAATTCTTAGGCATAGTTTTTAAAGCATACATGTCATGTTGGCTTTCTCCCATTAACTTTAAAGCATGTTTTTTTAAAGTGCATAGAATAATTTTGCAAACCATGTAAATGTCATTTATCTCAAGCTTTAAGGCCTAAAAATTGAACCTAAAGTGGCTGAACTCTCATATAATTTTGAACTTCCATAGGATTTTAGTCTCTCAGTTGAGTTTTAACTTCTACAAGTTCTAAAGGCAGAGTCTGTAAAGGGCTAGGTCGCCTCTGGATTTCATATTTTATCAAGTGTGACATATTCAGTAAATGCCCCTATAGTCAATCTCTATAATAGATCTAAATAGAAGTTCTTCATTTTAATATCCATTAACCTCAACCACCTTAAGGAAAACTGTGTACATGTCTCATTTCTCCCATAAATTCTTAGGAAAAGTTTTTAAAGCATACATGTCATGTTGGCTTTCTCCCATTAAATTTCAAGCATGTTTTTTGTAAGTGCATAAAATAATTTTGCAAACCATGTAAATGTCATTTCTCTCAAACTTTAAGGCCTAAAAATTGAACCTAAAGTGGCTTAAATCTCATAGGATTTTGAACTTCCATAGGATTTCAGTCTGTCTGTCGAGTGTTAAATTCTACAAGTTCTAAAGGCAGAGTCTGTAAACGGCCAAGTAGTGCCTCTGGATCTCATCTTTTCTCAAAGGTGACATATCTAGTAAATACCCCAATAGTCAATCTCTGCAACAAAACTGTGTACATGTGCCATTTCTCCCTCAAACTAAGTGCATAAAATTCATTTCTCCTACAAACTAAAGGCGTCCTCCCATCAATTCTAGATGTGAATTCTACCATAAAAATTTTAAGTCAAAATTTAAGATAAACCATGCATATGTCATTTATCTCATACACGTGTCATTTCTTCCATGAATTTGCAATGAATGTCAATTTAATATATATTTTTATTGAATTTGTTTCTTTTTTCTAGGGATAAAAAACCATTAAATATAGTTTAAAAATGAAAATTATGCATAGATGTTTCTTGCTATCCCAATCTAGGGAAAGCAGTGATTACATATGTGCTTTCCAATATTGCAACTAGAAAATTTGTCCAAAGGAAAATGAATATACCGGGAAGAACAACAAACAACGAGGCATATTATATTGGATTGATAGAAGGCTTGAGAACAACTATGGAGTGTGGATCAAATGGAATTGTAGTTTTCACCAATTTTGAACTTGTGTGCAACCAGATGAATGGTGTGTACCAAGTTAAGAAGGAGAGGCTAAAAGAACTGCATGGAATAGCAAACAATATTGTAAGCCAATTTCAATTTTTTAGTATAAGACATTGTTCAAATGTGAATAAGATGTCTGTTGATATATTGCGTGGGGAAATGCCAATTCAGGATTCATCTATCAAAGATGAATTAATAGTTGAATTAGAATTATATGGGGCAATGCCAATGCAAGATTCATCTCTCAAAGATGAAATAGTTTTGAGACGCTCTTCTTCAAAAATTCGAGATTCATATCTCAAAGATGAATTAGTTTTGAGACGCTCTTCTTCAAAAATTCAAGATTCATCTCTCAAAGATGAATTATTGTTGAGACACTCTCTTCAAAATTTATTTATGGACATTATAACATATCTTGGATATGTGTGTGTTTTGTACTTATAAATGCGTCCTTTTTAATGGCCATGTGCTTTTTTCAATTATATACCAAGTGTTCTCTCACCACACCATGTAAATCACAACTTAGTGAACTTCACATTTGCAACAAGTGGTGAACTTCACATTTTTATAAAATTAAAATGGGGGGACATCAACAAATTTTTGTTTAAATGGATTTTCACTTCTTTTTTAATGAAAATGTGTTATTCTCAATTTTATACCAAGTGTGTTCCCAACAATTTGGTGAATTTATCATTTTTATAATTTTTTTTGCTTAAATTGAGTTTCACACATCAATTAGTGCTTTGAAAGTTGTTTCTTACATAATTTGTGTACAGTAAATTACATTAATTTTATGAAAATTATTTTGAATTTATTTTAAATTAGTCATTTAAAAAAATAATTTTAAATGTCCACCGTAGATATATATATCATGGAGGATGAACAAATAATATAAACATAATCCCATATATCTAGGATAGGGGGGATCAAGGATCGATGGATGTTCATGGTATTTAAATATAATCTTAAATCTCCATACATGTGTGTACATATGGAATTGATTTTTTATCGACTTTGTGAGATAAATTAGTTGTTAATAAGTTTCATTTTTTATTTTTTAGGAGCTAAGAGGAGAAGGGTCTCTACTCCATCCATGGAGCATGCCCATATTTCACTCAGTCATGGTATGGTTCATGCAATTTAATCAATGAATATGTACGTGTATTTTATATCTATGAATGTATTTTTCAATTAATTATAAATTCGTATTTGCTTTAGTGAAGTTTCTCTCTCGTTTTGAGAGGTTGGTGGTGGTTCAAATTCCATTAGAGGGCCGTTAATATGCTAGCAAAGGTTTGCCTCCCATCAGCCTTTCTTTCTCATATAACATACCCTGATATCGTTTCGCTTTATGAACCGTATAACTCAGTTAAATGGTTATTGAATCAATTTCCTAACTTATACTGCTGGTCCAAGATTAATTTTTCAGCAAATTAATATATTATTACTTGGGGCTGGCTTTTCTTTTTTTCGTAGTTTCTGCCCCACTCTAGCTGATCAATAGGTTTCTTCCTAAACTTTCCAAATTTTTGTAAGTCATGAGACTCTACATTATAAAGTTCCAAAGATCGAGGTGTTAGATGTATGCCTCCTCGCATACATCTATCTATACTCAGTTAACCTCCATTGCTCCAACTACTTTCCCAGCAGTTTATATGGACGGTACACAGATGCTCTGTTCATTGTATTTTTACATATGCTTACAATCTTACCTCACACAAACTTTTATCACACACTAGATTGTTCAATAGGATTCCCCCCTTATTTTACTGTTACAAACATTCAACATGGGTGACACTCTGGTACAGATTCAACTGTTCCATGGGAAAACTAGGAAACAGATCCTCTTGCTTCAATCAAATGGAGGTAGAGAATACTGAACTGGATAGTTTAGAATTCCTAGTGTTAGATCCTCGTCCTTAGTTAGGGTTCAACTTCTGCTTTCATATGTTTACACTTACATTTAATAGAATAATTTAAATTCTAAATTTTACAATTCTTTCCATTGGAACACAGCCGACATACTGAACCCCATACTGCTATCATAGGGTTGTTGTTTCCTACTTTCTGTTATTGGTTACAGGGAATTCTGTGCCATCAATATTGTTATGATAGGTTTAGTTGTTTGGTACTTGCTGTTCATGGGTACTGTTTTGTTAACACTTTCTGTTTATACACACATAAATGAAATATTCCTTTAAAAGATAGCAAGCTATACCTATACATAGTTATTAGATTTGCTGTTCAATTGATCTATCATCTCTAACCTCATTACTACAAGGTACTCATCCCTACACCCAACCATTTGTCTTTGCTATCAATAGCTTTAGTTTGCAATTACACGAGTTACTGAACCATTAATCAATCTAACATTTGCATAATGCACCATAACATAACAATTCATAAATTGCATAATGAACCATAACATCAAATTTCATAAAACAGGGATATGTTTAATACAGACTTACAGAAATCTCCAAATTTATGCATGCACACCACTACTATGACCAGTCCTCCCAACCTTAGAGTTCGTTTATCTCCAGAACTCACCCCCGAGCTGAGATCCTCCAAGAACAGACTAACCTCAATCTGTTCTGGAGTAGCTTATCTAAGCTATGCTTTCCCCAAAGCCTGTTTCCAATTCTGCGTCCAGAATTTCAGGATGCTTTATTCCTGTTTAGCCTAGGCTTCCCATTTTGGGACTCTTTAAAGCTGCTTTAAGCTTTTCCTCAACTTTTCCAGCTTTTTCTCACCTCTTCCCAACTACTCCTCTTCATTGGGGAAATTTAGATTTTTCCTCAAAAATCTAAATTAGAAATAATTTCTTTCAAGGATTTTTGAAAGATTTTGGGGAAGTCTTTTTCCTTTTCCATCACCTCATGGATTAGGCATATGATCTCATTTTCTCATCTGGTCATAGTGCATACATAATATTTTATTTATTTTTCAAAATTACAAAATTAACCACATCCACACAATAATCATCCACTGGGGTCCACTCCCCTTTGGATTTATGTTCAAATGTCTCATTTGAAAAGCATAGAACTTGTGGGTGTTACATATTCCCCCTCTGAAAATAAACACCGTCTTCGGTGTTGACAACTATCTACTTAGTTTATTTTGAACATAATTATGAATGCTTTTCCATCATCTTAGCTTCTCTGTTCCATGTAGCTTTTCAGCAGTAAAGTGCTCCACTGCACCTTTACTCTAGCTACTGTTCGATTTCGCAATTCCATTTCTTCCCGCTTTCATCTTTGAAGCGACTCTGGAAGGAAATTATTCTTCTGGTTCCACCTGGACTACATTCCAATCAATCATGTGAGAAGCATCATGTACAAAAATTAAATTTTTTTTTTTTTTTTCCAACAAGGAGACATGAAACACATCATGAAATTTAATATGCAATGGTAGGGCTAGTTTATAAGCCATTAGTTTCCCTCCTTTCCAACACCTTCCTCATTTTTACACTTTGACGTTGATTTTTCAACTTTGACAAAGATTTCTTCTTCGTCCTGATTAGTTTCCAGCAGAGTACTCTTCTGCTTCCACTCTATTTACTGATGCCTTATGCAGTTGGTTTTCTTCCTACTTCTTTGCAAGAAGTCTGTCTGGAAGATCTTTTATTCTGGTTTCTCTGTCCACAATTCATACCAATGTAAGTAATATCAGGTACATACAATTTATAATCCACAGCAACATTCTGCATTTCAATAAGTTAAGAAATTCAGTTATTAGTCAAACCGTTCAGGTTCATAATAGTTTAGTGCACTTTTAGTACACTACTTATCCTTTCTTGTTTTTCAGTGAGATTCTTTCCTCATGCAACTTGGTCCAGTTCAGCTTTTCTTGAGTTTCTAGGTGATTTATCTTCACCTTTTTTCTCCTTGGTTCCAGAGTGTACACTTTCCTGTTACACACTTGGCTAAACAATTTTACACTTTTCATTAGTACTCATAAATGAAAGAAAACAATTGTATCATATGCATGTTTATGCTTACCCTTTCTCAGTTCATAACTGTACTTCCAGTATCTTATCATTGTTTTCTTTTGTTAGTCAATCAATTTAATTAGTACTAACTAGACTCGTTAATAATCTCTACAATTCAATGCTTACTTCCCACATGAAATTTTTTCCTCTAACCTCTTTTATGAATTGTATCCACTAGTTCAAAACTTACGTGAATAAATTTGGAGCTGATGGGTTTCCCCCACACCCAAGTCCAAATGTATCTCATCCTCTTTTCTCTCAGTTGGTAGCTGTATGATTTCCCACTATTTCCCTGTCTTGAATTTAAGACTCAGGAAATTTAAATAAAATTTACACCCACAAAATTTTATAGTATGCATACATGTAATTACTATCATTCATCACCTTCACAAGTATGACTACTTGATAATGTCAAAAATAAATTTGATACAATTTCCCCTTTTTCAAGGAATTACCATAATTTATACATTTACTAAAATTGTTTTGTTTTGTTTTGTTTTGTTTTGTTTTTTTTTTTTTTTTTCGTGCTGTACACATTCCAATGATAAATTGAGGAAATTAATTATGCTCCATTGGATTTTTATCCATGCATGCTCATTTTCATAATCATTCTCCCATGTATAAAAACAATTGTTAGGTTTTCAATTCTACCCTAGCTAACTCACCTGGGAAAATTTGATTTATCCCTTCATTCATTCATTCCTAACTCAATGTAAGGGATCTGCATTACATTATTTAATATGCAATGTTCCACAACTACTAAACCAACTATTTAACTGTGGTTATAACTCATCCTTAAGTTTACCACTTCATTATTTTCCATGCATATGAGCTAAAATATGTTTATCACAAAATACTTTAGTCATTAAATATACTTGTCTTGAACCTCATCTTGGTAATTTTTCCAATCAAATTTTTTTTTTTTTCCACATTATACTTTTACCACTTAATCTACCACAATAGTATTTATTTCTCTTTTAACCATAATTAGAGTAATAATATTCCGACCATATGGTAAAATATGTCCTTCCACTTTACTTGCAACTTTTAAGGTAAATTCACTTTTAATATTCCCTAGGTGAATTTTTTCTTCTCCCTTAATTCCGTGGTTATAAGGTTTGAGTTTTACTAACTGAACTAAATTATCATGTATGAAGATATTATATTCATACAAATCAACAAAGTTAACATTATAACATATAACAAGATCACCTATATTTATAATGTTAATTGTAGATTTAACTTATGTCCCACGTGCAATTTGTTTCATTTTACTCTATCATTTCTCATGATAATTATTATTATTATATATATATATTTAATAGTTAATTAAGAATTTTCAACTTATATTTAACATACCTCTATTAAATATAAATTGTCCTTTTCCTATTATCCACCTTTCTCTAGATATTCCAATATAAACTTCCTTTCTTCTTTTGTTCCAATAACTATGGTAACACATAGTATTATATAACGTATTTGGAACATATATCACCCCACAATTATTCCTTCAAGACACGTATTTTTTTTTCAATTCTAATTTAAATACAATTTATAATGCCAAAGTTCACACCGGTTCAACTTATTAATTTCAACTAAAGTGCACTACTAAAATATTCAAATAAAGTGCCATTGTATTAAATCCCACTTATTTATTTTCAAGAATATATCCTCTAGTGTCTCTGTTAAACTTCAGATCTCTTTTCCACCACCTCTTCCTAATACTATTCAAGATTCCTCGTGCACATTAACCACCATATAGTATAAGTTTAGACCCTAGGTTCAGTCATCTCTTTTCTTTTTATACCTTCATATAAGTCATACCTACATATGTCACTTATAGCTATAACACATATGTTTCTTTTATCTATATATATATATATATATATATATATATAGATATCCTTGATAACATCTCTTGAGTGCACATAGATAGATATATATACATATATAACACCCTTATATATATATAAGCCACATATAACAATTTATTTGATGCGCCCCCTTATACATAGTTCCTATATAGTTAAACTATGCCCCCCTTGAAGTTATTCTTTAATACTTCTACTTATTCGCATGTAATAGGTATAGGCGTATATAGTAACCACCCTTCTGCTCCATGAAATCTAGATTAACATTGTGTTTTAAATTTTAGATCATACTTACTCACTTTATCTCTATACCTCTTTATCCCTTTTTGACAAACCACCCATATTTAAAATCTTAGGGTTTGTGCAAGTTCAAAATCACGAATATACATAGAAGTCAAACATTCTACCGATTCGTGCCTCATATATATAAATATTTAACATGGTATATATCTGCACCGTATATATATATATATATATCTAATAGTATAATATATATATATATATCTGCCCATTAGGTAGGTATCTAATTTTATATATAATTGCGCATTAGATATATATATACCATTATATAGCCGCCCCTTTTTATAGGAATTTAAATTTATACATGTTGGCTCACGAAGTATATATCTAACATTATATATAGCCGCACCTTATATAAGCATTTTTAATGTTTTATATCGGCCCGATTTATTTATTATGCCTGGTTACTATTTTATTTCGGCATAACTTTGATATATACACGTATAATATTTTACATCATTGCTTGTGCAACGACAACACGGTTCACATGGTAACCCCTGCGCGGTATGGCAGGGAATGATGGTCATTTATCATGAATCTTCCTGGCGGCCCATCCAGGTTTTTTTTTTTTTTTTTTTTTCTCCTTGTACCGTGACACGTTAGTACTACCGAAAGGAAACTCCGTGGCAGTTGGTAGGAAAATCGTGTTTACGTTAACGTCGCGCCGTTTGGAATGCGATGCCGGAGTTTGCATGGAGGTAATTGGTTTGCTATGCAGCCTGTTTCCGTCTTATTAGCTGAAGAGTTTGTGTGGGTACACCTCCCCTGCGCTGCAGAGTTTTTCTCTGTGTTCCCGTGGCGTGTTGCTCACATTTCTGAAAGCCAGCGTCCTACCAGTGTACTTCGGTCTGTAACCAACTTACACATATCTCCCGAACTGGAGACGAAATCGAGCAAGTTAGTCGAGCGAGGTTGAATCCCTAGCTACGCCGAAATTTTGGACGACAGGGTACAGGAAAGGGTATATAATAGTATTAACCTCCTGCTGAGCAGGACGCATTGTCAGATCAATACAATCCCCCTTGGGATTTCATAAGGCCAATGGCTGTGCGCCGATCTAACCTATGATTTCTCCGGGCAGAGATCCAATACTGAACTAAGGTTCCGGCTTCCTATTTTAACCTTCCATCGATGGACTCATCTTTGTCTGTATTGCCTTCTCCTGTCTATCTCGTTTTGTTTTTGTTGCAGGGGTGCAGGTCGTTTTGATTTGTCACATGCTATTCCATTTCATTGTGCAGGCATCTCACGTTTCCGGCTTCGAGCCAAGCGTTTCACCTCCGTGAGCAGATTGGGGTTTCAGGTATTCTGTTATAGCAATACCTAGTTTCATAATTTGGTAGTCGTGTTGCTATTACCTTAGTTGTATAATAGTCTGTCTACCGGAAACAGGTTTTCTTGGGGTTTTCTGTCTGGTTTTAATGATGCAGCGCCAGGTTATGTCGTTTACCACCTATACCCCTGCATGTGGAAACTGTAGGTTGGAAGCCAAATTTCACATTTAGCAACCGAATCGTATCCCAGATCTCAGGATCCCGGTTGCATTTCAAGTTGCAGGGACGTTACTTTCTTCCCATGCCGCGGGATATAACCCGGCATACTTCTGCGTAACCTATTTAGTGTATTTACATCCGTCGTTTAATGTCAGCGAATTGTATTGTTTAACTATTTTTCTAGACTTTACATATTTCATATTATGCTGGAAACGTAGCAGAGGAACGTAATTGAATCTTATCAATTTTTCTGAATTCCGAGTCAAAGGCTGTCACACTACGATCGCGTCTTGCTTCATGGAGATATCCATGTTGTGAGTAACCTAATGACAAAGTAACGCCATGATACCCTTGTATCATCTTTCATGATAGTTTAAACTTTGATATATCATTACATGTGATGATGTTCCCTCAGAACGATAGGACCATCACCATTGACCAAATTCCTGATTCAACTAGATACGATAATTCTTTCCGGCCTATGCCTATAATAGTTTAAATGCGGTTACTTATTTGTCATAAAATTTATCTTGGGGGCATATGGGGCATACCTTCCTAAATATGATTTCATTGTCATATCGTTTATAGTGTATATATTGTTTTCCTCTACCTTTCGCACTGTATATCCGAGTTCGTATAGTAGTATCATATAACAGTCATTTCGTTTTATTTCAAAAGGGTTCTGATAGATGAGACTTCGAGCCATGACGCTCGACTAATAGGGTACCAGTAGCTAATCAACGCATTGGTCAACGCATTACACTGTAGTTTAACTCTCCGATAATACAGATAGCTGTACAAATCATATACGTGTTTCATGATAACTTAATTGGTTTGAAATTGGATCGCCCTTTTTATATGTATGGTCCATCTATATAATTCGTAGTGAAGTCTCCTTTTCACATTGTATGGTTAGATATCTATAAGTTGGATTCCCATGTCCCTTTTTGAGTCATATATGATTCATTTAGGTATATACCTACAAAATTAAGTAAAAGGGTGCAAATATTTTCTTAACTTACACTTGTGTCGATGTATAAATTTTATTTCTTCATATACATGTATTGGAGAATGCATTTGGTAACCCCGCCGCATATGAACGTCGATAACCATAATATTTATTTCATGATATAGAGGTGGTTTTAAACTTTCAATAGACTCCATAAAGGCTATAGATGCTAGAATAATCCCACATAATTTCTCTGAATGCTATAATACTACTATAGAGTAGAATTTAATTTTTATCTAGAAACATGTTGAGTTCATGTTCTAATGTATTTTCTTGCTCTACCACAATTCTGCTACAATATTTTCTATTATACTTATGAGCATAGAATATCAGCTAGTGGCTACATAAGATAAGAAAACATTTAATTATCTGTGGGGACAAAGTAACTTCAGATTTAGACCGACTTCGGTTTAGAAACTCTGGAGTTCTTACCCTATGGATTCATGTTCTACAACTAACTGGAATCTGGAAGGTGAATGCCTTAGGATAGATTCTGTTCAATGTAGTACTAACATCAACACACCATTTAATTAATAATTTTTTTTTTCATCATGGATATATATAGTCCGAGTGAAGAAACAATCATACTCTATTATTTTACATCGAAATACTATTTTTCTGAGAGATATCGGTTTCCAGTTTTAAACCTATTATAGGTTTAACCATTCTGGTATATGAGCCTCCTCATATTACTCCCATATCAATGTTTCTACTTCATCACAATCTGTTACATGTATACCTGAAAGTATACCTGAAAGTATATCCAAGATATTTGTATACTTGAAGAAATATTTTTAATATTCATAAAATTTATAACAGTTAACCATTTCTTTGTGAGCACATATCTTGCCCAATTTTTGAACTTTCGCTCCGATACCATTTGTCACGTCTCCCAGACCCATCTTTCTACACATATAACATAACTCAGATATTCTCCGCTTTATGCGCCAGATAACATTGATAGTTTTATACTGAATCACTTACAAATTCAGATTGTTATCCGGGGTTTAAATTATTTTCCAGTACTTATAGACAGCCATGGAATATAAGAATTTCCATGAAAATTTTTGGGCTTGACCTCCCCTCTTCTCAGTCCATCTAGTAGACTTATATATATATATATATATATATATATTACTTTGTATTTCTCAGGTTTTTCTTTTCAGAGTTTTGTCCAACTCTAGATGATTGCTAGGCCCTTCCTCAACTTTCCAGTTTGCAGGCCTTATAAAATTTTCAACATTTTAAAGTTGCAGCATCGAGGTATAGATGTATGCCTACCCGCATACATCTATCTATACTCAGTTACCCTCCATTGCTCCAACTAATTTCCCAGCAGTTTATATGGACGGTACACAGATGCTCTGCTCATTGTATTTTTACATATGCTTACCATCTTACCTCACACCAACCTTTAACACCCACTAGAGTGTTCAATAGGATTCCCCCCTTATTTTACTGTTACAAACATTCAACGTGTGTGACACTCTGGTACAGATTCAACTGTTCCATGGGAAAACTAGGAAACAGATCCTCTTACTTAGTTAGGATTCAACTTCTGCTTTCATATGTTTCCACTTACGTTTAATAGAATAATTTAAATTCTAAATTTTACAATTCTTTCCATTGTGACATAGCTGACATACTGAACCCCATACTGCTATCACAGGGTTGTTGTTCCTACTTTCTGCTATTGGTTACAGGGAATTCTATGCCATCAGTATTATTATGATAGGTTTAGTTCTTTGGTACTTGCTGTTCATGGATAATATTTTGTTAACATTTTCTGTTTATACACACAGAAATTAAATATTCCTTTACAAGATAGCAAGCTATACCTATACATAGTTATTAGAATTGCTATTCAATTGATCCATCATCTCTAACCTCATTACTACATGGGACTCATCCCTGCAACCCAACCATTTGTCTCTGCTATGAATAGCTTTAGTTTGCAATTACATGAGTTACTGAACCATTAATCAATCTAACATTTGCATAATGCACCATAACATAACAATTCATAAATTTCATAATGAACCATAACATCACAATTCATAAATTGCATAATGAACCATAACATCAAATTTCATAAAACAGGGATATGTTTAATACAGACTTACAGAAATCTCCAAATTTATGCATGCACACCTCTACTATGACCAGTCCTCCCAACCTTAGAGTTCGTTTATCTCCAGAACTCACCCCCGAGCTGAGATCCTCTAAGAACAGACTAACCTCAATCTGTTCTGGAGTAGCTTATTTAAGCTATGCTTTCCCCAAAGCTTGTTTCCAATTCTGCGTCCAGAATTTCAGGATGCTTTATTCCTGTTTAGCCTAGGCTTCCCATTTTGGGACTCTTTAAAGCTGCTTTAAGCTTTTCCTCAGCTTTTCCAGCTTTTTCTCACCTCTTCCCAACTACTCCTCTTCATTGGGGAAATTTAGATTTTTTCCTCAAAAATCTAAATTAGAAATAATTTCTTTCAAGGATTTTTGAAAGATTTTGGGGAAAGTCTTTTTCCTTTTCCATCACCTCATGGATTAGGCATGTGATCTCATTTTCTCATCTGGTCATAGTGCATACATAATATTTTATTTATTTTTCATAAATAAATAGTTAACCACATCCACACAATAATTATCCATTGGGGTCCACTCCCCTTTGGATGTATGTTCAAATGTCTCATTTGAAAAACATAGAACTTGGGGGTGTTACATATTCCCCCTCTGAAAATAAACACCATCCTCGGTGTTGACAACTATCTACTTAGTTTATTTTGAACATAATTATGAATGTTGTTCCATCATCTTAGCTTCTCTGTTCCATGTAGCTTTTCAGCAGTAAAGTGCTCCACTGCACCTTTACTCTAGCTACTGTTCGATTTCGCAATTCCATTTCTTCCCGCTTTCATATTTGAAGCGACTCTGGAAGGAAATTCTTCTTCTGGTTCCACCTGGACCACATTCCAATCAATCATGTGAGAAGCATCATGTACAAAAATTATAATTTTTTTTTTTTTCCAACAAGGAGACATGAAACACATAATGAAATTTAATATGCAATGGTAGGGCTAGTTTATAAGCCATTAGTTTCCCTCCTTTCCAACACCTTCCTCATTGTTACACTTTAACGTTGATTTTTCAACTTTGACAAAGATTTCTTCTTCGTCCTAATTAGTTTCCAGCAGAGCACTCCTCTGCTTCCACTCTATTTACTGATGCCTTATGCAGTTGGTTTTCTTCGTACTTCTTTGAAAGAAGTCTGTCTGGAAGATCTTTTATTCTGGTTTCTCTGTCCACAATTCATACCAATGTAAGTAATATCAGGTACATACAATTTATAATCCACAACAACATTCTGCATTTCAATAACTTAAGAAATTCAGTTATTAGTTAAACCGTTCAGGTTCATAATAGTTTAGTGCACTTTTAGTACACTACTTATCCTTTCTTGTTTTTCAGTGAGATTCTTTCCTCACGCAACTTGGTCCAGTTCATCTTTTCTTGAGTTTCCAGGTGATTTATCTTCACCTTTTTTCTCCTTGGTTCCAGAGTGTACACTTTCCTGTTACACACTTGGCTAAACAATTTTACACTTTTCATTAGTACTCATAAATGAAAGAAAACAATTGTATCATATGAATGTTTATGCTTACCCTTTCTCAGTTCATAGCCGTACTTCCAGTATCTTATCATTGTTTTCTTTTGTTAGTCAATCAATTTAATTAGAAATAACTAGACTCGTTAATAATCTCTACAATTCAATGCTTACTTCCCACATGAAATTTTTTTCCTCTAACCTCTTTTATGAATTGTATCCACTAGTTCAAAAATTACGTGAATAAATTTTGAGCTGATGGGTTTCCCCCACACCCAAGTCCAAATGTATCTCATCTTCTTTTCTCTCAGTTGGTAGCTGTATGATTTCCCACTATTTCCCTGTCTTGAATTTAAGACTCAGGAAAAGAAATTAAAATTTACACCCACAAAATTTTATAGTATGAATACATGTAATTACTATCATTCATCACCTTCACAAGTATGACTACTTGATAATGTCGAAAATAAATTTGATACAATTTCCCCTTTTTCAAGGAATTACCATAATTTATACATTTACTAAAATTGTTTTGTTTTTTTGTTTTTTTTTGTTTTTTTTGTTTTGTTTTGTTTTGTTTTGTTTTGTTTTGTTTTTTTTTTTTTTTTTTTTTTCCGTGCTGTACACATTCCAATGATAAATTGAGGAAATTAATTATGCTCCATTGGATTTTTATCCTGCATGCTCATTTCATAATCATTCTCCATGTATAAAACAATTATTGGGTTTCAATTCTACCTAGCTAACTCACCAGGGAAAATTTAGGTTACCATACAAGCAATTTCATTCCTAACTCAATGTAAGGATCTGCATTCACAACTAATTCAAATATCTGATAATTTTCCACAACTACTAAACCAAACTATTTTGTAGAGTTATAACTCCCTTGTAGTTACCACTTCATTATTTTCCATGCATATAAGCTAAAATATGTTTATCACAAAATACTTTAGTCATTAAATATACTTGTCTTGAACCTCATCTTGGTAATTTTTTCCAATCAAATTTTTTTTTTCCCACATTATACTTTTACCACTTAATCTACCACAATAGTGTTTATTTCTCTTTTAACCATAATTAGAGTAATAATATTCCGACCATATGGTAAAATATGTCCTTCCACTACTTTTTGGCAACTTTTAAAATTAAATTCACTTTTAATATTCCCTGGTAAGATTTTTTCCTTCTGTTGAGTAGTTGCAGGTTTGAGTTTTACTAATGAACTAAATTATCATGTATAGAAGATATTATATTATTTCAGTCAACAAAGTTAACATTATAACATATAACAAGATCACCTATATTTATAATGTTAATGTAGATTTTGCTTATGTCCCACGTGCAATTTGTTTCATTTACTCTATCATTTCTCATGATAATTATTATTATTATATATATATATTTAATGATTAATTGAAATTTTCAACATATTTAACATACCTCTATTAAATATAAATTGTCCTTTTCCTATTATCCACCTTTCTCTAGATATTCCAATATCAACTTCCTTTCTTCTTTTGTCCCAATAACTATGGTAACACATAGTATTATATAACGTATTTGGAACATATATCACCCCACAATTATTCCTTCAAGACACGTATATTTTTTTTTTTTTTTCAATTCTAATTTAAATACAATTTATAATGCCAAAGTTCACACCGGTTCAACTTATTAATTTCAACTAAAGTGCACTACTGAAATATTCAAATAAAGTGCCATTGTATTAAATCCACTTATTTTATTTTCAGAATATATCCTTTAGTGTCTCACATTGCTTAGTCTCTTTTCCACCACCTCTTCCTAATACTATTCAAGATTCCTCGTGCACATTAACCACCATATAGTATAAGTTTAGACCCTAGGTTCAGTCATCTCTTTTCTTTTTATACCTTCATATAAGTCATACCTACATATGTCACTTATAGCTATAACACATATGTTTCTTCATAGGTGCATCATAGATTCAGATCTATCATCAAACCTTTACCCTTTCCATACAGATATACTTCACAGAGAAGTATTCATTCAAGCTCAGACATCTTGCCCTCTCATTCATATTTTGCACAATGAATTTCTTCTCCTTATATAGGTTTATCCTTTTTCAATACCATGAGCCCCTTTTTCAATACCATGGGCCCCTTTTTTCAATACCATGGGCCAAAGCAATACCATGAGCCCAAAACTACCTGGACGGGGTCAAATAGGCGGATCATTACCCAATACAATGGGTCAATACCATGGTGGCTACCCTTGGTTTTGCACTTTTTGAGCGCTTTAGCCCATACGCGACTTGGCACGTTCTTTTCCGCGTGCATACGCGACTTCCCTTAGGCCAATCCGCGTATACCAAGAGACATACTCTTTTTCATCATACTTTGAGTACATTCTGAAATCCTTTCTTCATTATACAGCCTCACCCCAATAGATACAATTGATTTCCTTCATGAGAACATATTCTATCAAGCACAACTTCATGAAGTAAGTTGTCATCATCTTCATCAAGAGGGTTGCCTTTCAAGAACAACACTCAGCATCATATTGTCAACAAACATTATATCACACCAGATTTACATCATTTACTAAGTCCATCAAGTCAAGCATAACTTCATCAGGTGGATTGCCATCAAGGACAACACATGTCAACAGTTGCATGTCTTCATCTTCATTTAGTGGGTTGCCATCAAGGACAACACTCTGCATCATATTTCCAACACTACATGCCTGAGAATTTTTCCTTCTTGAACAACAAAGCATGATTTCTTTGGGTTTAGAGATAACCCATATTTTATGCACTTATTGAACACTTGCTACAAATTTTTTAGATGATCATGATCAGATTTTGAAAAGACTGTTATATCATCTAAATAAATGAAAACAAATCTATCTTTTTCTTCTGCAAAGGCAATATCCATTGCCCGTTGAAATGTTGCACCTGCATTCATCAAACCAAAAGCCATCTTATTATACATGAAAGTTCCCCAGGGTGTAGTAAAGGTTGTTTTCTCCCTGTCCTACTTGTCAACTGAAATCTGATTATATCCTGAAAATCCATCTATCATTGACATTCTCTTTGAACCTACAACTTTCTGCAAAATACGATCCATTTTGGGTAAAGGATAATTATCCTTTAGTGAACACCAGTTTAGATTGAGAAAATAAACACAAATTCTGATTTCACCATTCTTCTTTCGAAATGGGACTATATTAGCTACCCAATTGGAAAATATTAAAGGCAGAATTATGTTAGCTTCCCACATTTTTTTGATTTCTTTCTCAATAATAGGGAGCAACAAAGGATTGAGGTGCCTTATCTTCTATTCCACAGGTTTAGATTTTGATTTGAGAGGGATTTTATGCTCCATTATGCTTTTTTCATATGTTTTCAAATCACTGTATGACCAAGCAAAAATATCTGCATACTGTTTCAACAACTTGACATACTTAGTTCTATTTTCTTCAGGAAGAAATTTAGAAACTTTCACATATTTAGGCTGATTTTCAGTACCAATGTTACAATCAACTATACTTTCTCCATCCCTCTTGCTGTGAGGCTTCAAATAGACATAATTATTATCAAAAATCCTTTCTAAATGGACCAAGCCTTTAGGAAAGAAGTTTTTTTTCAGGTCAATAATGTCTTTTCTAGCCAAAGTCTTTTTGAAAGACTTGTTGTCCTGACCTTCAACTGTGTCTTGTTAATTGTCAATTTGAATTTCTGAAAACTCCTCCATACATTCTGGAAATTTCTAAATTTCTTTATCATCTTCAAACACTTGCCAGTGTTTGATATTGTCAGGAATGGAAGGTCTATTTTTAATATGAATACCATAAGTAGCTTTGACATCAAGAGGGACCTTAAAATTACTAGCAGCAATGGCCAATGAATCTGCCATTTCATTTTCTTCTCTGGAAACAAAATTCAAATTGAATGCTGAAAATTAATGTTCAATCAAATCCCATACTTCATTTCTGTAAATTTTCAGCTTTGAATTTTTTACTTGATAGTTATCTCTCACCTGTTGTACCACCAAATCTGAATCACCAAAAACACACAACTGCTCTGCTCCCAAATCTTTTGCAACCTTCATTCCCAGGATTAGTGCTTCATATTCAACAATATTATTAGTAGTTACAAAATTGAAATTTGTATGATAAATTCACTACCTGCTGAGTGGGATAAATAAGAACTATACCGGCCACTGATCCTTCTCTTGACGAAGCTCCATTAAAATACAATTTCTAGATTTGTTCAACTTCTGAGTTTTGATGTTTTGAAGTTAGTAGCTGCTGTTTTTTATTAATTTCAGGTAGAAAATGACAGTCATCAGCATCAAGGTGCAAAATTGACGATCCCAACTCCTTTTCTTATGCATATATAGGATGATTTGATGGATTTTGTTGATCACTTATGATATAAGCCATTTGTGTTTCTCTATATAGCCTCCTCAATTTTCCTCCAAAAAATGGGATAGTGGGTTATGTCATGTCCATTTGAAGAGTGCCTCCCATCTCTTTGGACCAAGATCTTGAAAGGAGCATTCCAAATCTCGAGGGTATATCAACAACTACTATGTCCATCACCAAACTCTTCATAGGAAGTTGGGTAAGAGAAATTACCAAGTCTTTGATTACCCCTTAACATTTGACCCTTTTAGAGTCAAAAGTATAAAGGTCATGATATTGTTTATGTTAAGATATTTCGATTCCTATATTTTAGTAATTTCCAGTCCTAATTCATCCATCACTTTCTTAAGCATCAAATTATGAGAAGCCCCATAATCTAATAGGAAATTATGCAGCAATTTGTTATGAATTTTAAGAGAAAGATAAAAAGGTGGAGAGTTATCATCATTTTGATATTGGACATGAATGCCTAAAAAGGTAGTGGGATGTTCATCTTCAAGATTGACAGAGTAAGGAGAAAAGGGTGGTTGAAGCAGACTTTGGAATGATTCTCTGTAAGCTGTAGTTTTCAATAATTCTAAGAGTGGGATTGGAATCTTCATCTTATTCAATTCAGATTTAAATCTAAAATTGAGCGGGGTTAAATCTTTCTTTTTAGCAGCTGTTTTGATGATTGGATCAAGATTAGATGATGAAGGAACATCATTCACCTTTTCTTTTTGTTTGGCAACAATTTTTTCAGCATCTTGTTTTTCTTGAGGCTGCTGGAAAACCCCTTTTGACCTCAAAGGATAATTTCTCGTCTGATTTTCAGGCTATTTTTTCCCATTCTAAGCATGAATATGAGCTTCCTGATCATCTAAAAATATATTTATCCTTGACTGATCTTCATATTCCTGCAAAGTCAAACAAGTTGACTGTGATGTCTCTCCAACAAGATTTATTTCTTCATCCTCCACTTCTTGTGCTTGCTGATTTTCTTCAACAAAATTGCTCAATGGAGGTTGAACATTTTGATCATCAGGATTTCTCCTTGGGCATTGTAAAATTTGTTGGGGCTAAAAAGGTCTCCTAAAAGGAGCTTGATTCCTATTTCCTTCATTTTGGATGGGCCTAGAAACATGCATGTTTTCTAACGCCAGTTTTGTCATTTTAGAAGCAAGATCTTTTATCAAGTTAGACATATGATCTGGATTTTCTTCGGTTGTAAAGGTTTTAGATGAGGAAGATCGTTTCTCCTCTTTCATTTTCTTTTTCTCTCCCCCCCCCTTCCCTTCTTCAATTTTCAGCTTGTTAGAGGCCATAATATTGGATTGTACTCCAATGGTAGCTTCCTACATACCCACCAATGTTTGAGGCTTCTCAGCTCTCAACCATAGTGCAAATTTGGAGTCTAAAGCATTGGAAAATGTAATCATGGCTGTGGTTTCAAGGGGTTTAACCTCTACAGGAATTTTCTGATAAAATTTATTAAACCTCTTGGTGAAATTTGCCAATGACTCATCAATTTGTTTCTTTAAAGCCCCAAATTCTGTGAGATAATACAAATAATATTTTCTGTCACCCCATTGTTTTGTAAAAACTTGTTCTAAGTCATCTATTCCTATTATTGAGTTGGGTGGAAAATTTCTGAACCACTTCCTAGCTTCACCATCTAAGCTTTGCACAAAAATTCTAGACCAAACATCTTCGTGCTCAACATTATGCTTATTAGCATAACTGTAGAAGGAAACTAGGCATTCTTCAGTAGACACTCCTTCTCCCTCTCCTGTGTATTTAGGAAAATATTTCAAGTAATTCCCTTGAGGGAGAGGATGCAAAGATTGAGGAAGGACGAGTGGCGCATACCTTGCAGCATCAATCTATTGCATTCTTGTGGGAATAGGATGAGCTATGACTTGCTGAGGTACAAATGGTAAGCTTGCTGACACATAGGTTTGAATATTGGAAATTTTAGCTTGTGGAGAATAAAATAATGGATTTTCAAAGAGTTGGACAACAAAAATGTTTTATTTCAATTTCTCCAAGAGAATCAGTTTCAGATGTTGATTCTTGCAGGATTGGGGTAGCTTCAAGTCTGTTTTATTGGGATAAAAAGTCAGAAAGACTAAAATTCAAATTTTCAGGAGGGTCACGTCCTTTTTGGTGAGAAGAAGATGAGCCAACAACTGGGTTTTGAGAAAGAGGAAAATACTCCTGTTGTGGACTAAAAGAAGACTGATATTCTGGGTGAGTTTGGAGAAAACTCAAAATTGTTTTTATGTATTCCTCAATTAAAATAGCTCTATCTAGAAAGGGCGCAGTTTCCAACACTTCTTCTAATTCCCATTTTGTCAGTACAAAAGTTTTTGATTTCTAGTTTTCTTCACTGACACCTAAAACTACTTCTTTCACTGGAATAATATTTGTTTATGATTTACTAGGTGATGACTGAGAGATATTTTCAGCTGAACCTAAACTAACATCATCTACTTTGCCTTCAACGGAAATAGTTTCAACTAGAAATATTTCAGGAGATTGCTTTGAAATTGAAATTTCTTTAGGTTGTAAAGCATATGATGGTACCTTTTCTTTTGGAATGTATTTTGCACATAGCTTTTTCACTGAATCAGGTGCAACTTCAGCTGATTCTTGTTTCCCTCTAACATCCTTTATTATCTTCTCTAGATCAGAAACTGGAATCACAGGAGGTGATATCTGACTTCTTCTTCTGGTAGGTGGTCTTGAAGCCCCTTCTCCTCTTTGTGGAGTCTCCATGTGAACTTTTTACAATCAGAATCAGTGACTAGTTTTTTTCACCTTCAAAAACCAGTACTAAGCATTCATGCAATAATTTTGGAGAATACAACAATTTAGAATCTCTGTCTCTCGGCAGATGCACCAAAAGATGTTAGCACTGGAATCAGCACTTGGATTGGGAAAAGTGCTTGACCAGACACATATTAAGCTCAGGGATATTTATGATTTGGATTGGATTATGGAAAGTGACTGAATCTTACATCTACTGAAAATGTTTCAAATATATAACTATCTATAACACATATGAGGGTACCAAGGCTTGATATGGTAGCAAGAGTAATTGGTAGTTTGAGGTTAGGAAGACATGTAGATGGACAATGGGTCTGTCACATAGAAATCCACTATTTAGACAGAAAAATAAAACAAAGTTCAGACTGATAGCGTATCAATGAAAGAAAGCTCCTAGAAGTCTTACAATAATGTCATTGCACACTTTAAAAATATCTGCCACAAGGAATGCTCACATTTAATTTACCACACATATTTCATCAAGAATGCTTGCCAAGTAAGACTAACAAGATTTGATAATTATGTACAGGTATAACATGAGACTGATAAAAACATGTAACATAGATCACACTACAATCTAGAACTGAAGAATTCAAGTACGGAGACACATGAGATAAGAAAAGTAATACACATAACAAGTTGTCATAAGTCCTCAAGAGCACTGTTGATATATTATATATGAAATGTGTAACACATTTTGCTCAGCAAGATACAATCATCGAACCCTTGTGTCTTTGTATTACATCATATTTATACAAAATTAGGAACTCTGTGTAAAAGTCTCCCATAAAAGTAGAACTCTGTTTTAGGAATTTATTACAACTCTCTACGTGGGGTAGAGTTCATCTAAAACATTAAAGGAACAACTGAAAATAGAAACAAGATAAGGTCTGGCATCATGGAGTTGAAGCTAGCTGATAAATGTAGCTGAGTGCTCTCGCAGCTTCATCAAAATTGTCTCCAAAAAAGGTGGAAATCAGCAACTGAAAGGAGTATCTGTGAACACTTGTCTTCATACCTGCTAAAACATAAGAGTGACTAACCAACTGGAGGTTTATCTGACATGTGGAAAAAATTATCATAACAGAAATCTCATCCATTTTGGTGTCATCATTGTGATAATAAACCAAAAATAACTTCTTTTCACCATATACTAATATTAAAAAATAATATCTAACCTTACTGAAACAAAGTAGCTATATCCGAAAATATAGAAAATAAACCCAAAAATGAAAAGCTTCTTCAAAGGCCTTGTTTCTTCATTCTTCAGAGGTCCAATATGGAGGCAAAAATACTGATAGCGTCAGCTTTGGTCACTATTTTATTTGTCCTCCTTTTATGTTTTTGACCTTTTAGAAAGGTCTTTTTCTTCTTGGTTTTATCTTCTGGACTATCATCAACATTTATAATCTCATCTCTCAATGCAGGGTTAGAAATAAACTTGCCGGTTAGTCTGAGTTTGATTTTAGGCCTGGTGTAAGGTCTTTGGATGTAGGGATTTGAAATATACTTAGGCCTTTTTTATCCATGTATGAATCTGCTAGATTCTCCTTCCTCAAACTCTGATTCAATATATTCAGTGTCACTGCTATCTTCATAAGAGGAGTATGAATGTATCATAATATTCTTCCTTTTCTTGGCTGAAGAGTCAATGGATAATAGTTGAGCTAAAGTAGGATCTTCCTCTTTTATAGCCTTTGACACTTTATTTTTGCCTTTCATAAGTGATAGCATGATGCAGGAGCATCCAAGCCAAATTTTCATTATTCAATTATGTAATAAGGGGGGTGAGATATTTTAATTATTTTATTAATTAAATTGTTTATTTTTAATAAATTAAGAGAAAATTATAAATGTGAGGATTTTTTGTAAATATTCTTTAATAATTAAAGGATATGAGTGGAGTGGAATTAGGTAGATAATATAGGGAGTAGGAATTCAATATACGGGACTTTGTTGAGTCCAAAATTAGAATAAATTTAAATTAGATTTAAGTTGAGATTTACGTGGAGGAATTTATGGAGGGAAATAAATTCATTATTTATGTACATATAGGAGGGTTTTGTGAGGATGAGAGACATCTGAGAACAGTGAGAAGTACAGTGAGAGTGAGAGATGGTTTGATGGGCCGAGAGCCAAGAGGCCGCCCAATGTAATATTTGGCCAAAGAGTTTTAAAGTTGTTGAACCCTTAGTTAAACTGAGAAGGGGGGGGGGGTGAATCAGTTTAACACAATCATGGACTTTTGAAATTTTTCATTAAAACTTATTTACACCTTCATTTCATTTCCAACTTAATATGTGAGTAATCTTAGAATGTGAGTAGCAAGTGTTAATATAATATAACAGTAGACTTAATATGAGAGCAGCAGGTATTAAGCAGAAGATATAAATTAGATCAACACATAAACATCATGCACAGAGACACCAGATATAAGTGGAAACCCATAAAGGGAGAAAACCACATCTTATTATTGTTGTGATGCAAAGGCAAGCTCCAACTCCCTCTCACCACTGTTTTTCTGCAGGTACCAACCTACAGGAGGCTCCAATCCTCAATTCTGCAAGCTACAACTTGCAAGGAAGCACCAACTCCCTTCAATTTTCTGCAGGCACCAACCTACAGGAGGCTCCAACCTCAGTTAGCTACAACTGACAGCTATCAAGCTGCAACTTGATAGGGAAGCTCCAACTTCTTCAATTTATCAAACTGAATGTTTGTTGATTTACCTCAGATATCAGCTTTGTTCTGTAGCTTCTCTTTCTGATTTTATTTTCTTAATCTTCTCTGCCTGTCTCTTCTATACTCTGCCTTCTCTATATTTACTCTCTCTAACCTCTTTCTGCATATCCAGTTGATATTATTTATAGAGTTCCTCACATGACTGTTTGTATTTCACAAGGAATTTTGAGTGAACAGTCATGACTCTTTGGCTTCTGTCTATTCATTCCTTTTATTTAACTCATTTTAAATTTATAACAATATGTACAAATTTTCATGCCACATTGGAATTTTTTCTTTTCCTTAGGATACTTTCCAATGCATCACAAACAATAAAAAAATTTAATTACAACATTTACATTCAAATTTTCAGTTACACACTTCAATTTCACTCAGCTTTTTTTCTGGATTTTGGCTTGACTTGATTTGTCTTTTCTGCTGTTGTTTCTCTCCCTTTCGTTCTTGTAGGCTTTCTTCTTCATTGCAGTTGTATAACTGTGGTACATATAACTGTCTTTTAATATCACTGCTGGGCAATTTCAATACTTTCAATTTCTGCAGTGGCGACCTTTGCATGCTGAATCTTTTTCAATACACTTGTAAGAATTCGGGTCACAAGGAATAGCTCCTTTTTGTAGAAGTCCAAATTTGGTAAATACAGAAAACACAATGTTTAATTATCAACTCATTGATAGCGGTAACTCTGCACAGTCTCGTTTTCCCCAGGTCTTCCACATTTCTTCCGGTAGATAATTCAATATTTTCCACAACTTTTTAATTCAATGTATTCCCCACAGTACAATTCGGCTACAGTACGAGTGCGCCACCTTCCAACCTTAATCTCCCCACCTTATTTTAATAACCCAACAACCCTTAAATAAACAACTTTAACGTATTCTGGACTTTTATTCTATCGTTGAACCTTATAACTAAGGTTCCAATGGTTAATAAATCCGCATATGGATGCATCATACAAGATTTTATATTTTACATATATATATATATATATAAGCACATATATATTTTTCAGACCTTGGGAATTTTAAATATATATCTCGAGTTATAATTCAGTTGAATCAGTTATAAAATTCCTTTGGCTCCGGGCCCACATATACGATTGGCGGGACTTCAATGGAATACATATGCCGGTACCTTTGGTTAAACTCCGTGCTACTTCCCAATATGATCACCGTCAGATCGCTTCCCTCCAGATCGACGGCTTGTGTCAATATCGCTTCGCGTCTTTGGTCGATGGTTAATGCGCGATGGCGTGCATTGAACAGCGGTTTTGGAACTTCACCCGACGCCATGTGTCGAGCTTTCTATGGAATCGCTCACGAATGGGGAAAACCGCTTGCTCCACAAAAGCGGTGCGATGTAAACCGGAAACCGCCGTCACTGTTCACTCCAAACCACGCTCACTGTTCCTCTCGGTCACGGTTCCGCTCTCATGGTTCCGGTTCTACTCGTCAATACACCATTTCGACTTAACTCTGCCCACTTGTATTTCTTCTGCGCCTATGTTATACAACCTCCATCTTCGACGGAAACACCTCCCTCTATATTGTCTCCTTCAATTTCCAACGGACCTTCATAATCCCTCACGAGGATTCATACCAATTATGATATGGTCGGTCTTTCCTCGCACGACCATTAAATATTCACTAGATATAAAAAAGCGCGTACTGTGGTGCCAGAGTAAATATAGTTTCACAGTCTTATCCCAATAAATACAAATCCCTCTAATTGCTTCTACAGGTATGGCTAGGCATCCTAGATAATTTCATTGACATCAATTTATTCCAATCCCATGCAGAATCACTATCAACTTGGTTGTATAGAAATCAACTATCATTCATCCAGAACTCATATGTTTACACAGGTAACTCGATAGATGCACAATAATCCTGAAACAACTTCCTCATTATACAGTGAATTAACTTACAAACTTTTGCTGGCCAGAGTTTAAACATCACTGGTGAATCATTATTCAACTTCCTAGTCTGCCTCTTTTCCTTGTCTGCTGCTTTGTCTGCTGCCTCTCTTTTTGCTGCCCTGTCTCTGTAAATGTACTCTTCCTCTGTTCTTCTCTGCTGACCTTCAACGTCCTAGTCTGCCTCTTTTCCTTGTCTGATGCTGCTCCTTGCTCCTGAAGCTCCTCTAAAACTGCCTCTCTTTTGCTATCTCTCTTTGTCTCTGTTTCCTCTGATGTCTCTACTGCCTTTCTGCCCCTTGAATGATGTTTCAGGTGCTCTTCCTTTGTCATCTCCTTTGCCATCAATGACAACAATTCCAACAAAAGTACAGTGAGAGTGAGAGATGGTTTGATGGGCCGAGAGCCAAGAGGTCGCCCAATGTAATATTTGGCCAAAGAGTTTTACGTTTTATTATCAGTATTTTTTTTTTGTGGCTCTCTTTCCTTCATGTGCATTTTTGAGCTGAATATTTTTATGATTTTAATGAATAATTATTGAGAGTTTTCATGCTGAGTGAAGGAGTGCTTTTATATATGCTAGGATTCTGATTTAACCCAAAATTCCTGCATCATTTGGTATCAGAGCTAAAAGATTCCTATTCTACATTTTGTTTGAATCTGCAGTTTATATATATATATATATATATATATATATATATATATATATATATATATATATATATATATATATATATATATATGTTACATGTATATTTGTTGGAGTGTGTGAAGCACTGAAGACTGCCACCGAAACAAGGGAGCATAGTCACGAAAAGAGCAAGTTGAAGATACGTTCTGCACTAGGAAAGAGCATTGTTATGGCTGTAGCTGGAGTCATATGCCACAGAGAAAGCATGAGTTTGATTGGGCCATTGTACATCTATGTCACATGGCCGATACCCTCCACCTTGTTCATGTTGTTCCCAATTCAGATAACGAGGTGCTATTAGGAGCCGTACAAGCTCTAATGGAAAGGCTTTCAATAGAAGCATATGAAGTTGCCAATGTGCAAACAGTTGGTAGGATTATGAAGGATGGCTTAGAAAATGGTGAGTTCTGCAGTGTAGAATGATAGTAGTTGTTATAGTGAGACGAAATAGATGATTTGATTGGTTTTTCATGTCCTGGACGAGGCCGCTATTGGGAAATAAAAATTAGTGAGGCTTGTGCATTGAATGCTGGTGTGGCAGCCTGTGACTGCCAGAAATATTCATTCTGGCATCGATGGATAGATGATGAAAGGCATGTGGAGTTTGATGCCTATCTCAATGAACTATCCCACAAGTTGAATGATGCGTTTGAGAATTTATGGTGCTATTCGTGGATGAGAATGTGGAGAAAAACTCTGCGTAGCAAAGATGTATATGTGAACAAGTGTTGTCCAACACATTACGAAGTTTCACTTGGAGAAATGCATGAAAATTGAAGAACACTGGAGCCAAGTGTTGTTAGAAATTTGTTGAAGTGGTGCGCATAAGGAGCATGTTATCAACCTATAAGAGTTTGTGTGCGTTTGAAATTTGAGGTGTGGTTGCTGGGATTTTGGAGTATTCCGAGCTTCCAGGATGGGATGAGCATCGGTAGGAGGGTTGACCACAAAAATTGTTAATTCCTGTTAATAGTTTTGTTCGGCCTCAGTTCCACGGAAAACTGCTGTGCATAGACATAGCCATTTGTAGAGGCTTGGGCATTTAACGAAATTCAAATGGTGGAATGGAAATGCCTCTGATTCATGGTTGTTAATGTGGTGTTTTGAGACGTTTTAGTCATGTTCAACACAACCACTATTTTTTATTTCTAAGGGCTGAGAGTGTGAATATGGATTGTTGCTCGCACAGGTGGCTGTCTTGAAATTCTGCGTATGACTGCGCGTTTTTATAAGTTGAATGCTAAGTTTGTTTCTATACCAAGGCATGAAATTGTTGATCGTGAGTGGAGGGCCACTTTTGAAAAACTATTATCATAGTTGTATGGAGATGTGTGAGACACCGGGAGGTGAATTTCTTCTTGTATTTTCATAAATAATTCATATATGAGTCAGATTTGTTATTTTGGAAACCAATGGCAAAGTTTTTGGACGTGTATATGAAGACTTGAGAAGAATAAGTTCAAAAGAATCAACTCACTTGTTGTCACATGGAATGTGATTTAAAAATAAAGGAAATTTGCCGAGAGAAGTCGAGGTGGAATGGCATTGCAGAAAGCTAAAAATTGAGAAGAACTTGTGAATGATTAAAAGCAAGTGTGGAGCGTAGTATCAAAGCAGTGCGCTGGTCAACCTGGTGACGAAGGGTCATTTTTTTGATGGAGGTATGTTTCTTGATTATGTTTCGAACTTGCTCGTTTGACTTCGTGGAAAAGTGACCCGTGATATGAATCTTAGAGCCACTACAAATGTGTGATATGTGTTGCGTTCTTGTTATGAGAGGATGTGATTGTTGTGCTCTACGTGTTCTAGTGGAGTGACTCATGTAATTCAAAAAGGTATTTTATATATCTTTCATTCAACATGATTATGATAATAGATACAAAATTTTGGTATAAAAAAGAGATTGATTGAGATAAAGGAACTTGGCTTAAGCTAAGAGGGGAGATTGTGCGTACTTTGAAGGTTTCTAACATTTGTTTGCTGGGAAATATTTATGTTAGAAGATTGCTGGGAAGAGATTTTTTTTTTTGGGAGAAAATGGACCTTGCGCGTTCAAAGTAAGTCTGTATAGGCTTGAATGTATTCCTAAAATAATACGCGAGAGAAGGGTTGGATCATTTCAACCACAAGAAGATTCAAGGTAAGTGCTCATTGAATGAATCAATATTCATTGAGTAGAGGTATTTAAAAACCTGGATGATTAAATTTCCTTGCCATACTTGAGAATATGATCTTTTGTAGATGTTACGAAAGTGTGGAAATGTTGCAAATGCGGAGGTATAAATGAATGGGAAAATGTACTAATCCTGGGTGATACAAAGGCAAACATGCATATATATATGAGGAGGTTTATTATGCATAGTGTGATGATTTATTATGCATAATGTGGATTCTTCACAGTTTTGGTTAAGTCATGTAGTTGGGAAAAGAAGAATTCTTTTGATTGGTGATTGAAAATATAATTGCTTGATGTTGTAAACCTTTGTTTTTACCATCATGTGATGACATTTAAGGAGGTGATATTCAAGATGAACATAATGTATGGGTTGTACATCGAAGAGGTTGCTTGTTCTGTGCACACAAGTAAAGAGATGTGAATTGATGTTGCATGGTGTATATAAGTGCAGGGAAATGTTTTCATTAAGATGAAAAGCTTATGGGCATGCGAGTGTTTACAGTGACAAAGACAACACAGAAGAGTGGAAATCAGAGTGTCAAGACTACAGAGAGAAAGGTTTATCAATAACCTTAACAGGAGCATGAGGTATGATACTTTAGGAAGGTATTTTTGAACATTGAAAAGTGAATGGTTTATTTATTTTCACCTTAAAATAAATCTTGAAGAACCTGAATGGCATTTCGGCTAAAGACTTCAGTATCATGTGAAATGATAAGGGAAAACTGATGATTTTTCATAAGAATGAAGTATGAAAGAGGGTGAAGATTTTACATCCTAAAACTGTATTAGGGGTGTATGTTTATTGAAGAATTGTATAACTTCAATTAAGTCAAAATATCCACTATCATTGTTATTAGGACAAAGCTTGAAGTGAAAATAGATGTTAGAGTCAAATGAAAGTTTGGATAGTTTGAGCTGAGATTGAGTATTTTTGTCCAAGATGAAAAATTGGTGTAAGTCTGAAGTCAAAGAGTTGTAGGTTAAGTCAAGAGTCTGAATGTAATGGGGTGCATGATCGGCGGAGCCCGACACCCAAAGAATTGGTCATTGTAACACATGCGTTTCTAAAGTGTTGTTTGCAGTAAAGTGAAGCAAGAGAGTTACCAAAGACTGGTTCCAAGACAAAGAAACAAGAGAATCCAAGCGCAGGAGGAGAACTTGCACTTTGATGAATGGCAAGTGTGAAGGATTGCTGAGAAGTGGATTAAAAAAAGTCCACACATGAACAGATGCAGTTCACCAAGAAGGGGAAGATGTCTGTTGATAGTCATTTCTGAAGATATGATGAAGACCATAGCAGAGGGAAGAAGAAGGAAAATTCCAAGGTAATTGGCATATGTGAACAGTTGATGGATGAAGAGTACGAGTGGGAGAAGGTTGAGATAACAATTCATCTTGAATTGTTAATGGAGTTGTTACAGGAAAATGTGAAAAAATAGACACCTGTCGGACCATGAGAAAGAAGGTAAAGTGGCAGAAGCTACACACAAAGAGGGAAAAGAAGGTAAACATACAGTTGGCAGAAGAGCTGAAGAAGCTCGAACAGATGTTGAGTTGTGTAGAACTCAGAGAGGCTGAGTTAAAAATGGATGTTTCCATTTGTGGCCCAGAATAGGGTGAAAGTCTGGGTGAAGAGATCAGTGAGGAAGATCTCATGAACTATTAGGATAGTTCAGAAGCATCTGAAGATGTGTTGGCAAGAGAAACAGATGAGGCCATGAAGGCTTACATTTTTTCTCACAGTTTATGTATGTTTGCAGGATGTGTGAAAGATGGTGAGCAGTTTGATGGAACTGTCACAAAGGAGAATGAAACTCTTGAGGTAAAGTCTGGTAGAGAATTATTTTCAGCGAAGGAAGGTATTGATTTGTTACAATAGGAAGAAATCATAGATGAATTCTTGTTTGGGGTAAGACAGCAAGTCGAAGCTGTTATGGAATGGGAGAAAAATGGAAATGTCGAAGAAAAATTCCAAGGAGGTAAACAAATGTATTTGTTTAATGAAATTGCTGACGAAAGTTTACAATGTAATGATGTTGAAACCAGGACAAATCAGGAAGATTGCCAGAGGAAGAGTGAAGGTAATGATGAAGTGTTGAAAAGATTTCATATGGAAATAAAGTTTTTGGAACGGTGGCTGAAGGAACCTGATGGCGAAGAAAAACTTCCAGAATATGATCCAGAAGAAATTACAGTTACTATGAATGATAGAGATGAAATATTTTTAACATTTATGGAGTTGAATGAATGTTATAAATTTTCAAATAATGATGTAACTGTAGGTATAGAAAATGAAATTAACAGATATGATGTCAAAAACAGAGAAATCGAGCAGAAATTATTTGGCATTGAGATGGAAGATCAGAAGCAGCGAGGGAGTTATGTCTGTAGGGACATAAAGGAAACAATGAATCAACATGATGAATATGGAAGAAGCCAGCAGTTTGGAATAGAATCTATTGAAGTCCAGAAAGTCGATGATGAGATATTGATGCCTGAAGCATCAAAAGAGACCGACAGGTCTTACCTTTTTAAAACTAACAGTTTGTTGGTGAATGCAGGTATAGTACCAGACGAGAGGGTTGTTGCTATAAAAGCAATCCAAGACAATAGTTGTAATCAAGGAGTTCTTGATTATTTTATATTGCAGGAAATTGAGTATTCAGCTCAGTTGGAGATGAAAGAGTTCAAGAAAGAGGAATTACTTCGAGGAAATGGCGAAATAAAGTGTTGGAGAAGCCGATGGAATTCGATCGACAGAGTGGACGATGAGTTATCACATTGAGTTGATACTTCGAAGGACCAGTGAAAAAACAGAGTATGGAATCCTGGAGGGAGCAAGTCATCAGGACTTGTGGCTATCCCATTGTTACAGAAAAGCGACGGACCTCATAGACAGGAGTCTATGGAAACTTCTCTACATGGGGAGTCTGATGCAGGAGCATCCAAGCCATATTTTCATTATTCAATTATGTAATAAGGGGGGTGAGATATTTTAATTATTTTATTAATTAAATTGTTTATTTTTAATAAATTAAGAGAAAATTATAAATGTGAGGATTTTTTGTAAATATTCTTTAATAATTAAAGGACATGAGTGGAGTGGAATTAGGTAGATAATATAGGGAGTAGGAATTCCATATACGGGACTTTTTTGAGTCCAAAACTAGAATAAATTTAAATTAGATTTAAGTTGAGATTTGTGTGGAGGAATTTATGGAGGGAAATAAATTCATTATTTATGTATATATAGGAGGGTTTTGTGAGGATGAGAGACAGTTGAGAGCAGTGAGAAGTACAGTGAGAGTGAGAGATGGTTTGATGGACCGTGAGCCAAGAGGCCACCCAATGTAATATTTGGCCAAAGAGTTTTATGTTTTATTATCAGCATTTTTTTTGTGGCTCTCTTTCCTTCATGTGCATTTTTGAGCTGAATATTTTTATGATTTTAATGAAGAATTATTGAGATTTTTCATGCTGAGTGAAGGAGTGTTTTTTTATATGCTAGGATTTTGATTTAACCCAGAATTCCTGCATCATAGCAACACCTGTGAGAGAGTATATTTTTTGAATGAAGTATCACTGCTTGGTTGAGTCTCCCGAGTAGTTTTAAGAACGTGCTTTGATGTCGTTGCTCTAGGGTTGACTTCCTCTAAAGGCAAAACAAGATTGGAATTTAGAACTTTAGGGTTGAATTCTTCTGGAATTTCTTCTGTCATGATGATCCCTTTCCTAAGTTTGCCTCTTGAAGAGGAAGCTATCTCCTCCTTACTTTTTGACACATTATTTTTATGAGACATGGTATCTCTCTTCTTCAATTTCCTTTCACATTTCTCCATGAATGACCTGAAGTTCTGAGTTTCTTTGTGTGAACTTCTTGTTGGTGAGCTACTGATATGAACTTCATTAGCTGGTTGTGCTGTTGGCATAGATATAGGGTTTCTAGATTTCTTAGTCGAGCTTCTAGTCTACCTTCTAACTGACATTGAGGGAGGGTTAGCATGCAAGAAAGTTGCTGAATGAATAGGGTTTGGCAGCTGATTTTATGAATCTCTCAGTTTTCTAGGTCTCCCCACCCTCCTTCTAGAATGGGCAGTGTTAAACCCTTCCTATGTTATGAACTTCTCCCAGGTAGTCCTTTTCCTTTTCAAGTGATAAGATATCAATATCTTAATCAAGCCTCTATGGTATAAGTTATGTAATGAGTAACTTGGGGTATTTTGTAACCTTCAAGACATTAACAAAAATGCTCTATGAAGAAAAAAGGGTAAGTTCATGGGTCTAACACCTGAAACGTGGAGTAAGAACCTCATTTGATACTTACGAACAATCCAAAATATTCCTTCACAGGTTATGTAGTGTTGGATAGTAGTGATAACATGTTTCCATTCAGGTTTGAAGTAACAAATGTGTATGGTAGGAGTCCACCCTATGTGCTCATGTTCAGGCTTCAAATAAACATTTGCATCAACTTTAAGAAGAGTTTTATTGTTTTTATGCCAAGACTCACCTGTTGCAGAAGTCTGAGTTGCTTTAGCAATGATGGTTTCTGTGATGTTGAAGGTTTGAGATCCAATCTTAACCTTCTCACCATCAAAGGTATCTGCAAATGATTGAGTGACGACCACATTATCACCAGAGAATTTCTTTAAAAAATTATACCAACCAGCTGCCTTGAACTCAGCCTTAGCTCGACTATCCACAAAGCGGGTGTTTGTTGGCTTTGACCTATTTACCTTAACTCCTTTGCCCATATTTCACTTGTTAACCATAACCTCCAAAACAACTGTAAAATGAGGATTAACCTCCAAATCCTGCCTACTGGCACTTGTTTTTTTTATTTTTTAACAAGAACGGGTATGGATTTCTATTAGAGTTTGGCCAAAATGCGTTTCACTGGTTACATTAGGCCGGGCATATCCCTTAAACTTTCTTCCACTAACTGATCATAGGCCCCAAAATTTGGGAATCCACAGAATTTACTCGAGACTATCGAGTCTATCTCCGTTATTTTCCCTGTCTTAAATAGACATACAAACTGTTTCAGTAAAATGCAGAAAAACATAGCAAAATTTATGGTATGGAATCCCACTCCTCACTTCCTTCTGTCAAGAGGAAGCCTGTGGGAAGTGAAACTTCCCTGTTGGCTTCCAAATCAGCATCCTTATTATTTTCCCTCAGAACATGAAGAAAGGATGCAGTCCGGAAGGATTTCACCAGAATTCTGATTCTTGAAATCACTCTTGCCAATCTGATATCAGCTAGAGAGGAATCCTCCACTAAGACTTTGATAATGGACTGAGAGTCTCCAATGATACTGACATCGGAAATACCAATAGCCTTTGCTTGCTTGAGACCTTGCAGAAGTGCCAAGGCCTCAGCTTGCATGCTAGTAGACTGCCCTAATCCCCAAGCGAACTTTGTCACAATTATGCCCTCTTTATTTTTTATAATTCCTCCTGCCCCAGCCAATCCGGGGTTGCCTTTTGCTGCCCCATCGAAAAACAAGGAGTATCTGGATTGCCTGAGGAGCAGATCTGATAGATAATTCTCCTTTCCTCTGAATTGCCACTCTTTTATGTCCTTGTGCTGCCTTATATCGCCAGAGAATTGGAGATCCAACGAGGCACCCCATTCTAAGTTTTGCTGGCTTAGATTCAAATCCGGCAAATGTTCCCCCTGTTATCACTCAGATTTTCCTTGAAGTTGTAAGAAAAGGAAAGAAACCCGAGGTAACCACTAACCAACCTTCAGATACAGAATCTAGCCAATCTGTATCTAGAGAGGGCTCTCTCTTTAAAATTTAGCTTTGTTCTTAGAAAGTTTTAGGCTAGTTATAAGTCCAAGAAATTTGGTTTGAATTTGAATGGTGGAATCCGCCAACTGAGGGAAAGATTGAGTATTTTTAGGCCATTGGGCTATGGAGTCGAAAGGATGGCTTTACTGGATTAAGTTTCTACACACAAGATGGCTTTGCAGGGCAAGATAGCCAAACAGAGAACAATTTTGGATATTAAAATGAATGGAATGGATTTTGAAGGGATGAAAGGCAATTAAGAATCTTTCAACATGTTCAAAGAAAGAAAGTGAATGATTACAAATAAAGAGCAGTTAAGAATTCTTTACTATAGTAATCAAAATGTTTAAACCAGTGAAACAAGAGCAATTAAGAATTCATTGTTTATAACCAGTTTAGAAGAAAACATTTAGAATAATCACAATTGAAATCAGAGTACACTTAAGCAATTTCTGATTTATTCTTTTTTGTCAATTATTCAGAAACGGAACACAGTGATAGTAAACATATATAAAACTTAAAACACAAGGTAGAAATGACTTATTGAACTGTAGTCCGACACATGAATCCTGCAAAAAGTCTTGAGCTTCAAATTATCATCCAGCAAGCCACAAAGAAATTACTCCAAAAGAACTTTTATTCCAAAACTCAATGTTACAGCAAAGTAGAAGAATCCACCCAAAACACTTCCAAGAGTGAAGTATTTATACAAATTCTAAACTAAAATATCTTGAAAAAAAATATCAAAATTGGTTGACAAATCTCTCCAACTATTTTACATAAATAGAACTTAAGTAAATGACACTCAAACTAATGCATCTATTTGGCACTATTTTGTATGGATAGGTGATGACAAAGAGAATAATTCAAATTTGATCCAACTCTTAATTGATGATGAGGCATCCAAGTCACTAACTGCTTCATTTCTTTGTGCATTCTGCTCCAACAATTCTGCAAACTTGGGATCCAATGATATCTTTTTATTTCTCACTCCGTAATAGATATGTAAAAAGTGAAAGAGGTAATTGTAGATAAATATGTTGGTGAGATAAACCTCTTTCAGTTTCCTAAAGGTCCTCTCCAGCTGTTCACAATAGGCTCTGCAAAAATATGTGTAAAAGAGAGTTTTACAGAGTCTGAAAAATAACATGTAAATATGTGCATGTATCTCTCATTATGAAATCACTGTGCAAAAAGTGAGATAGGTTTTTGTAGATATGTCTCTTAGGAAAAAAAACCTCCTTCAGTTTTGTATGATGTATTTTTTATTTACCACAATATTCTCTGCAAAATGATGACTTAACTGATATTTTCTGCAAAAAGTGCTTTCCATCATTGTTTAATATTTCCAAAACCATAATAGCTGTTAGAAAAGTGAGAAAGGTTTTTGTATATGGTCCTCTTAAGAACATAAACCTCCTTCAGTTTTGAAAAATTCATCTTGGATTGATCACAATAGTTTCTGCAAAACAATGACTAAAACATTAAATTTCTGCAAAAATGTTCCTTCTTGTTGTGTTTTTCATCTTTTCACTTTTTTGTTCTTTTAACTATTTTACTTTCACTTTAGATAAACTTCAATGTTGGTGAAAGTATTTTCATCTCTTTTTACCATTTTACTGCCTCTGTATTTACTTTTACTGTTTATCTTTGACCGCTCTGTAACTTCATTTTAACTTTCACTCTGACTTTTACCTGATACACTTTAACCACTGATACTCTTTAACTGTTCTTTACTGTGTCCTTTTACCTTCAATGTGTAGTTTAGGTTTTTACTGTCTGTTTCAACAATAAATTGTTTAATATCATGTTTCCTTTGCTTGTCTTTCAACTGTATGTTTTATCTTCCATCTCTGTTTGAATAGATTTGATAACACTCTTAGAGTAAACAAGTCTTATGACTAGTATTAAGACTGTTTATCCAAGGATGTGGTCTTCTGATCACCTGTAAAACAAAACAAATTGTTAAGAAAGCATTGGTTTGCAGGGGAGGTCGAAAATGTTTCATTTGATTTTGAGAGGTTTGTGGAGTGAATCTAGAATGATTTTTGGGAGGTAAACCATGCTCGAATTGGTTAACAGAGGCTTCAGGTAGCGCAGCTGGGTTACAAAGGGTTTTACTGCATGGGAGTCTGGTCATTCACTGTGAATGAAAAAATGAAAAACGCGGGCTTATTTCGTTTTATTCACAAAGTCAATGGGTGGCGGGTTTTAATTAATGACGTCAGCATGTACGACAGATGAGTCACGGGGGGGAAGGTGGTACGTGGTTTTTTCCGCACCACTTATGGGCGAAGGCAGTTTCGGGCGGATGGGAAGCAAAGCGATACAGAGATTGACACGTAGCATACACTATTTGAAAACCACTTTTCATTTCGCGAGTTAACTTTCGGACGGGGGATGGCCAGCGGAATCAATGCGAGCCGTTGATCTTGGGCGGATCGATCCAACGGTTGACAATATATGGAGTTGACGGATATTTAATGGGTGGGACTGACACGATTTAATATGAATTAATCATTTCGGGAGGCGTTTGATTGGAGGGTTTGGTTATTAATTAATATTAAGGATTAATTAATCCCATATGGAAAAATGGTCGGGAAATGTTAAATGCGCAGGGATGATTTATTTCAAAGTTTAGTTTTAATTAAACTTTGGGTTTATTTTTTTGTTTTAAACATATATACATATGTTTAAACCTTTTTCATATATTTTTTAATATATGGTGATTAAATCAATATGATTTATTACCATAGGGGGCGGGAATAGATTTAATGTTATATTTTAGCCAAAAGGGAACATATTGTGGGTTTTTGATTTGAATAAGTTGGAATAAAATACTTTTGACTAAAATAGCTATAATACATGGGTTTTGGGAATATTATTACAAAATGATTTATATATAATAGGAAAATGTGATTTTCATAGGGAGTTAATATATAAATTAGAGTTAATATGATAAAGGGACAATGTAAACTCAAAATACTTAAATATAACCAAGAAAGTGAAGATTTCAAAAGTAAATGGCATTATTATACTTTCATCACTTAGGCTTAGAATAAAAAGTGATTTTGAGGGCTTTTCATGAAATATTGAAGGATTTTCCTAAGTAAAATGGAATTTTACTTAGGAATAGAATTTGAGAGGTGAATGAATGTGATAATAGATGATTTCAAGTACTTAGGTCTTTTTCAATTATTGG
The DNA here is from genome assembly GCA_034641835.2 of Pinus albicaulis. Lineage (NCBI taxonomy): Eukaryota > Viridiplantae > Streptophyta > Pinopsida > Pinales > Pinaceae > Pinus > Pinus albicaulis. Next base: position 1,265,341,693 of record CM076575.1, on the reverse strand, counting down.
GCCGAGAGTCCGGTCCCTCCAAAAGTCAAGGAAATGCCTTGAGCCCCTTTAATCTTCAAATACTTTAGTGCTTAGGGAAATTAGTGAAATGTTTAGGGAAAATGAGAGGGGAAGTTAATAATTTGACTTTGCTCTGCTGTGAACTTTTTCCAATGTAGTATCTGCCTTTGCACTTGTGATGAAATTAAAATTGAACACATTTGGAACCATCATTCATCACATGTAATTCTGCAACAACATCTACCTACCCTACTTACTTTACCCTACCATTTTCTCTCCTTTATTAGGGTGCACTTAAACTGACAAACCCTTATCAATATTCTTTTCTTTTACATGGCAAATCTATCTAAGTCTACACTTATTACATCCAAGGGCTCAGATTAAACTGTTGAGCACCTTTTATTAACTCTACCTATCTACTTATCTGCCAAGATTAAACTGTTTGGTCAGATATTTATTCTCTATTCTACATCATGAAATTGAAAAATGAATGAGTCAAGTTTAAACAGTTTGACTCTTCTTAAATTGTGGAAAAAGTTTGACAAGCTGCACTCAATTTTGCTTATTACAAAAAATGAAATAGTAGTGGCATTTAGACTTGCGCACTTTCCTGGTCTATTTTTGTTTGGGGTTCATTTCTTTCACTTTTTTGACCATTTTTATTCTTTTCACCCTTTGATTTTCTTTTAGGGTATACCCTCTTTACAATTTTTAAATTTTTTGATTTTTTGATTTTTTTTTGAAAATATGGAACACCTTTGCAACAAGAAAAAGGTTTGAACATATTGTATAGTTCATCAAGTCAATCATGAAAAATGACACCTATTGGTATAGGAGTCTAACACTGGCTCCACTTGGGGATGGCTTTTCCTGGTGAAAAGTCAAGAACAACAGGTCAGTTGTCCTCATCCATTGACCTTGGTGAACCAGTAAATGTCTTCTGTCTTCTGCAAACTGAAATCTAATCTGAAACTAAAACAACACAATTTTTTTTTCAAACCAACTTAATGAAAAACTAGCTGAAAATTGAAAACTAAAAAAAAATGCTCAAAATTCTTAGCTTATTAGCACTCATCTACCTACTCAATCTACTGTTCAACTGCTAGTTAGGTAAAATGAAATAGCCAATGAAACCATTCCAGCATTATGTACTTTGGTAGATTTTGTTGCATTTTCTTGTTGATTATCAAAATTGTACTTCTGCAACCTATTAGAAACTTGTCAACAAATGAGAGGATAAGGAAACACTTGATTTCCTTTGTTGACTCTAGAAACTGTACAAAAGGATCTTCCAAAATATATACACTGATGTTTAACTGATCTAAACAACTGTACATCTGTTCTAGATGGCCTCCATGCCATGAATCTGAAATGTTATTTTCGTCTTTATCTCCCTGCAAACTTTCAGATAAGATTTGCGATGATATTTTTCCTGATTGTAATGTTTGATTGTTGAAACCTTTATCATCTTGATTCTGAAAATCATACTTAGTTAATAGAGGAATGCTTTGAATGCCTTCAATATTCAACATATCTGCTATCGGATCTTGAAAAACTTGGGAAAATGGTTGCAACCTATAGCATATAGGTTTCCATGGGACTTCATAAACTACCACAAGTTTCTCATCCTTTTCTTTAAATATGTTATACCACATTTCCTTTAAAAGCTGAAATGGTTCAAAAAATAGTGGTATGGAACTTTCTTGTGTCATTTGATCATTTATTTCAATGGAATTTGATAATTGTAATGGTGAAACTGAAATATCTTGATTAATAGTTTCATTATCTTCTTTGTTGTCAATCACAATACCTAAAGATTGCTGATTATTGATGGCCTGAAAGTTGTCTCTAATGAATTGAAATGAAGCAAAACAAAGAGGTAAAGAACCTTAACTTATTTCCACATTTTCTGCGCTTTCTTCCTCACTCTCATGGCTGATTTGTATTGGCTGATCACTATCTTCAATCTGCTGAAACTGATTTTCTTCATCCCACAAACTAGCTTTTGATTGCTCTGTAAAGTTAGCTTGAGTTTGGAGAACATAACTATCATCATAATGATCATATTTAGGCAAATCATCAAAAGAAGGAATGTCATCAAACATACACATTAGATCAACAAATTCCTCTTCCTCATATTGATTTGTAAATTCATTTTCTGATCTATGATAATTTGAATCAAGAGGAATTTGTTCATGGCTATCAACCTCTTCTATTTTTTCATGGTGATTTTGAATAAAAAATTCATCTTTCATAGTGATCTCTTGTGTTCTTTCATCTAGTTTTCTTACCAAAAGGCTGAGTTTTACCTCTGCAATGTGTTTCTTTTCCTCTTCTTCTGCTTTTAACTTTTCCTGTTTGATTTGGAGATTAACTTCCACATCAACTGCAATGTTCTGCATCTGTACAAGTGTTTTTGGATCTCTTTCTCTTAATCGAAATTCTATTTTTGGATCAAAGGCACTTGGATAATGCAAGAGAGCTGAATCATGAGGAGGTCTAATATTTTCTGGAAATGAATAATAAACTTGATTAAATCTGTCAGAAAATTGTTGTATTGTTTCATTTGGATGTATTTTTAATTGATTATATTCTTCCATGATCACAAAATGATTAACTTTGATTATCCATCTATCAAGGAAAAGTTTGATAAACTGCTGGAAATTTGAGATGCTAGCATTAGGCAGATTTTTGAACCAACTCTTTATTCTATTTTGCAAGGAAATAACAAAAAGTCTGATTTTAACATCATCTTCATCAATCTCAAATAAATCCAAATAATTTTCAAAACCTTGAATATGTTTTTGGGCAGTGATACCATTCTCTCCATCAAATCTAGGAAGATACTTGTAGTATTTTTTAGGAAAATCATGGAGTATAGGAGGTAAAATAAGGGGCTTATATCTATCTGGAACTTTATATGGCATAGGGATATGTACAGGGATTGTAAGATCAGTCTTGATTATTTGAGGCTTCTTAATTGGAAAATGATCATCATTAGATTCATAAGAAAGCTGCTCAAAGAGATTAGGAGAATTATTACTTACAATCTTAAAAAGAAAATAACTAAAAACTAATCTAAGATCTTCTATAAAATACAATATACATTGAAAAAATTTCTTAATGAGAAAGAACATAATGTCTTGGATTAAGATCCAAGTTGAAAGCTTGATTTTTCCATATTGTTCTTTGAGGTTCATTCCTCCAGTGGAGTCTTGATTGTGAAATTGATTTGGAGTCGCCAGGTGGATGATTTTAACCTTTGTGTGTCTGATCACTGTCCACCGTCATAGACCAGATCTGAACCTGTAAAACAATTTTGAAGAAAAAGTTAGTTCTTCAGGAAACCAAACTTTGAGTATTTTAAGATTATTTTGTTTTTTAATGAATTTTCAAAACAACTTCTATAATTGTTTTAAGAGGTTTCAGATATTGGATTTAAAATTTCTTAAAGATTTATTGAACTAGAGAAACTGATTGAATGTTTGAAACCAAAGTTTAGTTTATAAGCTATACCGGAGATTGACTGAAGTAGCATTTATTTACTATGCAATTGCAGAGCAAAAGCATTTCAAAGGCTACCTGGCTAATCTTCAGGCTCCGTCTGTAGTTTATAAATCAAACTATAGTAACAATAAAATGATTCAGATCCCTAGTATGGTCGCCACTATGTTATCACTCAGATTTTCCTTGAAGTTGTAAGAAAAGGAAAGAAACCCGAGGTAACCACTAACCAACCTTCAGATACAGAATTTAGCCAATCTGTATCCAGAGAGGGCTCTCTCTTTAAAATTTAGCTTTGTTCTTAGAAAGTTTTAGGCTAGTTATAAGTCCAAGAATTTGTTTGAATTTAAATGGTGGAATCCGCCAACTAAGGGTACGATTGAAGTATTTCAGGCCATTGGGCTATGGAGTCGAAAGAATGGCTCTACTAGATCAATTTTCTACACACAAGATGGCTTTGCAGGGCAAGATAGCCAAACATAGAACAATTTTGGATATTAAAGTGAATGGAATGGATTTTTAAAGAGATGAAAGACAATTAAGAATCTTTCAACATGTTTAAAAGAAAGAAAGTGAATGATTACAAATAAAGAGCAGTTAAGAATTCTTTACTACAGTAATCAAAATGTTTAAACCAGTGAAACAAGAGCAATTAAGAATTCGTTGTTTATAACCAGTTTAGAAGAAAACATTTAGAATAATCACAATTGAAATCAGAGTACACTTAAGCAATTTCTGATTTATTCTTTTTTGTCAATTATTCAGAAACGGAACACAGTGATAGTAAACATATATAAAACTTAAAACACAAGGTAGAAATGACTTATTGAATTGTAGTCCGACACATGAATCCTGCAAAAAGTCTTGAGCTTCAAATCATCATCCAGCAAGCCACAAAGAAATGACTCCAAAAGCACTTTTATTCCAAAAATCAATGTTACAGCAAAGTAGAAGAATCCACCCAAAATACTTCCAAGAGTGAAGTATTTATACAAATTCTAAACTAAAATATCTTGAAAAAAATTATCAAAATTGGTTCACAAATCTCTCCAACTATTTTACATAAATAGAACTTAAGTAAAGGACACTAAAACTAATGCATCTATTTGGCACTATTTTGTATGGATAGGTGATGACAAAGAGGAGAATTCAAATTTGATCCAACTCTTAATTGATGATGAGGCATCCAAGTCACTAACGGCTTCATTTCTTTGTGCATTCTGCTCCAACAATTCTGCAAACTTGGGGTCCAATGATATATTTTTATTTCTCAATCCGTAATAGAGCTATAAAAAGTGAAAGAGGTTATTGTAGATAAATATGTTGGTGAGATAAACCTCTTTCAGTTTCCTAAAATTCCTCTCCAGCTGTTCACAATAGGCTTTGCAAAAATATGTGTAAAACAGAGTTTTACAAAGTCTGAAAAATAGCCTGTAAAGATGTGCACGTATCTCTCATTCTGAAATCACTGTGCAAAAAGTGAGATAGGTTTTTGTATATATGTCTCTTAGGAACAAAAACCTCCTTCAGTATTGTATGATGTATTTTTTATTTACCACAATATTCTCTGCAAAATGATGACTTAACTGGTATTTTCTGCAAAAAGTGCTTTCCATCATTGTTTAATATTTCCAAAACCATAATAGTTGTTAGAAAAGTGAGAGATGTTTTTGTAGATGGTCCTCTTAAGAACATAAACCTCCTTCAGTTTTGAAAAATTCATCTTGGATTGATCACAATAGTTTCTGCAAAACAATGACTAAAACATTAAATTTCTGCAAAATGTTCCTTCTTGTTGTGTTTTTCATCTTTTCACTTTTTTGTTCTTTTAACTGTTTTGCTTTCACTTTAGATAAAATTCAATGTTCATGAAAGTATTTTCATCTCTTTTTACCATTTTACTGCCTCTGTAATTACTTTTACTGTTTTACCTTTGACTGCTCTGTAACTTCATTTTAACTTTCACTCTGACTTTTACCTGATACACTTTAACCACTGATATTCTTTAACTGTTCTTTACTGTGTCCTTTTACCTTCAATGTGTAGTTTAGGTTTTTACTGTCTGTTTCAACAGTAAATTGTTTGATATCCTGTTTCCTTTGCTTGTCTTTCAACTGTATGTTTTATCTTCCATCTCTGTTTGAATAGATTTGATAACACTCTTAGAGTAAACAAGTCTTATGACTAGTATTAAGACTATTTATCCAAGGATGTGGTCTTCTGATCACCTGTAAAACAAAACAAATTGTTAAGAAAGCATTGGTTTGCAGGGGAGGTCGAAAAGGTTTCATTTGATTTTGAGAGGTCTGTGGAGTGAATCTAGAATGATTTTTGGGAGGTAAACCATGCTCGAATTAGTTAACAGAGGCTTCAGGTAGCGCAGCTGGGTTACAAAGGGTTTTACTGCATGGGAGTCTGGTCGTTCACTGTGAATGAAAAAATGAAAAACGCGGGCTTATTTCGTTTTATTCACAAAGTCAATGGGTGACGGGTTTTAATTAATGACGTCAGCATGTACGACAGATGAGCCATGGGGGGGAAGGTGGTAAGTGGTTTTTTCCGCACCACTTATGGGCGAAGGCAGTTTCGGGCGGATGGGCAGTGAAGCGATACAGAGATTGACACGTAGCATACACTATTTGAAAACCACTTTTCATTTCGCGAGTTAAATTTCGGACGGGGGATGGCCAGCGGAATCAATGCGAGCCGTTGATCTTGGGCGGATCGATCCAACGGTTGACAAGATATGGAGTTGACGGATATTTAATGGGTGGGACTGACACGATTTAATATGAATTAATCATTTCGGGAGGCGTTTGATTGGAGGGTTTGGTTATTAATTAATATTAAGGATTAATTAATCCCCTATGGAAAAATGGTCGGGAAATGTTAAATGCGCAGGGATGATTTATTTCAAAGTTTAGTTTTAATTAAACTTTGGGTTTATTTTTCTGTTTTAAACATATATACATATGTTTAAACCTTTTTCATATATTTTTTAATATATGGTGATTAAATCAATGTGATTTTCTTACCATAGGGGGCGGGAATAGAATTAATTTTATATTTTAGCCAAAAGGGGGTATATGGTGGGTTTTTTATTTGAATAAGTTGGAATAAAATACTTTTGGCTAAAAAATCATAATATAAGGGTTTTGGGGATATTACTATAAAAGGATTTATATATAATAGGAAAAGGTGATTTTTATGGGAATTAATACATAAGTTAGAGTTAATATGACCAAAGGACAATGTAAACTCAAAATACTCTAATATAACCAAGAAAGTGAAGATTCAAAAGTAAATGGCATTATTATACTTTCATCACTTAGACTTAGAATAAAAGTGATTTTTAGGGCTTTTCATGGTTTAAGAAGTGAATGAATGTGACAATGGATGATTTCAAGTACTTAGGTCTTTTCAATTATTAGGTCGAGGGTCCGGTCCCTCCAAAAGTCAAGGAAATGCCTTGAGCCCCTTTAATCTCCAAATACCTTAGTGCTTAGGGAAATTAGTGAAATGTTTAAGGAAAATGAGAGGGGAAGTTAATAATTTGACTTTGCTTTGCTATGAACTTTTCCAATGTAGTATATGCCTTTGTACTTGTGATGAAAGTAGAATTGAACACATTTAGAACCATCATTCATCACATGTACTTCTGCAACAACATCTACCTACCCTACTTACTTTACCCTACCATTTTCTCTTCTTTATTAGGGTGCATTTAGATTGGCAAACCCTTATCACACTTATTTCTCTTTTACATGGCAAACCTATCTAAGTCTATACTTATTACATCCAAGGGCTCAGTTTAAACTGTTGAGCACCTTTTATTCACTCTACCTATCTACTTATCTGCCAAGATTAAACTTTTTGGTCAGATATTTATTCTCTATTCTACAACACGAAATTGAAAAATGAATGAGTCAAGTTTAAACAGTTTGACCCTTCATAAATTGTGGCAAAAGTTTGACAAACTGCACACAATTTTGTTTATTACATCAAAGCAAAAAGTAGTGGTACTTAGACTTGCACACTTTCCTTGGTATTTCTTTTTGATGGGGTTCATTTCTTTCACTTTTTTGACCATTTTTATTCTTTTCACCCTTTGATTTTCTTTTAGGGTATACCCTCTTTACAATTTTTAATTTTTTTGATTTTTTGATTTTTTTTTGAAAATATGGAACACCTTTGCAACAAGAAAAAGGTTTGAACATATTGCATAGTTCATCAAGTCAATCATGAAAAATGACACCTATTGGTATAGGAGTCTAACTCCCCCAGACTTTCTTTCCATAGACTTTTTATTTTAATGATGATGAACTGCGAATTTAAGCTTTCATCTCTGAAAACTCTTCTATTGCGCTCAAGCCAAATTTTCCAGCAAACAAATTTCGGCAAGGAGAGCCATGCAGCTTTAAAATTTTCATTCTTTGGGAGCGTTTCTGGATAGAGATTTCGCCAGTTTGCAAATAGATCTGTGATAGACGTGGGTAAGATGAATTTAGTTTTCCAATAGCTCAGTAGGCCTTGCCAGATTTCTCTTGAAAATTTGCAGTCTAATATGATGTGCTGGGCGTTCTCTTCACTGTCATAGCATAAATGGCATCGAGAGGGACCTTGGAACCCTTTCTTCTTCAATCTGTCAGCTGTTAAAATCCCTCTGTGACATAACAACCAACAAAATGAGTCAACCTTTGGCATGGATTTGAAATTCCAGAGCCCTTTCCAAACAGCAGGATCAGGAGGGACGTTAGGACGATCTTGAAGGCTTTTATATCCCTCCGCAACAGTGTACAGCCCTGGGGCGGCTCCCCAACCGCGGGCATCCTTCTTTCCCACGCGCAGAGGCGCCTTACCATTTAGCAGGGACAGGAGGAGATCACGAGCGGGAGTCAGCTCTGGAGGAATGGGAGGAAGTCTCCACGCAACCAATTGCTGCCTGCCCACTGGGAGATGTCCCAAAGAGTAATGTAACCTGCGTTGTTCAGCCACAAATGAAGCGCTTGCAGAGAGAAATGAGACGATAAAGGAGGATGCATCATGATGCAATTGTCCCATATCCTAATTTCTTTGCCATTGCCTGGAATCCAATACGCTTTGTCTCTGATTAGAGGGGCTGCTTTGTGGCAGAGTTTGATCAGATGCGAGCCTGTAGCGGGCAGAGAGGTGTCCAGGCATCTCTTCCTCTTCCCCCTGAAATATTTCCTCCATAGAGCTCTTTGCGCCCAACTTGGATGTGGTCCAATGATCCTCCAGAAGATCTTGGCTCCCATGGCTATGTTTTGGAGGCTGAGGTCTTTGAAGTTGAGGCCTCCTTCAATCTGAGACTTGCAAATTTTCTCCCAACTTACCAAAGGGATTTTCCTGTCATTGTGATTGCCCCCTTTCCAGAAGAACTTACGAATGAAGGCTTCCATTTTTTTGATGATGCCTGAAGGTGCTAGAAAAACAAAGAATTGAAAAATGGGGAGGCTACTAAGAACGGATTTGATGAGGACAGTTTTGCTAGCAAGGTTTAACCAAGAGAACCCCCAAGCTTGAATTTTGGCCTTAAATTTGTCCAACAGAGGAATCCAGTCTCTGCTGTAAGCCAGTTTACGGAATATGGGAAGGCCCAAATAAGTAAAAGAGGACCAAGAAAGGGAGGCAGAAAATCCAAGGATTCTGGAGATGGCAGAGAGGGTGGAAGCAGAGATATTCCAGCAAAAAGCTTTACACTTACCTTTGTTTAAACAACTTCCTGTAGCTTCACTGTAGTCGTCCAAGACCTCCTTAAATCTTAAAGCAGATCTGGCAGAGGCAGCCCCTAACAAGAGGGTATCATCCGCAAACAGGATGTGATTTACATTTTTAACCCCTCTGGTTATATTGAGCCCCAATATCTCTTGGTCAACCAATTTCTGATCAAGGTAGAAACTCAGGACAGAAACATGAAGGACGAAGAGAAGCGGAGAGAGGGGGCAACCCTGCCTAAGCCCTCTTGAAGCTTTAAAAAAGCCAGCTGCTCTCCCATTCACCAAGGGGGCGATCCAAGGATCGACAATACAAGCATGGATCCAATTTAAAAAGCCCATTCCAAAGCCAATTTTTTTCAAAACTTCCCAAAGAAAGCTAAGTCTGACCCGATCAAAGGCATTTGCTAAATCAAGTTTAATTACCATACCTTTCTCAATGCGAAGATGGCTTGAGTAAATCACCTCTTGCACGAGAATGAAATTGTCAGCAAGCTGTCTCCCCTGAACAAATCCGCCTTGGTTCTCCGGGATGATGACTGGGAGGATACCTTTTAGCCTGTTGGCAATTACCTTTGTGATTAATTTATATCCAATATTACAAAGAGAGATGGGCCGGAACCGATTAAATTCTTTAGCACCCTTTTCCTTGGGAATGAGGGCGAGAAAAGCAGAATTGGTGCTGCCCCCTATTTTCTGGCAATTTTGGGATTTCAAAATCATTTTGTAGAGGTCTTTCTCCACAATTTGCCAGCAGGTTTGAAGGAATCTTGCAGTGAAGCCATCCGGGCATGGGGCTTTGTCCGGCTCCATGTCTGAGAGAGCATCTTTTATTTCTTGTATAGAGATATTCGCTTCCAGCTGTTGATTCATTAAAGGAGAGATCCTAGGGGGAACCGGCTCCAAAAATTTAGAGTTTGGGTCGGTCACACCCTCTTTTATGTACAGGTTTTGAAAGTGATTGAAAGCTGCTCTCTTTATGCTCTCAAAGTCTTTGTGAGTCGAGTTACCATCCTTGATTTCTGCAATAGAGTTAAAGCTCTTTCTGGCTTGAGCTTGTTTGTGGAAGAAGGCAGTATTTTTGTCTCCCGCTTTAAGCCATAAACTCCTAGACTTTTGTCTCCAATGCTCTTCCTCCGAGAGGCAAGCTTTATGGAAGCTTTGCTGAAGCTTAGCTTCCTTATCCAATACTTCTTTAGTGATTTCAACATCTTCGCTTTGGGCATGATGCTGGGAAAGAATGTCTTGGGCCTGCCTTCTCTCTTTTGAAGGGGAGGGAAGAGATTTGGCCCAAGATTTAAGACCAGCTTTCAGTCTTCTAAGTTTTTCCTCCCAAATGAAGAAAGGTGAACCTTTCACTGGCGTTTTCCAACTGTCCAGAACCAGATTCAGAAACTCAGGTTCCTTGACCCAAAGAGGATTGAACCTGAAGGGAATGGGGCCAAGATCATAGTGGCCCAACATCTCAAGAATAATGGGCTCATGATCAGAAACACTGCATGGGAGTATATGCAATCTAAATTCTAAGCCCAACAAAAGGAAAGAACTCTGCACCAAACATCTGTCAAGTCTAGCAGCAATGTGACCAGGACCTATTCTTTTATTGGTCCATGTATACTTACCATTTTCTGGGGGGATATCTAGCAGATCCCAGTCCTGCATGAGGTCTTCCACCCACTCCCTTGCAGGGTCCCTTATGATTGTGCCTCCTCGCTTTTCCTCCATGCGCAAGGTAAGATTTAGATCACCTGCAACAATGATGTTTTCCAAGTTTTCTGACTCCGACAGATGCCTGATGGAGTCCCAACACTCCCTTTTCTCCCCTATATTTGTTGGAACATCGACATTGAAAATACTAAGTGCCTTCCTCGAGTCCAAAGGTTGGAGCTTCAAAAACAGCCAATGGGTGTTGTGCAACTCGGTGACCAGCCTATACTTGAGAGGATTCCAAAGAGAGCCCAGTCCCCCAGAGGCTCCCCGTGCTGAAACTGCTTGACCGCTACTTCCTTTCCAGAATTTTTTACTGATTTGGAGAAACTCATTGTCCTCCAATTTGGTCTCCTGAATCAGAAGAATGTCTGGGGCTTCTCTTCTTATAAGGCTTCTCGTTGCTTCTTCTTTCACTTTGCTCCCCATTCCTCTGCAATTCCAAGAGACAATCTTCATCATTTATTTTTATGGTGAGGGGTTCCCTTGGAGCCTTGCACTTGATTTTTAATCATCTTCGTATTTTTGCCAAGGAGTTTCTCCAGAGTGGGCTGAGTACCCTGAAGCTTATCTTTATAAGTTTGATGGTCTCTCTTTTCTCTAGCAGATTTGCGGCCCCTTGTAGATCTTCTGACCGATGTCTGCGTCTCTCCTATTTCTCCATCCTCCTCAGACTCCTCCGAGTCATGCTCCTCCTCGGAGGCTTATGTTTTCTTATCCTTATTTCTTGCCGTGGCACTTTCTTCAGGACTTGTTCCTGCTGAAGTCATTTTCTCTGAGGGTTTATCCTGCCTAGCTTCTTCCCAAGGAGTCTCTTCTGTAGAGCTCAAGAACTCATACCTATTTCCTTGGATTTTTGGCAGAGGATCATTCTGGGTGGAGGCAGACTGGGAGCCTTGAGCCCCAGTCTTCTTGTGAGTTGTCTTTGACCTCTTGACTTGGTTCCAACCATCTTCCTTTCCTTTCTCTGCTTCCCCTTTGTTCGGGCACCCTCTTGCAAAATGGCCATAGACGTGACATTTACGACATTTGAAAGGGAGCTGCTCGTAGTGCAGCACTTGCACATGTGTCCAACTGCCAACCTTTATTTTGATGGCCTCCGGAAGTCCCACCTCTAAGTCCACCTCAACACAGATTCGGGCGCAATCATACTGATCGTTGTTGTTTTCTCTATCAATGAACTTTCCCAAAGCATCTCCAATGTGCTTGAGGGAATCCCAGTTCCAGCAGTGCATAGGAAGATTAGGGAGCCGAACCTAGACAGGAACTGCCGTTGGGACATCCACGGCCGGATCGAAGTCAGGGGTCCATTTATTGAGGTAGAGGCCCTGAGGTCCCATGAAATAGGGCCCATTCCTGAAGATCAAATCTTTGTCCTCCTTTGTGTTGAACTCGAACAGGAAGTAGCCTCTACCCAGAAAATATGAGGTGACTTTGTTCTTGATCAGCGGAATCCAATTCTTAACGACCCAATTTTCTGTCGATTTTGGCGAGGGCCAAAGGCCCGTGAATTGACCCACCAGTGCCCGATCTTCCAGGGAAAAAGCGACTTGGATCAGACCCTCAGGAGGGAGTTTTACCTCAGGAACATCGTCGAGCTTTTTGACGAACTTAGAGGCTTCGAACTTCTTCTTTTTGGGCAACAAAGATAGCAGAGAGGAGAAGGCAGCTTCAGCATCCGGGGGCGGAGCATGCGAGGGCCCGAGAGGCGAGCCTTGGGCCTCCATGGCAGAGAAGAATAAATCAGAAATAACACACCCTATCCGCACCGAGCAAGAACTGGAGGCGAGGCATCACAGGCCCGAGATGAAGGAGAATCTCCAAGGTCGAGGAGCAGGTCCAAGCAAATCTGACGAGGGAGGAAGCAGCGCTGCGAGACCCTGAAGCAAGATGGGGAAATCAGAATGGGATGGCGATACGCCTACTGGCACCTGTTAACCTTAGCCTTTGACACAATTGTAAAAAAAGGGTTAATTCACCTCCAAACCCTACCTGTTGGTACCTGTAACGAATGATTTTAAAATGGAAAATGAAAATATATCAATGCAACTGTGACATGAGCGGATGGAAACATGTTATACATGCCATATGACTCAATAAAAGAGGATGACATGAATCACAATAATAATTTAAAACCACTATCACTTATTTTCATTATTGCTACTCGTAATGCGCTTGTGACACCTATACCTTTTAGTACGGAGCAATATAGTGGCATAACCTTAGCATAAAATGATCACCTTTTAATTCATCTTTCAAATGAAAAATGAATACTCTTCGGATATGCAACACCTTATACTTCAAAATTTTCCTTAATCTTCAAATAGAAATGCTGTCTTTAGTTGAATAATATTTCCTCTGCTCCTTTGTATAAATTTATAGGAAATTACTACCCTTCTGAAAAATACTGCTTTTCTGTGGAACCATAGCTTTTGAAAATGATATTTTTATTTCATGGAAAGAACAACTAATGTTTTTGTTATTCTTAATAGAATTCATGATTTTAACACTCTGTTTCTCACCTTGGAAAGGAAATGATGGTGAAAGAATAAGACTCTTTTTTAGATGGAAACTGATGACTTCAACCACTGAAAGTAGGTAAAAAGACCTGTTTTGAAGAGACTCTACCCTATCAATTTTATAACAGAAATAGAGTATTTGAATTAGAACTCCTTTGGAATTTTATTACAAAGTATCAAAGACTCATATAATTTAATCCTCCAAGGTTCTTCACCATGAGTTAGGAGACGAAAGAGGATCAATGACATAAATTTATAATGACGACCAGAATTCAATTTTTTTTGAAAAAAATGCAGTGCTAATAGTGCCCTTGTGGCTCTCCTTCTTCTGGTCCTAATCTCAGGACTTGCAACCAACAATTTCCCTTCACCTCTTTGCAACTTTAACCTTGTAAGCATCACAAATTTGCAACCATTAAAGCACTACTTGCACAAAACTTAATGTAACTATTAAGCAAACAACCTTTCCTTTCAACCAGGCTCTGATACCAACTTGATCTAAATATGGATGTTAGTTTTTCTATGCTAATTTCATCTTCATATTTAAAATTTATTTGCTGATATTATGCTTGATGTACATAGGTTTCCTTGTTGTTTATGTGTGTAAAACAAGTAAATTAGCTGAGTTTTATGAGTGAATTCAAGAGCATAAAGCATGAAATAAATATGCTGAATAGAAGCAAAAACAAGAACAAAAAACCATCACAATTGATCCTTCAACACACAATTTTGATGAAGGAGTTCACCGCTCCTGGGCTACATCTCCTTGGTCCAACTTCTATGGCTTGGGCCTCTGTATTAACTCAAAAGTGAAAAAAAATACTGTTTAGATTCACCTACAGCTCCTAAAACATGCTTCAATGAGTCTAGAATATCCTAATATATCAGAAATTACTCTTCTTGATCTCAATTTGGTCTTCAGCTGATCTAGGCACAACCTTCCCTCCTAGTGGACCTCGACTTATTTTTTCTTCAAAGTGACAAAAGTACTTTTATAATTGCTCCTCTACCTCTACAACCTATACCAATGGATTCAAAACATGCCAATCTGCTAGGAATGACTCTCCCTGAGCCAAAATTGGTCGCAAATTGCTCCAGATATGCTTCATTTAATTTTCCTAGGAAATCTCCTCCAAATCTAGAGAAGACTCCAGTTAAATTCGCCAAAGTTGGAGAATCCGCCAGTTTTGGAGGCGCCTCTAAAAATATGCCAAGTTAAAATAGGGGTTAATTAAGTTAATCTCGGTGATAAAGGGCGGATAAGAGTGATTATTATGGCACATAAGAACGTTTAGTGGGAGCGCTTTAATGTGGTCACATAGGAGGGGGCTGGCTCCCTCCCTTCTCGACGTCGAAGAACCAATACCAAGTTAAATAATGGTTTCATGGTATACATGTTAAGGGCTTTTGGAGTGGCCTATTGGTAAGCCATTGCAATGTTGTGGGGTCGACCCCGACCTCCGCCCATCCCATATATATTTTTCCACGCACCCATATGATATGTATGTTCAGACTATGGTATTTGGACTTTTCATATAATATATGCGCCCACCTTTTCACTCTATCAAACCTTTGTATATGCCAACGGAATTTGATCTAAAATGTAATTCTGACCACCATATAGTTTCAAAATTTGACATATGGATATATGCGCCACCATAAAAATCATATTCAGACCTTAGCATAAAACTCAATCCAACCTTTGACATTGATTTTGTAGTTTGAGCCATAGTTCAAAAATGTAATTCGACCATTGGAGAGGGTCCTCTAGAAGGGGCACATGGCGACCCCTAGTTGAACCATGTGTCAGCCTTTGGTTGGGTTGTCCCAAACTAAATAAAAAAAAATTATCATTCAAACTTAGGAGAAAATTCTTAAAAAAAATTCACCTTCAAACCAATTTGGCGAATCCTGCTGTGACTCTTGTCACAGTGCCACTGGGAAAAACTGAAGAATATTCCTTTAATATACCTAGTATGCTGACTGGGCTACCATGTCATCAATCTGTCAATGTTCTGCAATTTGTTTAACTGTTTAGGAAAACGAAAAACAAGCTCTATCTTCTTCATCCGGACTCCGTTTTTGATGAAACTAGTTGCGTTGGATTCCCGATGAAGAGCTCTTCAATTTCATTCAGTTTCCAATGAATTATTATCCCTTTAATTTTTGAGCTTTTACATTGAGCACCTAATCAGATGCAGGGGAATCATGACGAATCTTTAAGATTACCTTGGAGCCAAATTTTTCATAGTATCAAAATTATACTAAGTTTATATTCAAATGAATTAGAATTTAACCAGGAGTCTCATGGTGCTGAAGGTTTTATGATCTGAGCAATGGATTTTCTAGAGACATACTATTGAGGACAAAACCATGAAGGTGGAACCTTGAAGTAGGAATATGCACAGAATTTGAAATATTCTTTATAGGCATGAAAATGAAAATTTCAGAACTAGACTGAGTTTATACTCATTTGTCTTAGTTTTTCACAAGGAACGTGATGGTGTGATCAATTTCTTTATTTGAGAAACCAAATTTTAGTTAGCCCACATAAGAGAATCTTTGAGGACCCTTTGAGTTTCTCAAGTATCCCATATTTTACTGAGATAGAAAGGAGTCAATTTTTTATTCATATTTCACGGTTTTTCATAGGGAACACAATGACCCATGCTATTTCTTCATCCAAGTAGCTGATTTTTAGGCAGTCCCAAGAATTGGAGGTGTAAGGTGCATTATTTCCATGTGTTCAATTTATTTTTTCTGAGATGATGATTTGCATTTGGGATCCAAGTATGCCACTATGTGAGAGGATCATTATATGCCACTTTATGTGAGATATTGTTCCTTTGTCACGTTGAAGGAGAGATTTTATGAGTGAGTATTCTTATAGAAGAGAGTTTCGTGGAGAGACATGCCACTCTAGCTAAGGAATTTCATCCTTGTATTTGACAAAGAATGCATCATGTACACATCATAATCATCTTGCAGCAATTAATGAAGCAACCTCCCCACTTTTGACACCTAGCCCAGAGACGTAAACTACACTAAGTGAACTCCATTATAAACTTGTGTGTGTTCTTTGATTTGATGGTTGCCTTTATGTTTCCTCTTCTTTAAATTATGCACATGTGGTTTTTCATAATTTTTCATATGAAATTAATTCTAACATCACAAAAGTAAAAGATCTTGGTTAATTCTGATAACTGAAATAATCCGAATCAAGTATGGTATTAGTGTGGACTTCTTGCTGATGTGAATTGTGAGTGTTAACGATAACCAAAGATTGAACATGGGATAAGAAAGAAAACGGAGAAGAACAAATATCTCTAAAAGTACCTCCTCAGGATGACACACATGGTAAATATAATGTATGCAAATTGTCAGGAGAAAATGGAAAAGGAGCAACATGAGAAAGAGAGAGTAGAGGACGATGCTCCATATCTATCTTCGAGTGAATATAATTCTTATTCATTTTTTTCTCATCATCCAAATGAAGAAATCAACCAAAGCCTTCAAGCATATAATGTTGAATTGAAGAGACTTCTACACGAAGCAGAAGAGGAGAAGCAAATATTGAAGCTTAAATTACGAGCCACAGATGAGGCTTTGGAAGTGCACTGAAGGCTTAGCGAAGCCATCATCACCTCCTTCAGAATCAAAAGTTGAGGTAAACAATGTTGACAATTCTTCAGTTTCATTTTCACATGATGTTATTTTTGTTGGAAGCATGGAGGTACCCATTTGAGGAACCGACATTAGACTCCTTATCAAGATGGGGTATAAAGGAGGAGGAATTGGTGTCAATGGCCAAGGAATGACTCATCGATTGGAGGTTGTACAAAGACCTTAATTTTCAGGATTGTGATACATTAAAGGAGAGTGTTCGAAGGTAGAACAAGCATCCAAGTCGTTGTCGAAACCATCGAGGAAAGAGGATGATGGGAACACATCACAATCTTCCCATGATAGTGCACATTACAGAGGAAGAGCTAAGGCAAGCTCTCATCGCCATGATTACATCATAGAAAAAAAGCAAGGTATAAGGGTCCTCATTATGATAATAGTCCTTTTTATTACAAGAATATTGTTAATGGTGATCAAAATTTGTGGAATAGAAAACCATGTTCTTTTTTTGGCTTGTATAATCATGTTGTTTCCAAGTGTTGGAAGAGGATGGCAGCAAGAAAGAGAACAAAACGTGAAAGGTCTTCTCTACATCATAGAAGGAAGAAGGTTAAGAAAGTTTGGAGGAAGAAGAATTTTGGTAGTCATTGCAACATAGGTGGACATCAGAAAGCCACATGTTGGGAGCTCCATCCAGAGAAACCTCTCAAGAAGGACAACGTGCCTATGCAAGAACCAGTTAATGAAATTTTTCGACAAGAAAATCAACTCCAGAATGATGACCCATTCAATTTTATGAGTGAGAAATGGTTTATTTAGATATAGTAGCTTTTCATGACCACATTTTGTAAATCACATGTTGTGAAATGATTGTAAAAGTAAGAAGTGTTTTTCATCACTTATGAACACAACATATTGATATTTTTTCCCTTTAAGTTAATAGATTGGGTATTGATTTATGTTATGATCCTGATGTACACTTGACCAAAGAGTATGTGATATAAACTCTTGGCAAGTATGGGGTTTGCTTTGGTAATGTTTGGTCGTGTAAGGGAACATGTATTTTGCAAAATTGCACTACAGGTTTGCATAGAGAGCAGGTGTTGGTTCATCACTTTTGGATTCAAAAGGAGAAATGAGTGTGGCATGTTAAGGAACTTGTTATGCAAACAAGGGACTACAACAGATTGCAGATTGTGTTCATGCATCTGGAGGACCAAAAGCTTCTGAGTTGGGAGGAACGATCCAGGTGGTTCCAAAAATGCTAAAGAATCAAAGGTGGATTTGGAAAAGCTCAAAAATCAAAGTCCTTGGATTGCCATGAAACTAGTGTCACATCTAAGAGATCATCCTGATATTTCTAATGATGCAAATGATATCTCAATCTGTCATCGTATGTGAAATTTATGGTCGGTAAAAGTTTTGGTCAACTAGGCCCACTAGCTAAATTTAGCAGAGCACCAACTAAATTTCGAAAACAAATAAATTTGGTAGAGTTGCTAAACTTGGTGGCCACTAACTAGGAGACAATTGGGTGCTTCACGGTGACATTTTCCGACAATCGGAAAGGGAAAAATTTTCGCCTACTTAATTTCACTGGTTACCCTAAAAATTTGGTTGATGGGTTTTGACCTAAGTCACCTGACACGGGGACATGGGACCCGAAGGACACGAGGATTTGAGTGTCGAATACAGAAATGTTGACCCCCCAGAACAGGATACAAATTCATTGGTTCAAACTTAGATCTTCATCTAGATGTAAGTTTTACAAAGATATAAAGTAAAATTATGCATACATATGAAAAATATTATTGTGACATATTCATCAATGATCCAATAGGAGAAAGACAAGATATTGTAGTTTTCTCGTTAATTCATCAAAATCAAAATGTGTTACATAGGCAGTAGCAATGCCAATGGAAAATAGGAATATCAAATACAAAATGAAAACAACTACAAGCCTCAAAGAAGTAGGTAGCTCAAGAGTCATCAATCCTCATCATCAAAATCATCATCACTATACTCATCATCATGGTCACAATTTCTCTCCTCTACTGCCTCCTCCTCCTCTATATCCAATGTCATATATATATCTGCTGTTGTGGAGGATGACCCCTCTATAGTATCACCGTCATCAAAAGTGACAGGCTCTAGAATTTTCTCATTAAGATCCAAGTTGGCCATTGCCAACTCAACACTATTGTCCAAACCCATATCATCAGGAAATACATCCCAGATCTTTGTCTTTCCCTTCAACCACTCATCTCTCTGCCTGTAAATAAGATGAAGGTTGGTGTGCACATACACCATTGTCTCTGCCCTAGACTACTAAATCAAATATTCTTGACATTACAAATTCCCATATGTGCTCCAATTTCTATCACAACAAGAGGATGAAGTCACTTGAGAGAGGAGCCTCATGGATAACTGTTGTAGAGGAGGGATTGTTTCCCCATGAGTTTCCCACCAAGAATAAGGCTTCTTATTCCCATGTCTATAATCACATCATATCCTGCAAATCAATCAGTGATAGTGGAAAACTCTGCAAAGGCATCCTCCACCTCATCAAGGGATTCTCTATCCTGAAAATCTTGCCTGAATGCATATTTCCTCCCATTCATGGCTGTAGTATTTTGGGTTCAATGAGTGAACCAAACAATGTAAAGGTGTGCAATTATTTTCCCATTTGCTGACAAGAATATCTTGTATGGTGGCGAAGAAGGCCTCTGATGATGTCTCATACTCGAGGCACTCACTCTATAAAATAATGTTCCTCACAAACTCATTCATGGAATCACATCCCTCATAAACCTCTCCTACGATGGGTTGGTGTGTATTTGCAAATCGAAGCAAAGAAATGATAGGGATCATGATATGAATAAGTGTAAATTCCCTCGCCCACAAAGCATCATCTAACACTGTGTCCTTCACTCTTTTTGAGGTTGCTTGATCTGTCTTTCTCCAAAAAGACCAAAACTATGAAATAACCATGGCCCCAAGAGCGGTCTTGACCTCCCTCAACCTCTTCAACATGATGAATGAAGAGGTAAAACATGTATCCACAATATTCAACAATGATAGATTGGTGTACTTGTATATAGTGAGGGAATTTGTATGATTTTGTATAAAGTTGCAGATATGTCGTGCATCCTCAATAATGCTTCCAATCCAAAGCACATCATATGCAATATATTTAAGTGCTAAATTCAATTAATGGAAAATGCAAGGTGTCCATAATATTTTTGGATATTTAGCTTCCAAAATCATGCCAGCAACCTTGCAAACAGGTGCATTATCTGTAATTATTTGCACATAAGAATCAACACCTACATCTTCGATAACTTTAATAAAAAATTCACCCATATATTGTGCATCTTTGTATTTTCCAAGTGCATCCACTGATTTCAAGAAAACTGGACCATTCAAGGAAGACACCACAAAGGTCATGAGTGGGTATCGTGTTGGATCTGTCCATCCATCAGAAACAATGCTAACCCCAGATGTTGTCCAGGCTCACGTAATAGGCTCAAGTATTTTGTCCACCTCTTTCTTTGCCTTCGTCAACAATGTGGTTCTAAGCTTCTAACCTAGTAGGCACATACCCAGATGGAGCCCCTTGAGTTAGAGCTCGAAACATCTCAATAAATAAAGGTGAGCGTGCAACATTAAAGGATACGAAGTTCTAATATAAAAAAATGCAATGGTGAGATCAAGCTCTTCCTGTTTCTCTTTCTGAAAAATCTTGTCCATTGGACTAAGCTCCATTGCCTTTCTTTTTGCTGCCTGTCCCCCACCAAAAATCTCAAATGGAAATTTGTTGCTTCTTTTCCTCAAGAATAGAAGGGGATCATCGTTATTGTTTTTTTTTATATGTTGCACCCACCTTTTCCATACCAACATTGGCCTATTTTTCCATTTATTTCCTATTTGCAAAAGACACCTTTGTACATGCTGCAATTATACAACTTGGTAAAGCCAACAAATGAGCTTTCACATGGTAATATCTGCTAATGAAATGATGGTTGCAATAATTGCATTTTCAAGCAACATTTCCTCCTCCCTTCATCTTGTTGCCTATCCATTGATCTCTTGTGAGATATTTCCACAAGGGATTTTGTTATCTTGAGGCTGTTATCTTCACTCAACATTTGAAGTTGCTGTTGCAACCCCACTTCCATTAGAGGGAACGCCTGTAGACCCTGAGGAAATTGGAACAGGAGGGGAATTTCCAATGGGGACATTCTTCCCCTTCCTTTGCCCCTTCCCTGCTTCCCTTGATTGAGCTATGAATGTTGTAAAAAAATAAACAAAAAAAGAAAAAAATTGTAAAATAAATGCACATGCAAACTATTGTAATAAAAATGCAAAAAAATAGAAACAAAATGCACTTACATGTTGCTTGAATCGCCTCCAAAATGCTCCCACACCCTTTTCTCTTCACTCTAACACACCCATAACAAACCCACAACAAGAGAATAAGATAAATATGAAATTAGAATAGCCAAATTTCCCTTTTATCACCATGTGGGAGTCTAATTTTCAGGATTCATGTCCTAGAACCAGGACACGATCCAGACACGATCATATCCCAATCGAAAGGACACAAATTTGACTGAATCATGTTTCATTCTCCCGATTTGAGACACGAGAGGGCCTAGGAATGAATCTAGTTTCATAGGTTTTGACCAACTTTGTTTTAATAACAAAAAAAATATAAAATAAAAGTGTGGTTGGACACCACCCCCACCACCCCACTCTGCCCATACATATATCATATATATAAACAAATATGGGAGCGGACCACCAGTGGCGGATCGTCCACCCAATATCCCACAATCGTTACAACAACATAAAAACACATTTTAAATGGGGTCAGCGGGGTTCGAACCTTCCTGGCCGCATAGGGGCGGCCCGTCGTTCCACACTTATAATAAAACAACCACCAATGGGGAGGAGGCCCGCGGGGTTTACCCTGGCCCCTTCTCCAACTAATTTCATTTGTAACCATCTGCCAACTAAGTTCCCTAAGGGCACGAATTTGTTTTGTCCGCCCTAAATTAATATTTAAACCTAGTTTCATTTCATACGCCTGATGGATGGAGGAGAGAGGAACTGAGTCCGAGCACAGAAAACAAGGCACGAAACCATGACAAAGAATCATGAGAAATATTTAAGGTTACCTTGGAGCCAAATTTTTACAGTATCATAATTATACCAAGTTTATGCTCAGATGAATCAGGATTTTTGCTAGGATTCTGATGGTGTAGACAATTTTTTTATCTGAGCAGTCGATTTTCCAGAGATAGTTTGTTGAGGACCGAACCATGAAGGTGGAACCTTGACGTACGAATCTGCACAAAATATAAAATATTCCCTAGAGGCTTGAAGATGAAAATTTCATAACCATACCGACTTTATAATCATTTTCTTAGTTTTTCAGAAGGAACGTGATGGTGTGATTAGTTTCTCCGTCTAAGCGGCAAAATTTTAGTCATCCTGCAGAAGAGAATCTTTGAGATTCCCGGGGAGCCCAGATTTGACCGAGACAGAAAGGGGACGGGTTTATACTCAAATTTCACGGTTTTTCACAGGGGACACATTGGTGCATGTTATTTCTTCATCCGAGTAGCCAATTTTCAGGCTGTCCCCAGACTTGGAGGTATAAAGTGCATTATTTCGATGTGTTCATTTGATTTTTGCTGAGATGATGATTTGCATTCGAGATCATGTATGCCACTATGTGAGAGGATCATTGTATGCCACTTTATGTGGGAGATTATTCATTTTCGATGCTTGAGGAGATATTTTATGAGTTATATTTCTTATAGAAGAGCGTCTCGTGGAAATATATGCCACTCTAGTTAAGGAAGTTCATCCTTGTATTTGATAAAGAATGCACCATGTACTCATCATAATATTGCAACACTTAATGAAGCGACCTACCTATTATTGACACTGGAACTGAAGACATAACCCACATTGGGTGAAATTCATTATCAAATTGTGTGTGTTCTTTGATTTGATTGTTGCCCTTATGTTTCCTCTTCTTTAAAGTATGCACATATGGTTTTTCATACTCTTTCATATGTAATTCTGCTAACATCACAAAAGTAAAAGCTATTGGTTAATTCTGGTAGTAGAAAGAATTTGAATCAAGTATGGTATTAGAGTGGTCTTCTCACTGATGCAAATTGAAAGTGTGAACGATAACCAGAGATTGGACATGCAACAAGAAATAAAATGGAGAAGAACAAATATCTCTACAAGGACCTCCTAAAGATGGTATGCATTGTAGATATAATGTATGCAATTATGGAGAGAAAATGGAAAAATAGGGACAAGAGAAAGAGAGAGTAGAGGACAATGCTCCATCTCCATATTTGAGTGAATATACTTCTTCCTCATATTTTTCTCATCATTCAAATGAATAAATCAACCATAGCCTTCAAGCAAAGAATTCTAAATTGAAGAGACTTCTACAAGAAGAAGAAGAGGAGAATTAGAGATTGCAGCTTCAATTACGAGGCACATAAGAGGCTTTAGAATAGTTGAAGTGCAACGAAATCTTAGAGAAACCATCATTACCTGCTTTGAAATCAACAACTGAGGTAAACAATGTTGATAGTTATTTAGTTTCATTTTCACATGATGTTATTTATGTTGGAAGCATGGAGGTACCGATTTCGGGAATCGACATGAGACTCCTTACCAAGATGGGGTATAAAGGAGGATTAATTGGAGTTAATGTCAAAGGAATGTATCATCCATTGGAGGTTGTACAAAGACCTCTATTTGTAGGATTAGGACACATTGAAGGAGAGTGTTCGAAGGTAGCAGAAGCTTCCAAGATGTTGTCGAAATCATTAAGGAAAGAGGATGACGGGAACACATCACAATTTTGCCCATGATAGCGCACATTGTAGAGGAAGAGCTAAGGAAAGATCTCATCGTCAGGATTGAATCAAAGACAACCAAGAAAGGTATAAGAGGCATCAATATTCTAATATTCCTTTTGATTACAAGCAGATTGTAAATGACGAAATTTTTTTTTGGCATTGAAAACAATGTACTTTTTGAGGCTTGTATAATCATGTTGTTTCCAAGCGTTGGAAAAAGATGGAAGCAAGAAATAGGACAAGATGTTAAAGGCCTTCTCCACTGTAAAAACCGTGGTGAAAATTCCATGTAATAAAAGTTAAACATAATAACCACAGTTGATGGGACACTTATTCCAAGATGAATGTTGGGAAAAACATCCTAGCGCGGATGTTCATTGGTTGATTTTGGCTAAGGATTTGGAAAAGGCAAAGGCTTTAGAAAGGCATGAGGAATTTATTGTCATTTATTTATGAAAATAATGTAAATTAGGAGAAAAGGAAGGTGAAAGGTGACAGGTTGCATGTGAGGAGGAAAATGAAGGAAAATTATGGCAAATGAAGAAAATAGAGGCCTCTTCTAGAAAAAGGCTTCTGAGGATCAGTTGGCAATATTTTTCTCTCATTATTCCCTCTCTCTCATGCTCTTGGAAACTTAGAGTATTATTGGAGCACTCTTGGTGAGTGTGGCACACTTGGATATTTGGAGCAAGAAGGCAAAGATAAGGCAAGGAAAAGCAGGATCAAGTAGCTACAACAAGATTATTGGTAGGTATCGATTTTCATGTGTATTTTCCTTGCTAGATTTTGCATGCATGGTATTGCATGTGGTTCTTCATTGCCTTGGCATGGGTTTTTCTAGGGGTGACAGTATATTCAACCTAGCCTTTCCATTTTCGGTTAGCCATGGTGTTGTGGTGTTCTCATGTTTTGGTTTAGCTGGATCACTAGATGGATTTGAAGCTGAGTGAGGTGGATCTCCAAATGATATCAAACCGATTCATTTGTTGCCTCGGTTTAGGGCCTAGTAACCCCTAATTAAGATTGTGGGTTGCAGTAAATCCTAATAGGTGGTGGTTTACTCTGCATCACAGGCCTAGGAATCCAAGGTTTGGAATTGCGGTAAATCCTGGAGAGTATAACTTGGCTTAGGACATAGTAACCCCTTATTCAGACTGTGGGTTGCAGTAAAACCTGAGAGACTAGAAGACAAGAAAATTCCTCACCATTTAGGCAGAGAGAATCCAATGATACCCATTCTTCTGTTGGCCTAGTGATTGGGGTAGATCACTATAAATCCTGTTATGACATGATTATTGATGAGGGTGAGGTGGTTTAGCCTTGGGATGCCTTGGTTGGTTCTTTTGGTTTACGTCCCACATTAATTCTTGGAATATGGCATGGGGGTGATTGGATGAAGAATATTTGGCTCAGCCAATCTATGGTCGGGTGGAACGTGGAAGTCCCATCTCTGGTTGGTTTTCTACATCTAGTAATGAAGTGCTAATTTATCTGGTATTCAGTATGAAAATTTACTAGTTTATGTATGGATTTTATTTCTATTGTATCCATTGTATTTATTTTATTAATATGCTAGTAATGAGCATGTATTCAATCAGTGGTGATGTATGGCTCTATTCATGTTTTTGCTTGTAAATGAATATCCCATGTATATATGGTGAAATTGATTGTATGATAGCTTATGATGTAGGGGAGAAATGATCCTTAGCCATTCTCAGATAAGAAAGATACTCCTTTGTTTAAATCTGTTGTTCATACCTGTAGATGCTATGTTCGTGAAGTGTTTGATGAAATTCCTATCATGGCTGGGTGGGGTCAGAAGAGTTCCTAATAATGTGATTGCTTCCATGTGTTTGTTTTAATGTTATCTACCCTCTCTTGAAGTTACAGGAAGTTATGGGTAGTGACTTGGGCTCAGGGGCTGAAAATGTGGCACAGATCCTGGAGCTACAAGTAGAAAATCCGTTGTTTGGGCCTTAGCCGCTACCTTGACAAGGCTAGCCCTCGAATATAGGGTATATAGCCATACCTTTCCCTTACAATCCTACAGATCAACCTAAAAGGGGATTAAAATCAGTTCTCCCTCAGGGAACAGGACCTTGGAAGGTTGGGTTACCTCTTGGGGATGTCAATATTGCAGTGTAAGGTGTGTTTTTGGTGTTTCAATTGGTTCCACTTCCTTAAGGTCATCTAGGAGGTTGAATATCATATTAGTAGACTCTCATCACATGTTTACCACAGTTGGTTGGTTACTTGGGTAGATGTGGGAAGAGGGTGTTACAAAGTGGTATCAGAGCATGGTTTCACTCTCTTTGGGTTGTGTGTGTTTATTATGCATTCATGTCAATTGCATAGATGTTCCTCATGCTTATGTTCTATGTGCTTCTTGTGTATGCATGATGGTAGTGTTTGGTTTCTATTATATGTGTGTGATATCTGATACTACAAAGTGGTATCAGAGCATGGTTTAACCCTTGGACTGGATGGGCAGTGTGTGGATCACACATTTATGTTAGTTGCGCGCATGTAGTATGCTTGTAGCCTATATGTGCTTGTTGCATCTGTGTTGTGTTGGCCATGGTGTTGTCGCCATGGAAGTGTTGATGGTGTTGTTGTCAACATGTTGTCATAAGTGTATGATTGGTTATGTGTGGTCCTTCCCATAACCATCCCATAAAAAAATCCATCCCATGGCCTTCCCTTCTTTACTACATAGTCCCTCGGGAAATTCAGTCACCCCTTTCTATATAGTCACACACCTTGCAAGTTCCATTGACATCCCCTTATATGCTACATAGTCCCTAAGGCGATCCATCCCTTGACAAGGTTTCCTCACATAAGAAGGTCCAAAAACCAAGGCTTATCCCTACTTCAAAACCATCATACCAGTCATATCATGCTCATGGAAATCAATGGACACTATTGGGTACCAGTGTCCCACAATGGCCCTTCTCCTGAATGCTTTATTAACATACTGCTCCTTGTTCCGATTCCTTTTGTTGTTGTTTCTAAATATTGTATCCAGTTCCAACCACCCTAATTGAGAATTTCCATGTTTTCATGTACCAAGCACATAGTTCCATTACACAAAAATGGAATTGAAATAAATTCAAATCATACATCATTGGTAGCTTCTTAATAAGGTACACTTGCAATTCTGTTTACTTATTGTCACAACAAGTCTACTAACTCTTCGATCAAATCATCATGTATAAACGTATCACATCCGGTTAATTCAAAACACAACCATCATAAATCAAATAATATATCACATGTAACTATCATAAATCATAGTCATAGATAACATGGATAATTAGAACTGAAATAAAATAATGATACTTATCTCTCTGTCAACTCTTTTCTTCTACCTTTGTTTTTTGTCCTTTTGGTACACACACTGAATCAGTTTCCACATCCGGAAATCACTGAGTGCCATATCATCTCGTCAATTGTGTACACATACACACAATTTAAATCACACACATACACCCACACACGGTGTAACACACAATACATACACCTACACCATGTGTACAAAACAATGCATACACCTATAACTAGTGCACCACATAATGCATATAAATTCACAGAGTACAACACAAAAAATACACATGTCACGATATAATGACTACACAATACACATAACGCAGTGCCACATGTACACAACAGAACATGTACAACATGTACATAATACCACATGTACACCCTGTATATAACCCCACCTTTACACAACACCACCTGCACAATGTGAACACAACACCACATGTACACAACACCACCTGCACAACATGTAGAAAACACCACATGCATACAACACCACCTACACAATGTGTATACAACATCACATGTACATAGCACCACCTGCACAATGTGTACACAACACCACCTACACAACGTGTATACAACACCACCTGCACACAACATTACATGCACACAATACCACATGTACAACATGTACATAGCACCATATGTACACAACACCGCATGTACAACATGTACACAACACTGTATGTACAACGTGTACACCGCACCACATGTAATCAACACCATATATACACAACACCGTATGCACAAAGTGTACACTGTGCCACATGTACACACCAACACACATAAAACATGTACACAACACCATATGTACACAACACCAAAATTACAACATTTAAAACATATACACAATAGTAGTACTACACATCTAAAGACCATACTGAATCTACCAAGCAACCTTGCTTCTAGTGTCTTTCCACTTATCCATGTTTGTCCCAACATGCCACAAATCACAATGCTTTCATTTCATTGATGTATCCATCAACATAAACTATCCATAACATAGGCATAAGCATAGTATAAGCACATGATATCAATTCATATCCACATTATATTGACCTCATATCTGTTAGGGCTACTCTGCCCACTTGATTCCTCATAAAAATAGGAACTTCTTCATGCCATTCACTTGCATAATCAATCATTCCTCCACAAGAACCATTCTTGATGACCCTATTAGACAATGACATACATACATACTTACACTTATACATATAAACATTAGCATAAAATAATCATTATCCTTGATGACCCTATAAGACAATGACATACATACATACATGTATATGTATATAGACATCAACATAACCATGATCACAACATAATTACCATATATCATAAGGTAAAGGTTAAGAGAACTCCTTTTATCTGTGCACAACATGCACAACATTGAGAACAACAATTCCCAACATAGCTAAGGAATTTGATACTTCAAATCAATATAATTTATCTTTCCTGTTACTTTTCTCATGACTATCCTACCATCATCCATTTATCCCAGTGGACCCAACCAATCAAACTGTCTGTCATATTCTTGCCTTCATCTGCCCCTTACTCATGCACCAGGCTTAATCCAAGTCATACATTACCTGTTGGGTTCCATTCAACTCTCCTTGAGATCCATTAAATTTCCTCTTTCCTAGCCAATTCCCAAGACCCTCAAAACATAAAATACAAAAACAAAATAAAACAAGAGGAGAAACCATGAAAAACCAATAACAATACGAAACCAAAAACAAAGTGGCATGGCCATGCACCAAACATAAAAAAAATTGTAAATCAAGCGTAAAAAAATAAAAAAGTACTGAAAGCACACAAATAGCAACAAACACCATGACTCAACCCCATGTTCTCTCAATGCTTCCAAAGGAAATATCAACTCGAGCCTTATTCAAGATTTCATGGTAGTTTCTTCTTCCATGCGATCCCATGCATCATACTGCTATAAACACATAACTGTTAGTACATAAATAAATATACAATATACCAATTACCTTACATTGTTGTGCCAAACACACTATCTTGTAACTAAACATTTACATATATCACCTCTCAAGGGATTACAACTCCTTGAAAAATCCATGCATAACTAGAAAAACAATTATTATACCTGTCAAGTACATGTTCATGAATATAACACATATCCATTTAATGTTAGACAAAATCAAGGTTAAGAAGACTTCCTGTATTCATGCAAATCACTCAATCGTTTGGAATTGTGGTTTCCAAACATATCCTAAGGAATCTTCACCCAATTCCTTTCTTTTACCTTTTTACTTGCTACCATTGAGTCTTATTATGTGTTATCACATCACCCAATTGCTAATTACATAAACAAATTAACTATTACCTTGTCATGCTAATACCAAGCATGTTTCCTTGCATTGTTCACAAATGTTAGTCACATGTTCTTGAGATCAATACATCATATATATTAATTTGAAAACAAGATTTACCACAACTAACAACCATGTGAAAATCTGCAATCAAATCATAGTCATTAATCATAATACTACAACTAGCAACCACTTGCATTCAAGTACATATCAATTGTCTCAACACGCATTGTGTTAGTACGAACATCTAAAAACAATATCACACCTTCATGTAATATCATAGACACATAATCATATCATGAAATTAATCAAACAATCAAACAACCTGTTGTTACTGTTTCCCTAGGTAGTCCTTGGCTGCAAAAACTACGCCAGGAAACCAACTCAACCAGCTTTAGGTTCAAGCTGGCCCTTGAACCAGAGGGGGCTCCCTCAGTTGTTACGAGGCCTTTTTTAATGCGGTTCACTGTCACCAAACAACAACCTTTGAAGCACAATGGCCATATTTATGGTTTTAATTGGGGGTGGTTGGCTATCAATGACAATCCCTATCATGATTAAATACCTATCTCATAGGGTCCCTTAATGAACGTGTCAGCTTGCAACCCGATAGAACAACTTGATTTGTATAAGAATTTGATAGAATAATGTAAAGAGATTCCTAATAATTGATCAGCTAGACTGACTACTTAACAAAAAGGGAGATTTGGATGCGTGTAGAAGATTTCTACAACCCAACAAAACATATTTAAGAGAAGATAGAAGGGAAAACAATAATAAGTTCAAAGAAGAGCTAACTCAGACAGACAATCCAATATACTAATTTCTTTCAATGATTACTAATTTGGTGGAGCTTTCAGAGAGATTGAAATTCAATCTATTCTTACCCAGGTCTTCTATGAAAATCTGAAACATGTGCAGAGAACAGATATGGAAATACTGGAAAACGTACTAGAAACACAAAATTCTGTCAAAACTAGAGCTGAAAGGCTTTCATTAGAAATCTAATAAGAGAATATATTACAAAGTATCGAGTTTTGGCATCAAAATCCCACCCTTTCTTATTACAAATGATCAAATACATAGAAATTACAATAAGATGGTTGTTGCTAGCTTTTAGGAAAATATAACAAAATACAAAAATAAAATCTTAAATAATTAAATGAAAACAATCCTGGAAGGACTTTCCTTGAAATTTGCAACCTCCTAACATCTATTAGCTAAAAATCTATGAGCTTATTCCACCTATGAACTTTCTATATGATTTAGATCAAAAGGAATTGTGTTGCTGATATTTGGAAAAAGAAGAAGATTTTTTCTTTAAATGGTAGAGATTTGGAAGGCTTTCGAATCTGCTTGCTGACTCATACTTTCCACCTGCTGCTACTTGGATAACTGCCCTCAATATGGAAATGATTTTTCCACTTGCCTAACTGTTATAATGACTGCCACCTATGCCATGATTCAAACCTTGCAAAGATCTCAACGCATTTGTAGCCTTTTCTTCTTTCAGAAATTGCACACTAAAAATAGGAGAATCCCTTGATAGCTGCAAGAAGCTAAACTGTTTACAGATCCCCTGCCTCGAATCTGGAAATCTAATCTGCAAGGTGTCTTCATACTAAATACAGAGCTGATATCAAGCACCAAAAAACTCAACTTTCGCCCCTTATATCTGGAAACTATTAAGCTATCCCCTGCAAATTTGTTAACTGCTCAACAAGTTTAGGTCTTCTAAGGACCATTGGATTGCTACTCGGGGAAGAAATAGCTTCATTTATGGCCAAGAGATTTAAGAACGTTTGATTTGATTTACACATAGCTTCACTTATACAAACAATTAAGTTAATTCACTTTCAATGTATTTAAACAAACCGTGAAGTTACTTCCACCTTTACATAGAATCTGTGAATCACCCTCATCATTGTAAAGCTTCATTTCATGATTGTCAATGGCTGTACCAAAAGGGTTTGGTTTCTCTGGATCTACCTCACTCTTTGAAAACCATAATACCACCCTGAAATCCATGATCACTGACTGAATTGTTGTGATGATCGCGCTTATCTCTATTACCATGATAAAATAACAACCTGCGATGGCCTGGATATGATGTATAAAATAATATGTGTTATCCGTGTTGTATCTAAAACCATGTTCTACATATGAAGACAAATTCCTACTTAATTTTTCAAAATTCGAACTCGACCACTGAGAATTGAACTATGCACAACTATACCCATCCATACCTTCACAAACAGTTTTGCGCAGGCCACGATCCAATGCATCAATGTGATGCTTCAACATTCTGACTTATATTAATGGAGAAATGCAAGAATTTTATCCTCTGTACATCACTTTCTGTAATTTTTCATCCCAAAATCTGGATATGTACCCTTGAGAGAACTGAAGATATCTCCAAAACAGATCGAAATTTTGCAAAAATTCTCATGGTGCACCTAATTAACACGATTTTGCAGAAAACCCACATTTTAGATTTTGGAATTTTGTCTTCATTTGCTCAGAAATGGAGCCTGAAATCCATTGTGCAAAAATGTTGCATTTTTGGTTTTATGGTGAAATCTGGCATTATGCGTATCTAGTTATTCTTTAGATTTCAAGTTAGCATATTTAATCAAATGTCATCTGCATGAACAGATTTGCGCTCTCATAACTAGACATCTGAGACATTACACTTAATCACCTACGCTTTCATGGAAACCACTAGCTGAATTTCAGAGGGGGCCTTTGTTGATAAGAGGTTTCGTAGTTGGGGGGTTCGAAATTGTGTGGGGCTGCCACGTACTCAAGAGCTATTTTGAGATACAATTATTTTCAGACCCCCCCCCTCAATTTGATTTCAGAAGGCTAGAGGGGGTCCAAATTTGATTTATGCCATTGGTTTGATTTTGACAATCTCTGCCATTCAAAACTGCCCAAGCGTTAGCCCCTTCAATGATTTTAACTTAAGCTTTAAAATTTTATTAATTTTATAATATAATTTAAATTTAAAACAAATATTTCTATAAAAATATAATTATATTTTTATAAAAATAATTTTAAATCAAAGATAATATATAAAATAAATAAACCATTTGACAACATAAAAATTATCTCTCAGCATTTTAAGCTTAGTAATAAATTGACATTTTTTTACCGAAAATTAAAAAAATTTGGGTGTGCCAAAATATGTTACAACATCGGCTCCAATGGGGACTGCTTCCCCCTGTGGGATGTGTTGGGCCAGAATTGTAATCTACGGATAAATTACGCTTCCCTAGACAGGTGCTAGTCTAGAACAATAGGTGAAAGACTATACTACCATTTCTCCTAACTCAGAATAGATACACAGAAAGGATTGGAGGCTTACTTTTTCAGTTGCTTCCAAATGGCTCCTTCTGTCGCTTCTGTTGCAGCTTCAAATTCAAGCGGTTTGTGAGCTGAATGCTTCCTGCAAGAAAGAACACTAAAACAACAGAAGATGCAATAATATAGATATCTATTCAATCTAGTTAGCTAAATCAGTAAAGCATAAACTAAATTCATCAACCAAGATCTTACAATATGGAAAATCAAAGTTAACATAGATGCATGTAGGGAAAAATAAGAAGTACTCTTTATTGATGATAGAAGGAGAGGTTACAACCTAGTGACTGATTTGAAGTGACCTTCCAGCAAATTTCCCAAGTCTCATCACAACATAAATCTATCCAGCAGTAGCTTTACAAACCAAGCTCTCAATTGAAATTTCTCCAGCATTTCTCTACTCAAATTCTTCCTTCTCAAACACTTAGATCCGTGTTCAATTTATAGATGAACCATAGGTTGTTTTTCATTCAATAGCTTTCCAAAAATAGGAAAGACATGTTTCCATTCATGTAGATGTCAAATGGACACTAGGATCCTAAGCTTGACACATGTGAACTCTTCTAGAAGGCACTGGCCAAGTGGAGATTCCGGAACAATGAGAATTTCGCTCCCAATGTGACCAACGCACCTGTGAATGTAGGGAAGTGCTTTGCAGATCAGCCTTTCATGGGGCTACCTGCATATGCAATGCACTTAGGCCCCTTAGAGCCTGCGTTGGTGAGCTCTCATATGCTATATAATAAGCTTCAAACCATGGAAACCTTTGCTTGATGAAAGAATTGCTTGATTTGTCTTATTTCTTGTCTTAGGGCATGTAGCAACTGAAATGATAGGGAATTATAGACCCTTGATCATTGGTCCTAGAGATGATGCCCAGTTAACCAGGTCATTGGGAATATTGCCCAAATTGACCTATAACAATTGCCCCCTAAAGCATGAGATCCAAATAATAAGAACATTTGATTGAAATGCTTTACACTGTGATGAGCCTGGAAACGAAGCAGAATGGTCACTTGCATCAATATTACAATACATTTCATCATGATATATCCTCTATTGATCATAATTGCTGAGGGTAGGCATTCCCATAGTCAACACATAAAATAATCTAATAACATGTACATAATTCAGAAAGTCATCTACATTGGAATGTTGTCCAGATGAAAACACGCCTATAGATATAGGTCCATGTTTGGATGACAATCTGTATGTAAGGTCACCTTATAGATGATGTGTACAAAAATCCTGAAATCGCAACCCGGATGGATGAAACTAGATCCGGGGTCTTCGTATCTCGTTCACTCGATCATTCGGGTACTAGTCTAGCCATGCGAATATATGATTTGTCATCGAACATGGAAAGACATCATTTGATTACCAGCCAATGATGTGGGTTGTTAACAAACACGAGAGAAACACCATTAATGAAAATAGCCCTCAAGGTATTGCAGTACATTTCGTAAGGCGTGAATAGATGATTTGATGTCGAACGCCAAACAAAATATTTCAGTCAAAGGTCCGGAAGCGAGGATCTTGTTGATGTTGTAACAAGCCTCATGGTACTGGAATCTGATGTTTCTAAGTGAACTTCCTGGATATTGATTTGTTGTTGACAGGAAGTCACCTTATTGCAAAACAGGAGTTACTGATTTTAGAGACAAGGGTATGACTTGATATAGCAATTTTTAGGGATGACGGTCATGAAAATGAAGGTTTACGAGTATTGCAGAAGGATGAGTTTTTAATCACTGGATGACTTCTCTTGAACATATTGGCGACACTGTGATGAGTTGGCAGAATTGACCCAAAATCGAAGTGAAGGTATGATGAACCATAGGTGTGAATGAACCGTCAAGATGATTACCCAACCCAAACAATCACGAAAATGGAGTGAAAGAAGTGTCATGTTCAAGAGCGACTTGCTACCAAAAAGAAACTTTACTTACTTTTCCCAAATTTTCCCCGGTCATTTGTCGACTAGTACCTCTTTATTTTTTGACAAGCTTGAGGAGGATAACATTTGCTTGATCTATAATTCAACCGTTTGGGTGAATAAAGTATCGTTGTTTAATAATTTAACGAGTTTAGTGATGAATTAAACTCAATTCTTTCCATGATCGACAAGCCCGTTGCTATTTTATGTTTTAAGGAGCTTAACGACAATGATAGCCCGATCCTTTTTCATATTTGGAGAGTCTAAAAAAAAGGGACGAAAGAGAACTCCAAAAGTACTTTTTTGTAAATTTGTCTCTCAGATCCAAAAAAGTGTAAAATAATATCTGAAAGAACCTCTTTGGTCATGTTTAACCAAGGTATTCATTTTTCGTAAATAATCCATCTCAGTCCGGAAAAGGGTTAAACTTATACTGAGTAGATATCAATTCATTTACTTTAACGAGCTCAGAATGATAAGTGCTCGACAATATTTTCACATTATCGAAATCTGAAAAGAGCTAAAAGAAGACTCCAGGGGTTCCTTTTTCGCTGTTATCAAAGCTCTAAAAAGAGATAAAAGTGTGCTTCAAATCCTTTTTCGTTTTTAACAAAGCTCGAAAAATAAGGAGAAAAAGTATGCTTTGTGGTCAAGTCATTCGTTTAATAAATCTGCATGACTAATCTGCTCATCAATTGTATTTCCTTTTTAGAACAACATCAAATGGATTAAAAATACCTGTTTCATGATAAAAACATAATAAAACTATAGTCATAGCAATAAATTTAACTTGCAAACAATTAAATGACTATAAAAAGCAGTTTCACTATTCATTTTTACCATTCCATAGTTACCATTTGCATTTTGGAGCTCCGAACCTAATTTCCCCCCCAAACTTCAGTAGTTGATTGCGGTCATTTCTGTGGACAGATTTCATCACCATTTGATCCAGGTTAGTGCCATGAACCTCCTCTTTCTTTCAGTATTCATTTCATTCCCATTCCTTGCAAATTTTTTATGGTTTTGAGGCCCCTAGGGTAAATTCTACCCAAAATGAGGGCAATGCACCCCTAAATGTCGAAACCTACGTTGCATAACAGGTACAATGAAGGGTACCTGCATTTGCAATGCACTGTCTCAGCCTAGGGAGTGCGTTGGGTGTAGTTGAAGTTTTTTATTTTCTTGCTGTCTCCAAAATTTTCCTAGTTTTTTGCAATGAATGGTATCTAATGGATCTTATGGTTGATTTTCAGGTTTCCATCGGATTATAATGATGATTACATGGAGAGAAAGAGAACATGAAGAACAAGATATGATTGCCTTGAATGATTCGGGTACTGTAAGAGCCTTAAGAGATTGCGGGCTACTTAAGTACTTCAAATTTTCGGGAATGAGGCAACAAATAGAACTTTTAGAGTTCTTAGTTCAAGCATGGGATTTGACGATAGAGGCATTTCACATAAAAAATCAAGTGTTTTCCATAACAGTTGAGGATGTGTATTTTCTCACAGGTTTGTCGAGGAGGGGTTTTCCCATTTCTCTCATAGGGTCTGCTGTTGGAGGAGAGACAGTGAGGGATGATGTTATGCAGTATTTCTATCCAGGGTCAGAACCTGGCAAATATGGGAAAATAAATATCCGGGATGTCAGGGATTTGCCTTTGAGAACCATCCTTTTCACGATCGCAAGACTTGCTGGCACCGTTACACTCCATGTAGTGAACCGATTGTATATGAAATATGCGCTAGAGTGTTTAGAGCCAACAATCTTCAATTGGTCTGAAGCTGTTTTATCTCAAATAAAGGAACAACTGAATAAAGCAAAAGGAGGAAGGAAGAAAAATTTCATTTATGGTTCCATCCTCATATCCTTCACTTTGGAACGGATTCCATTGATGCAGCCACAACATGTAACATTAGATATTTCTAGTCCTAGAGATCCTCAAATGCAGAGATGGGTAGAACTCATGGGTCGGCATGCAGGCCAATCGACCTTTGTGTTCTCGACTGCATTCTTCACCTAGTTCCGGCGATAGATCGTCGCCATCGATGAGTATTCATATGCAGGTTTTGACTTCCGAGGAGATCCAGATCTAGTATTACCAGAAGGCACTCAGTGGGGTGCAATGGGTAAGAATGATTCGACCATATTTTTTATTTTTATAAGGTTTATACAATGTTTTTGTGTTTTGATTTCTTTCCAAGACTAAACTAAATGTTTTAATGTAATGCAGATATCGGTTGTGTTCAAACAGTAGAGGAACCAGAGCGCGAGGCAGATGCATCAGCAGAGAGGGCTGTCGGGAGAGCAGTCCTTCAGGACCTTGATATGGCTGAGACTCTAGCTAAGCTTCAGTAGCACATAGAGGGATTAACCTTCGGGATTCCGGATTGCTGGCTCGAAGAGTTACCCATGCGACTGCGGTGACACACTATTAGGGTTCCTAACCATTGGATGTAGTTGCTCCGTAGGATTTCTAGATCTATAGCATGTTACCATGAGCACCACTAGTTTAGTTGTGATATTTTTGCATACATTTTGAGGTCAAATGATCTATGTGTCTTGGTCACAAATTTTTAAAAAAACCTATAACTATCTATGTATGTGTTTTTAAAGTTTTTCCTATGTTTAATGCGCAATCCTATTCAATGATGTGAATGTTTTCTTTACCTATGTCGCAAATGTCTATCTAAAACTTGATTAGCTAATGAATCAATTAAAGTGTTCAGATTTCTGGAAATATGTTGATATTGAATGAAATCAAAATGTCTTTCCAAAAATCGAACTCTAAGGAACTATCTAAGAAGTGTTGGATTCATAACAGTATAAATACTAGTAAGTTGTAGTACCACAAGTTGTGAGTCTAACCTTATGATTATGCAGTTAATACCAAATGATATGGAATCAGAGAGAAGTTCGATCAACACACTATACTCAGCGATATTGTTCGTCGATCTACCAATACAAATCCCTCGAAAACTCACTAAATCACTGTTCAAAGTGAAAATGGCCCACGCTGTAGAGGATAGATTCTGCGTACTATGACGAGCACCATCAACATATCCAACAAATGGTTTCGAAGATTCACGCATCTGCCATGAAATGTAAAGTGGATTACTAACGTCAAGAAAACTCTAAAAAACAAATTAAGATAGTGAATGCAAATCAACAACATATAAACAATATAATACAAAAAATTACTACGCTCATGATTAAGCATAGTAACGTTTCAAATACAACCCATTTCTAGGCTTTGCCAATGGAATCCCATCGTAATCAACTAACTCGTAGGCACCCTTAGCAAAAACTCTTTTGACAATATAGGGGCCATGCCATAATGGTTAGAATTTCCCTGTACCTATTACATCAGCTTCCTGATCGTAAAGAAGGACCAAGTCGCCCTCTGAGAAGATGCGAGGTTGGACATTTTTGTCGTATTGTGCCTTTATACGTCTCTTATGCACTTCGTTGGCCAATTGGGCTTCACGACGCATTTCATCTAAATGGATGAGGTTAAGGAGAAACACTTCTTCTTCTGAGGTGTCAGGTGACAAGTCTATCACGAGTTTTAACGATGATATTTCACATTGGATTGGTAAGATAGCTTCCAAACCATACACCAATTGAAAAGGAGTAAATCCAGTTGCGTTTCTCACCAAGGTTCGATACGCCCACAAGGCGGAGTACAAGATCAAGTGCCAATTCCTTTTACAGACTCCTATCATTCGTTGAAGCATTATTTTAAGAATTTTGTTAATAGCCTCAACTTGTCCATTTGATTATGCATAATAAGGAGTAGAATTATCATGTGACAATCATAACTTGGCTGTCAATTTAGACATCATATGGTTGCGAAAATGCTTCCCATGATCCGTAACTATAGCATGTGGGATCCCAAACTGTGCAATAACGTGGTTAAAGAAAAACAATGCAGCTGTTTGTCCTTTGTTGTTGAATG
This sequence comes from Pinus albicaulis, assembly GCA_034641835.2. Taxonomy (NCBI): domain Eukaryota; kingdom Viridiplantae; phylum Streptophyta; class Pinopsida; order Pinales; family Pinaceae; genus Pinus; species Pinus albicaulis. The sequence goes on along the minus strand of CM076575.1, from coordinate 1,265,302,791 downwards.
TAGGCATCACTTCGGCCCATTTGGTAAAATAGTCGACTGCGACAATAATATAACCATGCTCCCTGGACGAAGGAGGGTTATAGGTCATGAAGTCAATACCCCATTTCGTAAATGGTCCAACAGAGACAACATGATGCATTAGCGCTGGTGGTTTGCAGATTTTACGGTCATAAATCTGGCATGGATGACAACTTCTGACTGCGAGGATACAATCTCAAAAAATAGTAGGCCAAAAGTAAACGGTGTAGAGTATCTTATGTGTAGTAGCATATCCAGATAAATTTCCACCACAAGCCCCAGCATGGAAATCATTTAATACTTTTTCGGCCTCCTCATGAGTGAGGCACCTCCTTAAAATGGTATCGACACCACAAAGATAAATTGTATTGACGACGATCAAATAATATTTGGCTTGGTATCGAATATGTCGCTGATCAGAGCGAGAGTTATTAGGTCGAAAAGTTTGGGTTTGGAGATAAATGATGAAATATCCATACCAGAGATCAAATGATCTAATCAGAAACATAGACTCGTCTGGAATAGATGGTTCCGACGTAGTTGTAGTACTATTAGAGGGAAGGTCACAGATAAGCTCAGCCAAAACTAAAGACTTATTTGACTTGGATTTAATAAATTCCAAATCAAATTCCTGCAAAATGACAATCCATTTTGAATATCTGCCCCCCAACAATTGACGTGATAATATGTAAGTCATGGGGTTGCAATCCGAAACTATTATTGTTTTTCGGAGCAGGATATAATGGCGAAATATTTGGACATCTTGAATAGGAGCCAAGGGAAGCTTTTCTACGTACGAGTACTTAACTTCCGTATCATTGAGATTATGACTCAAATAATAGATCGGATGTTCAATTCCATTTTATACTTGGACCAAAACCATAGCGATTGTCGTTTCAGCCGCGACGATATATAGGAAATAATCATTTTGATAATTAGGAGGATACATTAATGACGCTCGGACAAGATGGTCCTTGATAACATCAAAAGAAGCTTGCGTAACTTGGTCCCAATCAAAGGGAACCCCTTTTTTCAATAATCGAGTAAATCCATTAGCTATTTCAGCGTAGTTTGGAATGAAACTTCTCAGGAAGTTAACCTTTCCTTGAAGTTTCTGTATCTGAAGTAAGTTTTTTGGTGTAGGAAATCAAGAATGGCCTATACCTTCAGTGGGTCTATTTGAATTCCTTCTTTTGAGACTACGAATCCGAGAAATCAACCAGAACCAACACAAAACACATATTTCTGGGGATTGAGGCGTATCTTGTAGTGTTGACAGCGTAATAAAATGGCTCTCAAATGCATCCGGTGATCAGTCTGATTTCATGAATGCACTGGTAAATCATCTAGATATGGTTGAACAATGTTCTTGATGTCGTTGACAGCATAATCCATTGCTCTCTGAAAAGTTGCCCCAGCGTTCTTTAAACCAAACAGAAGTTTCCTATATGCGAATGTGCCCTAGGGACAGATGAATGCTGTCTTATGTTGGTCATCTAGGCGGATATTGATTTTATTGTAGCCAGAAAATCCATCCATGAACGAAAAAATTTCACATCCAGCACAATCGTCAATAATCTAGTCGATAAAGGGAGTATGATAGTTGTCTTTTGGACAAGCCTGATTGACATCCTGATAATCGACGCACACTCTAATGGTTCCTTGTTTTTCATAATAGGAACGATATTGGAAACCCACTCAGTTAGCAAAACAGGGTAAATGAAACTAGCACACAAAAATTTTTCAACTTCTACTTTGATGGCAGCGGCTTTCTTCGGATGAACAGGATGAAGCCGTTGACACACCGGTTTGACATCAGGATACATATTAATAGTGTGTTCAACTATACTAGTATTTATGCCTGGCATTTCCTCGTAAGACCAAGCGAATACGTCACGAAATTCATGAAAAAGAGAATGATATGAATCAAGTTCTGATGGAGAACAAGATACACCGACATGAATATTTTATACAACGCCAGGTTTAGTCGAAATATCGATAGAAATCATTTCTTCGATATTAGATAAATTTCGCTCAGATTCAATTACATTAATCGAAAAAGAATTCGAAAAGAAAGTTTGAATGGATGGGTGATATAGTTCACTGAGATTATTTTCTTCATAATCAGGAAGATGGGAACGATGATGATAATCTTCCCATGGTTCACCTTCTGCCATCATAGCTTCCAAAATATTTTCATCTGTCAAAATTTTTAAGGAAAATGGATCAGATGGAGTACTGAAATCTAATGAACGATCAACCCAAACAGTCGGCGATGCTGATTTCAGATTTTCCGCCCAAGCGAAATAGATTGATTGCTATTGTAGCTCAATAGGGCTGAGCAGTAAAACATCATCCAACATAGAAATATCAGAATCACCCGTACTCTCCCTTAAGTCAGATAGAGTGGAAGAGATCATGTAGCAGGTCTCTATACTTGCAATTTTTGCCAACGTCACTGGTGGTGGTAATGAAAAGGTTCCCAAAAGAGTGGAATCCTTTAAGAGTCCTACACCAATGTTATGAATTTCTAGTTGGGGTAAGTGAACAAACGGAACGCTTCCAGTTACCTGCGAAGCGGAGGCAAAAAAGGATAATTGATTAATGACTGTGATTGTACCTTTATGTGGAAAGGCAATCATTCTAAAGTACGTAGAAACAATGGCAGTAATTGCATATACCCATGGTCTTCCGAGTAAAATATTATAGTCAAGGGGTCTGTCAACAACCTCAACATCAATACTTACTGTTTTGCCCCCTAATTCAACTTGCAGGTTATTGATGATACCACAATGTTTGTATGTCATTCCATCAAAAGCCTTCAACGTCGTTGATGATTGTGATAATCGCGGCGAGCCAAGTGACTTCCAACAGTTTAGAGACATAATGCATGTGGATGCTCCCTCATCAATAATAGTGCGATGAACAAGGTGATTGAGAACATTTACTTGTATGGAGAATGCCAATTTTGCTGGTAATTGTGGCACATAGCCCATATGATTAAAGACAACAAGATTAGAATTAGTTGGATCAATTCCACCTATGGCCGAAAATAAAGCCTGCTTCTGGGAGGGACAATTTTGTAATACCTCAAGAGTGGACATAGCTAAAGGGGATTGAGCCAAATATTCAACTATATTGTAATTTTGTGCAGCTCTTGCTTGAGGATTATATGTCGATTTATGAATTACTCCCTTTGGTGGCTTAATCGTCAATTCAGGAATAATAGGAGGTGGTACTGATTCATTAGATGGATTTGTTGTCAAGGTAGTAGGTTGATCAGTGGCCGGAATACCATAGTCTTTATTCCGCATCGACAACAAAATATCTTGTGAAGGTTTTGTGGTGGATAAAATTAACACTTGGGAACTAGGAGTTGGATCCGTAGCAACCAAATTTGTGTCCAAATTTGGAAATGGGCCTGTCAACACAGCTGATGCATGATAAGTCTTGATGATTTTTGAGACTTCAACACGGTGAGAAAAATTCCTAACAAAGTGTTCCTCGTTACAGATTATGTATGGATAACGAGGTTTTCGTGGTCCAGACGATTGATTAGATGATCGTTCCTGCGGGTTAGAAGTTTTCTTTTTATTTTATTTCCCCTTTTTCTTACTTCCTGGTTTCTTGTCACTTTTGCCTTTGTCGAATGACACGACATTAATTTCAGAAGTAGGAGCAGGATCAGATGCAGTAGTGTGGTGTGTGTTTGCAGTGCCTATCAAGCTGTCTCTGGCATGAGAGTCTTTTATTTGAGGAGGAACATTGAAATTAGATCGCCACGCATTTGGGATTTTTTTATAGAGCATGCTAGACTGAGTATAAATCAAGTCCAAATATTGGGCATGAGCGATAACTTGCTCTTCTATGACAACGCCACCTTTAGCCACATCCTCAGTTATAGATGGTAACAGGGACTTAATGAACCATTTAGCAAGGAGCTGATCAGGAACAAATGTCTTAACCATTCATCGATGGCGACGCCACTCATGAATATGATCTGAAATGTGAGTAGCATTACTCTATTTGAAGTTGGTCAAGAGTTTCGTTTCAGTTTCGTATCTGATCGGTAACTGGAAATGGGTCAAAAATACAATAGCTAAGGTAGTAAAATTGTCGAAAGGAGCTCTAGGTAATTCAATGTAGCATTTAGCTGCCAGAATTGTAAGCGTACGCTGGAAAAGACGTAGTTGAATAGAATAATCATCAAGGAATTTGATGAACACCATAAATGATAAGTCATGACATGAGTCGACAGATCTTCTCCAGGGTTTCCATTGAATTTAGGAATTTTAGAGGGTAATTTATGAGGTATCACTGGTCACCAAGGAGCATAATTGATAGGATCATTAGTTAATTGATTTAAATCTGGTAATTCCAAGGTTGCAACAAAAGGAAACTGTCTATTAAGGTCAGGTTGAGCATAGCCAAGGTAAGATGGAATTGCTTGGGCAACAGGTCTTTGAGCACCAACATATGGAATTTGATGTTGGTAACCCAGATAGCGGTTGTTTTGCATAGCAAATGCTTGTGAATTCTGTTGACCAAAACCTAAATATGTTACTTGTTGATATGAAGTTTGAGGAATTTGCGCCTATGGATGCCAAGGGGTTTGTCCACCAATATTATAACCCAAATTAATGTAAGTTGGATTCGGTTGATATGTATAACCAGGTTGTGTTTGAGACATCCCATAAAATGGTACACTGACTTGTGAATAAATGATCACTGATACAGGTTGTTGTAAATTAACCAAAGGATTTTGAGTCTATGGACCCAACATTTGATGATATTGAGTCGAAGAACTTGCCTGATATGGTTGATGTACAATATTTTGATTCTGTAAGAGGGGTATAGATGTATTAACAAGTGGTAATGAAGTGGGTGTAACAGGTTGAACTGGTTGATACAAGTGTACAACCGTTTGTGGTTGGATAGGAAAAGTGGGCTGCCATTGACAAACATTCATGTCAACATTAGTTTGACCAAAATGTAACTGAGTACTGTCGTATTGGGTGACCAAAGGTTTCCCCCCAGCATAAGGAGGATAATAAGATAGAAAATAATTTTGTCCAAACACTGGGGGTCCAGTTGATATGGTACTTAAAGGATTTGACCCATAAGAACCGACTTGATATTGCCCTGATGATGTATGTAATGAATCAAGTCGTTCAGTACTAACTATAGGACTACTGGTTAAAACACCAAATGATGACATTGGTAAAGACCATGGTCTTGAAGATGTACCAGAGAAAGTGCCATACAATGATTTGCAGCCTGTTGGGACCGAAGGGCCACCGTGAAAATATGATTCTGGTGAGGTTGTGAACATTGACAGAGTAGCGAGGGTAGGAGCTGACATAATTGGAACAACAGACCCAACCGAAGATGTTGGTTCAGGCATGGTTGTATGACCAAATGTATACTCTCCAAAATCTACGGGAGAATGAATGGCAATAGGATCAACAAAAGCATATGGAAACGATTGAGGAAAATACTGGTACAGGTAAAGGTCTCCCCCAAAATGGGTTGGACTTAAAGGTGTATCAGGTTGTGGTATTTCTTCAATCGCAATTAAACCAGGAGGAAGAACTTCACCGTTAGGCCCAAAATATATTTCAGATGGTTGAATATGTGATATGGGAGTTTCAATAGCTACAAAAATTTGTGGGATGAACAAGGTAGGAACAACTTCCGGTTGTTTGACTTTAGGATTCAGATGTGCTGGCAAAGAAGAGACAGGATCTGGATCAATTTGTGATTGAACAACGTTAGGTCCAGGAGGTATGGTCTCAGTGATTGAATGGATCGTGACCACGGGTAGCTGTGAAGGCTCCGTTTTGAGAACAATAAATGAACCGGGATGTGTGGAAACAATTTGAGCTAACTCTGGATTAAAAGATGATGTTTCGCCAGAGGTACGAATTGTACTTGATTTGGTAGATCGTGATCGCCTTCGCCTACTAGAAGTAACTTCCGGTGGTAAAGGTGGTTTTAAAGCTAATCTACATGAATGACGGGGTATAGGAATATGTTCTTCCATGATTACTGTTTTATTTTATCCAAAAACAAATAAAAAAAGAGAGGGTAATGCTAGGCAAAAGGGTTTACCAAGAAACTGTGAACTGCAGAATACCTCCTGGCGAACCAAGAAGTACGGGTAGGTAATCTCCCCGAATGCTGTGTTCGATGTATCACAATTTCAGGGTGGTCGACTTGGTTCACTATGGATGGATAGCACCTAAAAGTTGTCCTCCCAAATATACCTGAAGGTACATGGAGGCCCAAGTCCTTATCAACACTGTCTGATGCGAAACCGCACAGTGAGAGCACCCCTTTATACTTATCGTATTGTAACACCGCCTGATATACCTGAGAGTACATGGAAGAGCGACGATATACTTACGTACGTGGAGTGAGGTATCACACTCGGAATGTATCGCAGACAAGTTAACTATAGCTGCTATGTTTTACGACGCCAGAACACGTCTCTAGCCTAGACCTTCTAAATGTTATCGTTAAGGTTCCAATGCATTTTTAAGTAAATTGAGATTTAGTTTATGTTGATATTGCTTAACAATTTGCCTTTTAGGTTCACCACGATGATGTATAAGAAATTCCTAAAATGCAAGCTAAGAATGATAAACAAACTTTCACTTTTAGCTTTTTCAATGAAGAACCTAGCTACTAAGGGAAGAGATCAAATAGTTCGTGAGAAAACAAATCAATGAACAAAAAACAAAATCAATGAATAAAAAACTAAATGCAGATTTCCTAATGTTCCTTTTGCAAAACACACACAATCCTACATGAAAATGCAAGTTTTTCTTTTCAGTTTCCTTAATGTTATGAATGTAGAAAAGAAACTAGGTGCACTAGATCAATAATTCAAATGCTTTTTACTTTCTAGAAATGAAGAATACAAACAACAATTTCTCTTTTGAAGGAAAAACGAGGATTTCAACAACAATTTCTCCTATCAAGGAAATGAATATTTTACGACAATTTCCTATTTTGAAAGCAAATGATTCTTAATGTGACCATGAAAATACTTTGAAATCAACTTGTCAATGATAAAGAAAAACTTTTCTAAACAAACATTGAACAAATTTTCAGCCAAAGGAGGAAGAAGTATATAGAGTCACTAGTCAATTGAGCATTAAAATTTTCAGAACACAGCATCAAAAAAAACTGAAGAAAGTTGCAAAGTCAAATTCAAAGGAATTTGGTCACTTTCAGGAGTCAACACAGTCTCCAAGGGGATAAAGTGCTCTGCAACGCAGGCTTGGAAGGGAGACAGTGCTGTGCAAAGCACTGTGTCCAGTCTAAGGGCGCATTGGGCGCAGTAGACAAGGAAAAATGCTACTATTTAACTCACTATATTTGCAAATTAAGCTCTGAAAAAGTCTAATATTTATGTGTAACAACTACTGGTTGGATTTACAAAGCAAATCAGAGACTAAAACACCTAGAACGAAGAGAAATTATCCCCAGTATGGTCGCCAGTTTGTTGGGCCAGAATTGTAATCTACGGATAAATTACGCTTCCCTAGACAGGTGCTAGTCTAGAACAACAGGTGAAAGACTATACTACCATTTCTCCTAACTTAGAATAGATACACAGAAAGGATTGGAGGCTTACTTGTTCAGTCGCTTCCAAATGGTTCCTTCTGTCGCTTCTGTTACAGCTTCAAATTCAAGCGGTTTGTGAGCTGAATTCTTCCCGCAAGAAAGAACACTGAAACAACAGAAGATGCAATAATATAGATATTTATTCAATCTAGTAAAGCATAAACTAGATTCATCAACCAAGATCTTACAATATGGAAAATCAAAGTTAACATAGATGCATGTAGGGAAAAATAAGAAGTACTCTTTATTGATGATAGAAGGAGAGGTTACAACCTAGTGACTGATTTGAAGTGACCTTCCAACAATGTTCCCAAGTCTCATCACAACATAAATCTCTCCAGCAGTAGCTTTTCAAACCAAGCTCTCAATTGAAAATTCTCCAGCATTTCTCTACTCAAATTCTTCCTTCTCAAACACTTAGGTTTGTGTTCAATTTATAGATGAAATGTAGGTTGTTTTGCAATCAATAGCTTTCCAAAAATAGGCAAGACATGTTTCCATTCATGTAGATGTCAAATGGACACTTGGATCCGAAGCTTGGCACATGCGAACTCTTCTAGAAGGCACTGGCCAAGTGGAGATTCCGGAACAATGAGAATTTCTCTCCCAATGTGACCAACGCACCTGTGAATGTCGGGAAGTGCTTTGCAGAGCAGCCTTTCATGGGGCTACCTTCATATGCAACGCACTTAGGCCCCTTAGAGGCTGCGTTGGTGAGCTCTCATATGCTATATAATAAGCTTCAAACCATGGAAACCTTTGCTTGATGAATGTCTTGTTTGATTTGTCTTGTTTCTTGTCTTAGGGCATGTAGCAACTGAAATGATAGGGAATGATAGACCCTTGATCATTGGTCTTGGAGATGAAGCCCAGTTAACCAGGTCATTGGGAATGGTGCCCAAACTGACCTATAACAGGATGCAGAGAACTAGTAGATCAATTGCCTTTAGCGTTGGGCATGGAGTCATACTGTAAACCTGGTCATCAACCATCATCTGCCATAACCAACTCTTCTGGATCAATCTTGTCATTTGAATAGCCAGCTAGTGCATACTGCAACCTGCAATAGAGAAATGCAACCATATGCCAGCACTAATCCTGATACTCTTCCATACTGAAAACTGAAAACTGAAAAATTATTGACTAAAAATATAAGCCGATCTATCACACCATTCATAAACAATGAACGCGCTAATCTACTGAATACTAAAACTCTGAATTTATATTCAAGCCACACACCACTATCTAACGTAACTGGAAACATTGCACTGTTAGGTGTAATTTGTTTTCCAATGTAACCAAGTGCGGAGTGGATTTATTAACAAACCACGTTGCCAACAACTGAAAATCTGAAGAATATATACAATATGAACATAAAATCCCATGGAAAACTTATACTCACACGTGTCCTTTAAAATCTGCTTGCTCTATAGACATGCAAAATTTCTGATCATGGCTGAGAGGAGAAAACATATATTGCTATTTCCAAGTATCAACAAACCTTGCATAGCAGTAAAGGCAACTGAAATCTGAAAAGAGTGGGATCGGTTTCCCAGTGGAACCGCCATCCGATAAAGTGGAGTCGCCAGGTGAAAATAATGCAACCAATACAAATGCCTAGTTCTTGATCACCAACAAGTAATAGATCTAAACTTTATCGTACTCTGGGGAAAATATATCTGTTACTTCACTCCCCAGCAACGACGCCAAATGTTGTTAATGTGTCCCATAGGCAGTCCTTGGCTGCAAGAACTACGCCAGGAAACCAAGTCAACTAGCTTTAGGTTCAGGCTGGCCCTTGAACTAGAGGGGGCTCCCTTAGTTGTTACGAGGCCTTTTTTAATGCTATTCACTGTCATCGAACAACAACCTTTAAAGCACAATGGCCAGATATATGGTTTTAATTGGGGGTGGTTGGCTATTAATGATAATCCCTATTCATGATTAAATACCTCTCTCACAGGGTCCCTTCTGAATGTGTTAGCTTCCATCCTGACAAAACGACTTGATTTGTATAAGAATTTGACAGAAGAATGTAAAGAGATTCATAATAATTGAGCAGCCAAACTAACTACTTAAAAACTAGGGAGATTTGGATGCGTGTAGAAGATTTCTACAGCCCAACAAAACATATTTAAGAGAAGATAGAAGGGAAAACAATAATCAGTTCAAAGAAGAGCTAACTTAGACATAAAATACAATATACTAATTTCTTTCAATGATTACTAATTTGGCGGAGATTTCAAAGAGATTGAAATTCAATCTATTCTTACCCAGGTCTTCTATGCAACTCTGAAACATGTGCAGAAAAAATATATGGAAATACTGGAAAAACATACTAGAAACACAAAATTATGTGAAAACTAGAGCCGGAAGGCTTTCATTAGAAATCTAATAAGAGAAGCTATTACAAAATATCAAGTGTTGGCATCAAAAGTCCACCCTTTCTTATTACAGATGATCAAATATGTAGAAATTACAATAAGCTGCCTATTTCTAGCTTTTATGAAATAAAACAAAATCTAAAAACAAAAACTAAAATAATTAAATGAAGACAGGCCCGGATGGAATTTCCTTGAAATTTGCAACCTCTTAACATTTATTAGCAAAAACTCTACGAGCTTATTCCACCTATCAACTTTCTAGATGATTTAGATTGCAAGGAATTGTGTTGCTGATATTTCGAAAAAGAAGAAGATTTTTTCTTTAAATGGTAGAGATTTGGAAGGCTTTCGAATCTGCTTGCTGACTCATCCTTGTCACCTGCTGCTACCTACATAACTACCCTCAATCTGGAAAATATTTTTCCATTTTCCCAACTGTTATAATGACTGCCACCTATGCCACAATTCAAGCCTTGCAAAGATCTCAACGCATTTGTAGCCATTTCTTCTTTAAGAAATTGCACACTAAAAATAAGAGAATCCCCTAATTGCTGCAATAAGCTGAACTATTTACAGATACCCTACCTCGAATATGGAAATCTAATCTGCAAGGTCTCTTCATACTAAATACAGAGCTGATATCAAGCACCGAAAAACTCAACTTTCGCCCCTTATATCTGGAAACTGTTAAGCTATCCCTTGCAAATTCGTTAACTTTCCAAAAAATTTAGGTCTTATAAGGATCGTTGGCTTGCTACTTGGGGAAGAAATACCTTCATTTATGGCCAAGGTATTTAAGAACGTTTGATTTGATCTACACATAGCTTCACTTATACAAACAATTAAGTTAATTCACTTTCAATGTATTTAAACAAACCGTGAAGTTACTTCCACCTTTACATCAGATCTGTGAATCGCCCTTATCGCTGTGAAGCTTCCTTTCATGACTGTCAGGGTTTGGTTTCTCTGGATCCACCTCACTCTTTGAAAACCATAAAACCACCCTGAAATCCATGATCACCAACTGAATTACTATGATGATCGCACCCTATCTTTATTACCATGATAAAATAACAACCTGTGATGGCCTGGATATGCTGTATAAAATAATATGTGTTATTCGTGTTGTATCTAAAACCATGTGTTGCATATGAAGACAAATTCCCACTTAATTTTTCAGAATTCGAACTCGGCCACTGAGAATTGAACTCTGCACAACAATACCCATCCATACCTTCACAAAATATTTTGCATAGGCCACGATCCAATGCATCAATGTAATGCATCAACATTCTGACTTAGATTAATGGAGAAATGCAATAATTTTATCCTATGCACATCACTTATCTGTAATTTTTCATCCCAAAATTTGGATATGTACCCTTGAGAGAACTGAGGATATCTCCAAAACGGATCAAAATTTTGTAGAAATTCCCGATATGCACCTAAATAACATGATTATGCAGAAAACCCACGTTTTAGATTTTGGAATTGTCTTTGTTTTCTCAGAAATGGAGCCCCAAATCCACTATGCAAAAGTGCTACGTTTTTGGTTTTATGGTGAAATATGGCATTATACGTATCTGGTTATTCTTCAGATTCAAGTTAGCATATTTAATCAAATGTCATATGCATGAATAGATTTGCGCTCTCATAACCAGACATTCGAGACATGCCACTTAATCACCTGCGCTTTCATGGAAACCACAAGTGGAATTTCGGAGAGGGCCTTTGTTGATAAGAGGTCTCGTATTTGGGGGGTTCGAAATCGTGTGGGGCTACCACGTACTTAAGAGCTGTTTTGAAATAAAATTATTTTCGGACCCCCTCCCACCCCCTCAATTTGATGTCGAAAGGCTAGAGGGGGTCCGAATTTGATATATGCTGTTGGTTTGATTTTGACAATCTTCGCCGTTCAAAATTGCCTGAGCATTAGCCCCTTCAATGACTTTAACTTAAGCTTTAAATTTTTATTAATTTTATAATATAATTTAAATTTAAAACAAATATTTCTATAAAAAATATAATTATATTTTTAGAAAAATAATTTTAAATCAAATTTAATATATAAAATGAATAAACCATTCGACAACATATAAATTATCTCTTGGCATTTTAAGCTTAGTAAGAAATTGACAATTTTTTACCAAAAATTAAAAAAATTTGGGTGTGCCAAAATATGTTACAACACAACCTATTAACATAGCATGTTAGATAAACAAAAAAATGACATAATAAAAATCATATCTCAATGTATCTTAGGGGAGGCTATCACATCTGCACAAGTCAGTCGAGATTAGTATGACACAAGATCACGAATATATCGACTCCTACTTGAATATCATAACCATAAAAATCTACAGAGGCCAATCCAAATTAGCATGATACACATAACATCAAGATATTATCTGCAATAACCATAATCATCATGTGTATGACCACAATGCATAATAAAACAAATTACTACCCTTCCTGACTATCTGAAGCATGTGCATATGCCTGCACTCATATATAACATCTATCATGCATGTAACCATAAATAAATAGAATGACATGCATTTATATAACCATAATGCATATAACAACCATTAACCAACATACCTGCATGACCAACATACAAACCTGTACGCCAATATGCTCTTACCCCGAGGTCCAATACTGCAACCTCGATCTAATAATCTGCATCACTTGCTTCATCTCAGTTCACATATCAACATCATAACATACCAACAACATCATGATGACTCAAACTCCATAAAATTACCTCATGCACAACAACGATAACCATGAAAATGCATGCATAACAACATGCATCTATCCCATCTAGTCCAGGTGTTTGAACTTGGAAGCTTTGATATCACCCTGTGGTATTAGATATCACCAAAAAAGAACATAAACCTGCTTTGATTCCACCCTATAACCACCCTCCCACGTTTACCCAGTTTCACAAGGTTGTTGGGGGTAAACATGAGAGGAAGAGCTACTATTACATGATTTTCCCTCCTAGGCCCCATTAAGGAAGTGGGGCCGACTATTGACGACAAATTGAAATCTCATAACTACCTACAGGGCTACAAGACACTCAGAGGTTGAGAAACCATCCCGGGTGGACAAATACTAAGCTAGACCCCTCCTTCTTGGCCCTAGGCCCTCAACAACACCCATAACAAAGCCTCCATGTAGTTGGAAGCCTCCAACCACTGCACAAAATTACATCCATGCAGTTACTACCCAATTTTTCTAGTTAGGAGCATGTGGTTCCAAGAGTTGAGCCTCGATTCTAGGTCAACCTTCAAACCACTTCCTAGAACTCAGTGAGACTTTCCAGAATGATAAATAACATCCAGGCAAACCTATCCATACAAAACTTGATAAATTTTTTGACCTAACTAGACCTAACCATGACAATCATTCCATCAAACATATGGTGAACATGTAATCTACAGGTCATGAATGCATAACTGAACATAGGGGACTGAAACTTACCTGTGAATAATCAAGAAGGTCTAATTCCCTCTCATAATAGCTGCAATAACATCTACTATCTCATGCATTCATTAACCATTTATCAACTAATAAAAACATATCAAGAGCCATAGGTAGAAGTTGTTATGAAACCATACTTATAACCAACATTTAACTAGAATAATAACCATGATAGAGAAACCAGAAAAGCCACATAATAACAAGTACAAGTACTCATATAATACCATAGGAAAAGTAATCTTATTAACATACAAAAATATCCAACCAAGTTAGGGAATTCCACGTACCACCCGACCATAGATTCAACTGAACCAAATCTCTCTTTCAACCAATCACCCGCATGCCATATTCCAAGCGTGAATGTGGGATCTCATGGAATAAATCAAACGGAACCAACTAGGGATTCAAGAGGCCAAACCACATCAACCCTCAACCATTGATTCCACCTCATGGTTGGACATCACTAACACCAACCATATTTCTAACTACCCGATTTTCCAGGGCTACGGGAACTAGTAACTCAGCCCACAACCTTCTAGGGCTCCAGAGCGTTTGTCCAACTTGGCTCTAGGACTAGTAACTCAACCCACCAATGGTTATAGAGAGTTTTTCCAACATGGGATCCAAGGATGTTCTAGGGCTTCCACAACGTTTTTTCTAACCCACAATTATAAGGAATTATGAGCACCAACCAAAAAACAATTGAATGGAAAACCGAAAACACCATGGCTATTCAGGAAATGACAAGCCACAGATAAAATCACTATCAATCCAGGCAATCCTCCATGCCAATGATAGAACATAACCAAAAAATATATGCATCTAGCATGCATCAAGGAACTCATTCATGTAACTTGTTACCTGCAAAGCAATCCAATTGTAGCTGCTGATCCACCCGTTTCCTTGTGCTTTCCTACTTTCCTTTTCCTTCTTTCTCCAAATATAAAGTATGCCAAAATTCTCCAAGGGTGCTCCAAGAAAACTCTAATTGTGTAAGAGTGTGAGAGAATGAGAGAATAGAGAGAGAGAGCTCCAAAACTGAATTGAGAAAAGGTTGTGAACTGATCCTCATAAGCCTTTTTATCATTGAGGCCTTTATTTTCTTCATTTTCATATATTTTCCTTCAATTTCCTCCTCGTGAAAATTTGTGACATTTCACCTTCCTTTTCTCCTATTTTCCATTATTTCCATAAATAAAATGCCAATTAATGTGTCTTTTCCTTTTCTGATGCCTTTTCCAATTTCCTTAACCACAAATAAACTGAAAATGACACCCACTAGGATGTTCTTCCCACCATTAAACTTGGAATACATGTCCCATGACCTTGGTATTATATTTTTTACATGTAAAATATACCAGGGGTCATTACAATGGTCAATATACTTTGGATTCTGGTGAGGTGGTCTCAGGAAATTCCCAAGGGTCAAGGGTGGATATGGGATTTCTCCTGGAACTCCTGAAAGATGGGTAGAGACAAGAAAATTCCTCTGGGTATGATGAATAAATTTGGAGGCTTCCAATATTTTTTGGTGTTAGTGATTTCAAAACCGGTTTAGGTGAAATATCTTTGGTTTAGGGTTGAGGTCGTTTTTCCTCTGGAAGCCTTGGTTGGTTCTATTTTGATTTAACCCATAAATCCCACATTCAAGCCAAGAATATGACACAAGGATGATTAGCTGAAAAAGAGATTTGGTTCAGCCCAATATCTGGTCGGGTGGTACATGGAAGTCCCTGACTTGGTTTGCATTTGCATATGTTAATATGAGTTATTTTCTTATTGTGATCAATGAGCACATGTACTAGTTATTATGTTAATTTTATGACTGGTTTGTCATATATTCTTCCAAGTTATATGCTGGTTATAGGCTTGGTTAAATGATGTTCTCTTATTATGGATCTTATTCATGATTTGATAAGTTATTGAATGGTTATGTGAATGCATGGGCTAACAAGTGTTGTTGCAACTAGTTTTAAAGGGCATTGAGCCTTCTTGATGGTTCCTTGATTAACTTAAGTAGACATTGAACATATAAGCATTCATTACCTGTAGATACTATGTTTACCATGTATTTGATGAAATTTTTCTCATGAGTTTGGAAACTTCTGAGTAATATATAGACTTTGTACTCATCATATAGACTTGTAATCACCTTAGACTTGATTCTGGAAAGTTTTGGGCTGTTCTGGGTAGTGGTAGGTAGGCTAGCCCTGAAAATGTGGCATTGATTTTGTGATCACATGCATGGAAGTGGGAAATTTCTAATGTAGAGGAACAAAGGGAAGCATGTGTGTGTAGTTGTAGCTTTCTAACCACACTCACAACATGGTATGGGCTCCACTAGGCTTTGAGCTCAGTTGAAAAGAAGTTCCAGCTTAGGGTTTGATAATTAGTGGTTTTTGTCTCACACCTAGGTGATTTGGTGTCCATGAGAGGTTTTAGTAAGTTTTTGGTTAGTATACCCCATTTCCATAAATGGAACTTGGATGTTGGGTCATGTAATAGTAACTCTCAACTCATTTTTCCCTAGAGAGCTTGTAAAAGTGGGTAAATGTGGGATGGGGTGGTTATAGGGTGTTATCAGAGAGATGTTGCAACACTAGACCTTGGGATAAATGCAGATTGTTATGCAGGCATGTTATTTGTTTATATTTTTATCATGCATGAATGTTATTTATTTATTGTTATGGTTATGATATCCATGTATGAGCTGGTATGCTTATGATGTTTTATCATGCTAATCTGGATTGTCCTATGTAGATGCAATAACATCCCCTCATATACATTGAGGTATGCATTTTATTATGTTTTTACTTAGATAACAATGACATATTGTAGGAAATATAAGGCCAAGAGATGAAGAGCATAATAGTTGAGTACCATTCATATGAATCTTCGTAGACGCCTATAGATACATTGGTAGGATGGGAGAGATCATTTGAGCAATAAGGAGAGGGAAATTCTCTTGGTTTGGCAGACACATTGAGATGTTTGAAGGCACAAATTGTGAGTTGCAAGGAATACAACGAGAGATTGATTAAGGCACATGAAATTCTTACCAGAGCTTAAGAAAATAAAGCTGAGGTTAATGCAATCATCCTTCAAATCCTTTCAGATTTGCAGAAGTAGGGACATTTGGGAATCAGTCATATATAGGAAGAAAAGACTAATGGTGCATATGGAAGTAGGTCTCAGAAAGGGTACATGATGGAAAAATATGATACAGTAAGAGGTGGCATATACTTGGATACACTTGGTAGGAGGGCTAGCACTCATGGATTTTATTCTAGCTTCAGTTCCCTGAGACATCATCTCCATCAATGCCAACATCATTATAGGATGAGTGAGAAGATATATTTTCTAGAAGAGTTCAAGAAATCCAATCCTCCTACTTTTGATGGAGAAATGAAGAAATCAGAAGATGCAAAAGCATGACTGCTTAGGATGAATAAGTTATTCAAATTGCATGATTAATCAGAGAACATGAAAGCCAAGATAATTACCTTCAGTCTCGAGGGAAAAGTAGATATTTGGTGGGAACATGTTAAGCATGTTAGAGGTATCATAGAAGAGGAGCTGATTTGGGATGAGTTTGAAAAAATATTCAAAAGAAATTACTTATGTGAGAGGTATTATGATGGAAAGGCCAAGGACTTATATGAGCTTAGGATAGGTTCCATGACAGATGAATATTACACAACTAAATTTCTAGATTTTTTGAGATATGTGCCTTATCTCTAGGATGGAAAAGCTAAGATCCAAAGGCACATCAGTATGCTTCCAGTAGCATTCAAATATCAGATTGAGTTTGATGAGCCTTGGTCATTGGAGGAATCCATTAGAAAGCTGAAGCATTGTTATGATAAGTCAAAGCATAAGCTTGAGTTCAAGTGGGGCTGGAAAGGAAATGTGAAGACTAAAGGAAAATGACCTAAGAAGCAAGGAAGACCTCAGGATGCAGGTGACAAGGATAATTTTGCACCTCATACGAAGTTAAATGCAACTGAGAGAGGATATGGGTCATAGCCTGAGGAGCAGCAGAATAAAGGCGATGGCATGAAACTTTTGAAGTGTTGGACCTGTGGTGGAGAAAATAAAAAAGGAGATTTCTTATCACATCAGGGTGGTAGACATCATATCTACTATGTCCAGGAGGCATAGACAGTTAGGGATATAGGTCAGAGCATTCTTCAGATCTATGTAACAATGGATGATTGGGAAGCAGATCATCAGACATCCATTATCGAGATGGAAGGTAATATTTTTGATCACCTTGATTCCATTTTTATTGATCCTAGATCTAATTATTAGATGTATTAATCCTCACTTGGTGGATCAGTGCTGGTTGAATAAAGAATTGCATGCAGAATATTGGTTGGTGCAGTTGGCTACAGGGAACAAGAGAAGAGTTCATCACTGGGTTAGGTAATTTTCATTTGAGGTTAATGGTATGCATACATCAACACACCTAAATGTGCTTCCTTTGGGTTCATACAACATGCTTTTGAGCATGGATTATATTTTTTAAAGAGCTTCCCAGATTATCCACAGTACTAAGGAACAAGTGTCATGGATTAGATTTTCATTCACTAGACCAAGGTGGATTTCTATGACAAGGCCATTGAGCGAGTGGATGATGATGGAGAAAAGAGAATATTTTAGGTAAAGAAGAAACTTACATTAGTGAGAATGGTTACAACTATACAAGATAAGTGCAACCACATAAAACAATGTTTTTTTTTTGCAATGCATGTTTACAGTGACAAAGGGAAGGAAGATGAGGATGATGAAGTCCTGATCAAATATCTTGTCTTGAAACAGTTTCAGGATGTGTTTCCTGCAGAGATTCCAGATTTTCTACCTTGTAGGGATATGGATTTCTTTATTGAGTTGATGCCAAGAGCAACACCAACATCAAAGGAAACTTATAGGATGAGTAATCCGGAGTTGGTGGAACTTAAGTTGCAACTTAAAGAGATGCTTGATAAGGGATACATAAGGCCAAGTGTGTCATATTTGGGTGCATTCATGTTGTTTGTAAGGAAGAAGGATGATACTCTCAGATTGTGAATTGATTACATGTAGTTGAATAAGGTGACTATCAAGAACAAAAAAGTATCCATTGTCGTAGATTGATGATTTGTTTTATCAGCTGAAGGGAGAAGCAATATTTTTAAAGATTGATATGAGATTAGGATAACATAAGGTGCATATTAAAGAAGATGACATCTACAAGACTACATTTCGTACAAGGTATGGGCACTATGATTTTGTGGTGGTTACTTTTGGTCTAACCAAATCTCTAACCACCTTCATGTGTTTGATGAAAAATTTGTTGCACCCTTATATGGATATGATTGTGATAGTATTTGTTGATAATATATTAGTATTATATATCATTTTTCGGGATTCAACTGCGTTAAGAAAGTCATTCAACTATGACCATTTCCATGATAGGTAGTCTTAATTGACTAATTTCTAATGATTTTTGAATAGTCCACTTAGCACTCATTGCATTGGGTGATGCTCATAGGGGTAAAGAAGTGGGATTGAAACTAGTGAATTGAATCACATAGCGTCAATCATCACTTCCAGGGCTTTCACCTGGTAACCAGGACTTCCCGGGTGGTCACCCATCCCAGAACTCCTTTGGCTCAAGCGCGCTTAACTGTGGATTTTTCCCCACAATCAAGCCCACTTAGATTGCTACCCCATTTGAAAACCTTAGCAGGTATTGTGCCTCATGAACCATTCAGGTAGAGCTCCCTTTACTCTTTTGTATTAAAGTATTGAGGGGTTTCCGTAGTGCATTATATTAGATATCATTTTTTGGGATTCAACTGCGTTAATAAATTCATTCAACTATGACCATTTCCATTAGAGGTAGTCTTAATTGAATAATTTCTCATGATTTTTGAATAGTTCACTTAGCACTCATTGCATCGGGTGATGCTCACAGGGGTGAAGAAGTGGGATTGAAGAACATATTGGTATATTCGAAGAACAACGAGGAGCATGCAAAGCACCTAGAAGTGGTTTTGAGATTGTTGAGAGAGCATAAGTTCTATGCCAAGCTCAACAAGTGTATTTTATTTTAGACTCAGATTCATTACTTGGGACATGTTGTTTCCAAGGAGGGTATAACAGTGGATCCAAAAAATATTAAGGCTATCACAGAGTGGCTAGCTCTGAGGAATGTGGATGAGGTCAGATTATTCATGGGACTAGCAGGTTATTACAGGAGTTCAATATGATCTTCTCTAAGATTGGATATCCGATCACATCCTTACAAAGGAAAGTGAAGAAGTTAGAATGGATTGAAGAGTGTGTAGCTAGTTTTGAGCAGTTGAAGCAATTGCTTACAAATTCTCCAGATATGAATATTGTAGATCTTGAAAAGAAGTTTATGGTTTGTATAAATGATTCCAAGGAAGGAATTGGTGGATTTCAAATTTAGGAAGGACATGTGGTTTGCTAGGAATCAAGGAAGCTGAATGAGGACGAAAATAATTATGTGACTCGTGATCTTAAGTTGGTAGTGATCATTCATGCACTGAAGATGTGGAAAAATTATCTCCTTGGCAGGAGGTTCGTCTTGATGAGTGATCAATTGGACTAAGATATTTATTTGACAAACCCAATTTGAATGCAAGGAAAACTAGGTTGTTGGCTACTCTTAGTGATTTTGAGTTTGAGATCAAGTACATCAAGGGAAAAGAGAACCTGGTTGCGGATGCTCTCAGTAAAAGAATGTAGGAGAATCATATTTCAACTATGAGCTCTTATGGGATAGATTTATAGGAGCAGATATTGCATGCAAGGCAGAATGATGAGATGTATCAAAAACTGAAGAAAATATTACAGTCGCAGGGTGAAGGTGATAAGGATGAGGAGTATAGCCTCACAATAGATGGTTTGGTCAGATTTAGGAACAACGTTTATGCGCCAGATAAAAGTAAGTTGAAGATGCTTATTTTGAGAGTGTTTCATGTCAAGCCATATTCAAGACACCCAAGATACCAAAAGAATTTGATAGCTATTAAGAAGTTATATTACTAGCCAAATTTGAGGAAAGAGGTGGCTGAGTTTGTTGCAATATGCTTGGACTGTTAGCAGGTGAAAGATAAATGCAAGAATCCACCTGGTCTACTATAGCCTATTCTGATTTGAGAATGGAAATGGGAGGTCATTTCCATGGACTTCATTACAATATTTCCGAAGACATTAAGGCAACTTGATTCCATCATGGTTGTGGTTAATAAGTTTAGCAAGGTAGCTCACTTCATTGCAGTCAATTCTAGTAATTCATCTAGTGAGGTAGCTCATATATTCATCAAGGATATTGTGACGTTGCATGGAGTTCCCAATAAAATTATATCAGATAGAGATGCCAAGTTCACTTCTAGGTTTTGGAAGGAATTGTTTGCAAGATTGGGGACAAAGTTAGCCTTTAATATAAATTATCATCCACTGATAGATGGACGTACATAGAGGGTTAACAATATTCTTGAGGATATGTTGTGGGTGTATTTCATGCATCAACATAGGAAGTGGGAGGAGTATCTTCCACTGGTGGAGTTTTCATATAACAATGGATCTCAGGAATCTTTGAATATGAGTCCATTTGAGGCTCTCTATGGAAGGAGTTTTAATAATCTTATCAGCTGGAGTGATCCAGTGAAAGGGTGTTGATTGGATCAGATATATTAGCATAAATGGAGCATGAGATGCAGGTTATCAAAAGGAATTTGAAGGCAAAATAGGACATATAAAAGAGTCATGTCGATTAACATAGAGAATTCAAGGAGTTTCAAGTTGGGGAGCATGTGTACTTGCACATCAAGCCCAAGAGGATCTCTTTGATGATTGGGTCATGTGCCAAGTTGACACCTCAGTATTGTGGGAGTTTTGAGATCCTTCAGAGGATTGGACCAATGGCATACATACTTGCACTGTCGCCAACATTGAAAGTCCATGATGTTTTCCATGTTTTATTGCTTAAAATATTTGTGTAGGATGTTGATCATGTGATTAATTTGTCTATATTACAGGTGGAACAAGAAGGAGAGTTCCAACCAAATCCATAACGCATATTGTAGTGGGAAAAACTCATGCTGCAGAATCGAGTAATAGAGCAGGTTAAAGTGCAATGGACGTAGTTTGGGCTCGATGAAGCTACATGGGGGATGGCCGATTAGATGCGAGTATTATATCCTTCTTTATTTGTTGGTTGAAACAAATGAGATTTTGGTATATATGTATGTGTATGTCATTGTAAATACCACATCGAGTTGTGTTATAAAGCTCCAATAAGTGGTATATTTATTGTGTTTGTCATTTTTTCAATAGTTGTTATTGTAAGTACTGCATCGAGATGTGTTATAAAGCTCAATAAGCAGTATGTTTTGCTGGTCATATGTGTCATAGAACACCGATGATGGTGTTACCCCAAGGGGGAGGGGTTTGTAACAACCCCGGGATGATTTTCTATGTAAATAAATTAAACCAAGGCCATGAGACACATATTCCAGGCTGAATGGAGGAGAAACACACTATAGTGGGCATGACTTGTGGTTAATTAATGGCTATGGAAATTGGCAAAGGCAAAGAGACAATAAATGGAAATTTAATATGAGAAAAACAAGATGAAGAGACACAAATAGTCATGCGAGGGAAATTAAAGGAAAATGAAGAAAAATAGAAAAAGAAAAGGAAGAGACACTAGACATAAATGATAAAAAGGCACATGAGAACAATTAACAACTTTTGTCGGTTTAAATTTTGATCACTTTAAGAAATAGATCTCTAGGATAAGTGAGAGGAAGCACTTGGAAACAAGAAATCAAACAAGCACAGGAAAGCAAGGGAGCCCAAGGAAGGGTTGGAAGAGTAGCTACAAATGGAAGAAATTGCGGTTAAAAGGTTGCATGTGTGATTTCATTGTTGAGATTTGGATGCATGGTACATACATTTGGTTATTTGGTTGCTTTGCTTTCATGGGAATTAGATTGAGTGGATTGATAGTGGTTTTTTTCCTCGCCTTGATATTTCCTGGATAACCATGGTGTTGTGGGTTTCTTGCTTTGGTGAATCTTTTTTATGGACGGTAGACTTAGGTACCTGGTGAGGTGGTCTTAGGAATTTCCCAAGGTTCAAGGGTGGAGATGGGATTTCTCCTGGAAATATTGATGGATAGGTGGAGACAGGAAAATTCCTCTAAGTATGGTGAAGAAATTTGGAGGCATCAAAGCTCGTTTGGTGTTAGTGATTTATAGACCGATTTAGGTGAAATCATTGTGGTTGAGGGTTGAGGTGGTTTGGACTCTGGAATCCCTAGTTGGTTATAGTTTTACTTAGCCCATATGATGCCAGATTCATTCTTGGAATATGGCACAAGGGTGATTGGATGAAAGAGATATTGGTTCATCCCAATCTATGGTTGGGTGGTACATGGAAGTCCCTGACTTGGTTGGAATTTGCATATGTGTTTTCGTTGGGATCAACACCCTCCAAATTTTTTCTCACACTTGAATTTTGGAGCCTATTCATAATTTTATGATTTATCACTCTATGTTTACTCCATGATAATTTGATGTTTTGTGAAGCGCTCAAATCTTCTTCTTAGTTTCAAACTGTTAAGTCACTTGCACTCACATGCACAATTCTCGATGATTTTATGAGAACACTTCCTTTATGAAAGCTTGGAAAAGCATAGCAACATCACTAAGACAATGCTATGAAATGTTCAATTTATGTTGAAAGTCAATGCACACTTTTATTGACAGTCCCCCTCACTTTGTTGCATTTATATTTCTATTTTTCTGACTTTTCTTAGTTGTCAACTTTTGCGCATTTTTGCATTCAAAAGTGTCACTTTCACACTCATGGTTGTCTCTTTTTCTTGTTTTCACTTTGATAAGTGGTGTTTTCATGTTATCTTCGCTTGGAATCTGTCGCTTTCAAGGTTGTTTGCACTTTTCAAGTGTCATATTATGTTTCCTTATGTTATTGGTGATGTTTTTGTGGTTTCACTCTTTTGTAGGCTCGAAAATATCTACCTCAACATCGAGGAAAACCACTCGGTTGGGAACTTAAAAGAAAATACTTTTCCTTCTGGAGTGGTGACTAAGACTGGGGATAATGGGACCAATTTCCCTTTAAAAATATATGAATGGATGGGGTATAAAATTGTGAAGATGATAATATAATTACAACTAATGAAAGAAGAATAAACAGACTTAAACTATATCTATCCCGAGACAATTCTCTCTTCATATGTGAATTTTAAAAATATATCATATAAAATAAGACAATATAGATTATCAAATCATATATGAATTTAAAATAGGTCAAGATAACTAATTTAATTAAATAGTTAATTAAATTAGTTTATAAAACATATCACATAAAAGATCTTGCTAAATATATATATATATGGAAAAGATTGCAACCATACACATAAATAGCGATAATGCCTGATTGTTTATGAACAATATATGTGATAAAAAAATTTAAATGACCATTAATATCATTAAAACAAAGCGAAAAAAGACAGATAATAGTACCTGATATATGAGAACTCTGCTCATGAGAGAAACAATGCTGGTTGAACTTTTCTATTAATTTTATTCATAGTTACAATAGTGAAAACTTAGAAGCTCTCTTACAAAAATTCAGAACCCCTTCCATTTTACAATCTAGGGGATTTTATAGTCTTTCTTCAAATACAAATATAGCAAAGTGACATAAAATATTGAGGTGGTTTAAACAAAACATCCTTAAAATAAAACAAAGGACAATAATAGGATTTTTTGTAACAAGATGATCATGGATGAGATGATGATTTCTCTTTCATTCACTGCCACAATTCACATACATCTGTCATTGATTTAAATTTGGGAGGATGAGCAGGATGGGTGCGCATATTTCCCGTGAAAACTGCATCAATGAGTGTTGGAAGGAATTGAATGGTTGTATTGGAAAGACATCTCAGCATAAGCCATTACCTGTGAGGTTTGACCAAGAATTTCCAATGGAATTCAAGGTTAACCTTAGATAACTTCTTAATAATTTCAAATTTTTTCTTAGACAAATATTTCCATGTCTTTGTCAATGCTTTCACATCGGGTAAATTTCCCTCAGTGATCCAGGTGGACTAAGCAGGTACAGGTACAAGTGGCCTAAGTAAAAGGCTCAAAAATCAAAGTGTTCAAAATATTCTCGAACCAAGTTCATGTTGTAGATCTCGTCTTTCTGAATCCAATGGCGCAGACGGCACTCAATTCCGAGTCCGTATGAAGAAGTTATAAGCGGTCAAAGTTCCAGGTTGACTTGGTGACTGGGCAGCCTTAAAGAGGACACAAATTGGACTTTTTCCGGCCACCGGATTCCGGCAAGCTCAGGCCAGATTCCGGGTGAAATTGTGGCCTGGTTAATTGCACTCCTACGGTCCAAAACCGGATTTTTAAAAATGTCCAGGTTGTTTTTAATAACAAAAATTATTTAAAAAAAGGGGTGGCAGGCCACCACCCCCGCCACCCCACTCGACCCATATGGCAACCGTATTAAACATATATATATGATATATATATATTGGAGCCGGTGGGAGTCGAACCCACCACCGGCGGGTCTGCCGGTCCGCCCACGCGGCGGCTCCACACATAACGGACCCCATAACATGTGTTGGTTAAAACAAATATATATATATATATATATATATATATATGTTATTACGTTCCAACGTATATGTTATAACGGAGGTGGTTGGGGGCGGGCCGCCCAAGGCGGGCCCGACCCCCCATTTAAATTATTACGGCAGGTTAAAAAAACAGAACGCTTTTTTTTTAAAAGAACTGTCGTGCCATGTTGGGAGGGGCGGGATTTTACCCCCCGACCTCTCCTCAATGATTGCCAATTTTTAACCATTGCGCCCAACGGCCATTTGTTGGTAATTCCGCCCAGAAAATTTATATAAACTTAGACTTTTACGTTGCGCCTGTGCCTTGGAGGAGTGTAAGAGCACGCACGCATAGCCCGAGGTTTTAATATTTTTTTAATTGCAGGTCATGTGGAACCATGAGCCCAGAAAGAGGCAGGCGGAACCCTGATTGAGGCTCAATTTCTAGGAGGGTGAAATTTCGACTTTGTCCAAATGGGACAAATTTTATGTTGTTTCAGCACTACTCAGCGCCACGAGTCTGATGGCGTGCTCAGTTTCTGCATCTGAGTTTTCGATTTTCCAGCCACTTTTGGAAGTGGACTATGCCGGTGTCAGATTTTTACATGTGAGCAGTCGTTTTCCACTTTCTCGACGCCACAAGATTGATGGTGTTTTCAGATTCTGCCGCAGAGCTGCTCAGCCTTCAACAAATGGCAGCATGAGGTATATGATGTGTATTCCATGTACTTCTTCATTTATTTCTCATTGAGATGCATTATGTCTTGCAGATCCCGGTTGATAGATGAGTCGTGGGATCTTGCTTTGTGTTGTTATTGATGTACTTTCAACTATGGATTTGTGTCATGTATGAGTCCCTTTTATGCCAGATTGGCGGGATGCTCCCTTTCATATGTGTATTGTTGAGATCCCTTGTTTGCCAAGATTGGCGGGATACTCTTATTTGCTACATGTCAGCTATGGTCATACTGATAGGAGTCTTTCTTTATGTATGAGAGTTCTGCAGTAGAACATCTCTTAAAGAAGTCAAGCCACTCCTGCGTGAGGGAAATTTTTCCTTGTATGTCATAGTGAAACACATCCATGTACATCTCTTCTTACATCACATAATGCAGCAGCCTACACCATCTTGACACCGAGGCCCGGAGATGTAGTCCCTCCTGGACGAACTCCGTCATCAAACGACGTGTTCTTATGATTGTTGATCTTGTTCATTTATGTTCCTCTTATTTACAGCTACAGTTGTTCATTTAAGTTCTTTAACATCTTTAAGTAAATGAAATTCTATTTATCAGCCGAATTAAAAGGTCTTGGTTAAGGGGTATCAAGATTTTACCCTGGATCAAGTGGTATCAGAGCAGGTATTCTTGCTGATTGGATTGCAGGCGTGAACATTGGACGTTTGCTGAGTTGAGCCATGGAAAGTGTGAAGGACATGTATGAAACCATGCTCAGGGTGTCCGAGAAAGCTGACATACTGTACGAGGCTTACGAAAAACAAGCAGTAGAGAATGAAGAATTGAAGACCCTCCTACACAAAGAGGAGGAGGAAAAACAACAGTTGCAGCTTCAGTTACAAACCACAACAGAAGCGTGGGAAGATTGGAAGCGCAACAATGAAGTTTTGCAAGCAGATCATGATGCCTTGAAGGCATTCCTACATGAAGAGAAGGAGGAGAAGCAGCAGTTGCAGCTTCAGTTGCAAGCCACGACAGAGGCGTGGGAAGATTTGAAACGCAACAATGAAACTCTTCAGAGAGATCATGATGCCTTAAAAGAATTCCTACAGAAAGAGAAGGAGGAGATGCAGCAGATGCAGCTTCAACTAAAAGCCGTGTCAGAGGCAGTGACAGAAGTGAAGCGCAACAACGAAGGCTTACAACAGCTTTCTTCATCTGTTTCACAATCAACACCTAAGGTAAACAGTGTTGATTTTTCTTCAGTTTCTTCACATGATATAATTTCAGTTGGAAGTGTGGAGATACCAATCACAGGTACCGGCATG
This sequence comes from Pinus albicaulis, assembly GCA_034641835.2. Lineage (NCBI taxonomy): Eukaryota > Viridiplantae > Streptophyta > Pinopsida > Pinales > Pinaceae > Pinus > Pinus albicaulis. The sequence continues at coordinate 1,265,275,589 of CM076575.1, read as the reverse complement.
AGGCTCCTCACTAAAATGGGGTACAGAGGAGGAGGACTTGGCATTCGTGGCCAAGGCATCACCGAACCATTGGAGGTAGTGCAACGACCTCGTTATGTAGGTTTGGGGTACATTGACGAAGGATGTTCGAAGGACATCAAAGGCAAACAGATAATGATGAAATCTCCAAGGAAGAGGAATGATAGGGACACTTCGCCATCATTCCACGGCAGTGAACGTTGCAGTGAAGGAACCGAGGCGAGCTCCCATCATCATGATGGCACCAGAGACCACCCCAGAAGGTATACTAAGTCTCATTATTCCAGAGTGCATTTTGATTACAAGAATGTCGATAACCATGGTCGTAAAATATGGCATCGTAAAACTTGTTATTTTTGTGGTTTAAATAACCATGTGATTTCTAAGTGCTGGAAGAGGATGGCAGCACAAAGAAGGAAGAGGCACGAAAGGCCTTCTCCCCAACAGGGAAAGAAATCAGTTAAGCAGGTTTGGAGGAAAAAGAACTTTTGCACCCATTGCGACCAAAGTGGCCACCAAAGAGCCACATGCTGGAAACTTCATCCAGAGCAGCACCGTAAAGACAAAGCACCCGTGCATACACAAGTCGAAAGAGCTGATCGACAAGCAAGTTCGCCACAAGGAGATGATCCACTCGTTTTAATAAATGAGAAGTGGTTCTTCTAGATTGTTTTTTTTTCTAGAGGTGTTAAGCTTGTCATGGCCACGCTTGTAAGTCATTTGTCGCATTTTTATTATGAAAGTGATGATATGTTTCCATCACTCGTTTAAGCGACCATGATATTGTTTTTGGCCTTGTTGTATAAGTCGTGTGTTAGATCTCTTTCATGTAAAAGTGATGAGATGTTGCCATCACTTCGAGACATGATGATTATGTTTTGGTCATGTTGTATGAGTCGTCTGATGCATTTCTTTCATGTAAAAGTGATGAGGAGTTTTTGCCATCACTTCGAAATGCGACGATGAGGTCTGGTCTTGTAATTTTGTTGATGTATGATTTCCATTTTGCTGTAAGCTTGACCACCGAGTACATGTTATAAACTCGTGGCAAGTATGGAAACATCTGGGTCATTGTTGGTCACATTGAGAATGCAATGTTCGTTGCAGCTTTAGGCAGGTGTTGGCATTCCGATTCCGAAAGACAGAGGTGAAGGAGTCTTCAAGGGATGTGCCTTTTCAGACATTTGCATTTCAGCAGTTGCAGGTGTTGGCATTTTGATTCCGAAGGACAGAGGTGAAGGAGTCTTCATGGGATGTGCCTTTTCAGACATTTGCATTTCAGCAGTTGCAGGTGTTGGCTTTGCATCTCGATTCCGAAGTACGTGAGGTGAAGGAGTCTTCATGGGATGTGCCTTTTCAGACATTTGCATTTCAGCAGTTGCAGGTGTTGGCTTTGCATCTTGATTCTAAAGTACGTAAGGTGAAGGAGTCTTCAAGGGATGTGCCTTTTCAGACATCACATTGTAGCAGTTGTACATGATGGCTTTGCATCTTGATTCTGAAGTACGCCAGGTGAAGGAGTCATGTGGGGATGCGCCTTTCAACGACAGTTGCAGATAATTGATGATACGTAAAGCTTGATGCTTTTGGAGGACCAAAAGCTCCTCAGTGGGGAGGTTTGATCCAGGTGGAATAATCAGGTACAGGTACAAGAGGCTTGAGTGCAAGGCTCAAAAATCAAAGTGTTCAAAATATTCTTGAACTAGGTTCATGTTGTAGATCTCGTCTTTCTGAATCCAATGGCGCAGACGACACTCAATTCCGAGTCCGTATGAAGAAGTTATAAGCGGTCAAAGTTGCAGGTTGACTTGGTGACTGGACAGCCTTAAGGAAGGCACAAATTAGACTTTTTCCGGCCACCGGATTCCGACAAGCTTAGGCCAGATTCCGGGAAAATTTGTGGCCTGTTTAGTTTGCCTCCTTCGGTCCAAAACCGAATTTTTAAAAGGGGCACAATTTGTTGTAATAACAAAAATTTATTTAAAAAAAAGGGGGTGGGGGCCGTGACCCCCGCCACCCCCGTCGACACCCATATGTGGCACCATATATAAATGGGCCGGCGGGAATCGAACCCGCCCGGCCACGTGGGCCGGCCCGCTCCACGGGCGGCCCAACTTAAAACAACCACCACCAAAATTTAAACAACGGCCCAACACATAACAGATCTAGCCATCGTATATTTAACATATAATGTGATATACGTGCGGAATTGGTTGGGCGGGCCACCCAAGGCGGGCCCGACCCCCCCATTTAATTATTCGTTGGGTTAAAAACAAATGCGGGTTTTTAAAAAAAAGAACTGTCGTGCCATTTTAAGAGGGGCGGGATTTGACCCCCCGACCTCTCCTCAACGTTTTCTAAGTTTTACCATTGCGCCCAACGGTGGACTTTGTCAACGGTGGACTTTGTTTAATCTGCCCAGCGATATTTTATTTAAACTCAGAGTTTTACAGTGCGCCGAGGCCATGGAGGAGCGGAAGAGCGCGCACACAGTTTGAGGTTATTATTTTTTTATTGCAGGTGCAGTGGAACCATGAGCCATAAAAGAGGCAGGCGGAACCTCGATTGAGCTCAATTTTCAGGAGGGCGAAATTTTGACTTTGTCCAAATGGGACAAATTTTATGTCGTTTCAGCACTACTCAGCGCCACAAGTCTGATGGCGTGCTCAGTTTCTGCATCTAAGTTTTTGATTTTCCAGCCACTTTTGGAAGTGGACTATGCCGGTGTCGGATTTGCACATGTGAGCAGTCGTTTTCCACTTTCTCGACGCCACAAGATTGATGGTGTTTTCAGATTCTGCCGCAGAGCTGCTCAGCCTTCAGCAAATGGCAGCATGAGGTATATGATGTGATTTCCATGTACTTCTTCATTTATTTCTCTTTGAGATGCATTATGTCTTGCAAATCCCGGTTGATACATGAGTCGTGGGATCTTGCTTTGTGTTTTTATTGATGTACTTTCAGCTATGGATTTGTGTCATGTATGAGTCCCTTTTATGCCACATTGGCGGGATGCTCCTTTTTCATATGTGTATTGTTGAGATCCCTTGTTTGCCAGGATTGGCGGGATACTCTCATTTGCTACATGTCAGCTATGGTCATACTGATAGGATTCTTTCTTTATGTATGAGAGTTCTGCAGTAGAACATCTCTTAAAGAAGTCAAGCCACTCCTGCGTGAGGGAAATTTTTCCTTGTATGTCATAGTGAAACACATCCATGTACATATCTTCTTACATCACATAATGCAGCGGCCTACACCATCTTGACACCGAGGCCCGGAGATGTAGTCCCTCCTGGACGAACTCCGTCATCAAACGACGTGTTCTTATGATTGCTGATCTTGTTCATTTATGTTCCTCTTATTTACAGCTATAGTTGTTCATTTAAGTTCTTTAACGTCTTTAAGTAAATGCAATTCTATTTATCAGCCGAATTAAAAGGTCTTGGTTAAGGGGTATCAAGATTTTACCTTGGATCACTCAGGGCATTCCTAAATCAAATTTTCCTATAGCAATCTGTCACTGACAGATTCAGTGAGGTTGTTGGAGATATTTCTAGCACTGAAGATGACTATTTTTACCCGTTTTAGCTTGATGTCCCAACCACCGAAAAAAATTTCATTTATAGATTCTTCTATTCTTGGAAGATCTACTATCTCCCTTTAGCGTTGTCCTGCCAAGATATATAGTAAAAAATCTTATGTTCTATCTTGTCATAATATGTCCTCAGATCAGACAGTTGATTCATTAGTGAATCACTTTACTAGCATAAGTCATTGATTATTTTCAATTTCTAGCAGAAGATAACCTGTTGTTGAGCAAGGAGAGTGTTTTTCTCTCGTGCCTCCTTATTGAATTCATCTATCTCAAGGGTAATTTTCATTTTCTATATTCTGTGTTGGAGCTCTTGAATTTGTGCATCCTTACTTTTCATATCAGCTTCATGTTGAAGCTTCACATAATTAAAGTTTTGTGAAGGTTTGTAAGCTGAGCTTGTGACTGCTGTTCTAGTTGTATTACCCATTCATCTTTCTCTTTGATCAATTGTTGTACTTCAGAGGCCTTATCAATGGTGGTGGTGGCATATGCTCGTGCAAATTGTGAGAGCCTTGTGAGGTCCTTTGAAGGGTTTGTTTGGGGATATTTCTAGATGACATCAAAAGAAGCATTGCCAGGAACTAAAGACTGGGTTTTTTATATCCTTATACTTTTCCTCTGTCTACTCATCACATATATGTGCTTGGGACTATAGAACACATCTAGGGGAGGTATTTATTCAATCTGCAGGACAACCTCTGAGGTTGGAAATGTTGGGATGATTTCCAAATCATTAGTATCCATGGCCTGATTGGAAGCCCAAGTAGTGAGTGAGGTCTTTCCAATAAATTTAGGGGTATGAGTGATTTCATTTTGGGCTGGAGTCTTTAACTCCTCAGTCCCTTTTGTTTGTATGACCTAATTAAATTGATCCCAAATCTCATCCAACTGGCTGTTTTTCTTAATTTCTTTGGTTTGATCAATTGATGATGAGGTTTTTTATCTTGCCATGTGTTTTGTTTATGAATTCCCAACAAACCGAGAGGCATGTTGGCTATTCCTTTATTTTGACATTGATTAAATTGAGTCATTTCTTCTGGACTGCATTGTGCTGATGCCAATCTCTCAACTTGTGCATAAGTGTAGGCTGATTCAAATATATCATCAAATTTGTCTGGTTCATGAGTAATTTTCCTTATCTTGATTTGTGTCGTGAAATTATTTGCAGCATCATTAGAATCAAACTGTCTGTTTTGGATAGTTGGGAAATACATTGGATTTGGTCAATTTCAAGAACAACATGCTTGAAATTTTCCAAGGCATAAACTCCACAGGAAATAGGAAAATATGGCCACATATACTTCTTAGTATCTTTCAGTACATTAGAGAGGCCATTCCCCACAATTTGATAAGTGATTTCTTGGGCGAGGAGCTTATCAAGCACATATAGTGGCAATACATGAGGGTTGGCTAAATTGTCGAAAACGTAGATATAAGTAAAATAATCTTCCACAAACCATTTTCCTGGAGAAGTTAAATCATTATTGGCTTCTTTGGAAAGTTTGGGTGCTTTCTCATCGAAAACATCTTGGTACATTGGTAACATAACTGCATGGCAGATTTTGTAGAAATGTGGCTGGAATTTAGACTCCCACAATATATCTTGGTAAATATGAATAAGAAAAGGGTATTCTAGGGTTCATTTCCATCCCATGGATGTGACTTTCAAAGTAAAACAAACTGTGCATAATGTAAGCACTCATGTAAAAATAGGGTATGGTATTATAAGAAAAACCGTGTTTATCTCTGTAGGCAAGAATTTGAATGGCTATATTATTGGATAATATAGTTGCCCAATCCATTATATATGCATATGAATAAAAATATATCAAAAGTACTCACTGAAATGATAATTTATGGGTATTAGGGACCCATACATCCTACAAACCATGGCATATATATAAAAATATGGGCCAACAAGAGAGGCAATAGTATACATACCCTTATCCTCATGCTTGTGATTATTAGGGTCTCTTCTCCATTGCATGATAGGTTCTGATTGACTTCATTTTTTGACATGAATTTTTGGACGAAATATTTGTCGTATTTCTTCTGAGTTGGCAGCATGTGATACATTTTCCTCAAATCCTCGCTAGTAAACGACCCAATTACTGTTTGATTAGAAGTAATAAAAGTCCTTTATGCAATATTTAAATTGTGTATGACCCATTTAACCATGTATGTGTATGGAAAAATCTTTGGTCATGCCGCAATTCATCGTAGAAAATAATTAGAAACATCACTCTAGGTAGCCTTAGAAGTGGATGTGGAATTATCAGCTGTGGCCTTTCTCTCCACTACTCTAGGTTTTTCATCTTCAAAAATTTTATACATATCCTCCCATGAAGAGATTCCATCGTCTTGAGTGAATGTAGTATCTCTGAAAAGTGGGAGAATTTCAATGATTTCTGTAGAAGGAGGAGGTGACTGTTGTTGTATCGTAGGATTATTCTTTTCCTTAGAAAATTTAGACATTTCTATTGTATTCTGTTTGTCAGGGCTAGCCTGCAAGGAGAAAATACATGAATGAGCAACACATTTTCTTAATTTGAGAATTCACTAAAGCAAATGACTCATTTGATATCAATTCGTGTCGTAATGAACAAAATCCATCAATAATTAAACTACATCAATCAAATCATTTAATACATCAAGAAAATGAATTCGTTACACTAGGTCATTTTATGAAACGTGCGTTCACATGGAATTTTGTATAGGTCAACGCTTATCAGAGGTTCTCTTAGGTTGCACATTCTAAAACATGTGATATCGATTTTCCTGATAGGTTCTTTTATTATGTAACAAATATTATATATAGGCGGGAAGAATTATCAGAAGCTTTGTATCAGAGGGATCGTAGAAGGGATTTTTAAGATTTACATCCGATAAAAAGTTGCAACATGGATGTTGCGATATGATCATTCCGATATCGGGAGGAAAAGGTTATCAGAGATCGAAGGTATACGCATATCGGAGTATCGGGGGCATGAGGATATCGAAGATTAGAGGAGTTTTAAGGATCTGTATATGAAAACATTTGGTATGTGAAATATGAAATGCCATGTGGCATCTCTGTGGGGTCCAGCCTTTACTAATTATACTTATTTCAAAGTTCAAATTAGAGAATTGATATCATATATTTCTTTTGGAAGAACGATATAAAAGTTCCAATCTCGATAATATGTTAAGAGTGAAAACCTATGATTGTGATTTTATTTTGATTAATTTATTTTAAAACCTAAAGTCCGATATAAAGTTCTGATAATGAATTTTTTCTTTTTAAAGTCATTTTTTGATAACCAAAAACTAGAATTTTCCTAGTTTATTTAAATATAGGGTCCCCATTATTTATTAGTTCTACTATTAACCTTATTGGGGGTTTTTGAGTACTACAACGCACTCTTGCATGTGTCACACCTTTCACATCACCAAATATAGTTATGGTGCACTTTTATGCATTATATGGTCTCACATATAATTATATTTTACGCTAGACACATTCCTATAGATTAGTGCACCATTTGGTCAAAGTTACCATAGTTGTCATAACTTGTGTTCTAAGTGTTGTAATGTGTCGTATCAACTGTCACACTTAGACATAAGTTTCTCTTTGCTGTCGTTTCAATTTGTGATTGTCATTCCTGAGTTCAATGTATTCTTTTGGATTGTATTGATGGTTTTGTGTATGTGATCAAAGTTCGAGTCATGTCCGGATGCATTTCCCTCTTTTGCTTTGTGAATCCCACACTTAGCCATTCAGAGAACTTCTTAGACCAGTGCAGGATATGAATCCTTTAGCCCTATTATCGAGTGTGGATATCAACTTATCCATAGGCCTTAATGATGCAATCCTACTCTCAAATATTGATGCAATAAGTCCCCCTTAATATTACCTCAAATCTGTTACACATTATGATCTTCCCAAGGGTAGTCACTTGAAATTTATTGCTCATAATAACTCCACTGATTTTTTGTCGCCTCTTCCTTAAAGATAATTCCTAGCTAATGGAATTAACCTCTTTCACCCTTTTGTAGAGGAAAAACATGCAATGTAATGATCCTCATATCCTCCCAGTGTAGTGAAAAACCTCCTAGGCTGAGTGACTTCATCCCTATGGCCTCCATCATGAAACATGCACTCAAAATGGTCAATCACCAAATTTTGGGTCAAAATTTACTAGCATAGGATTAAAATTACACTAAAACGCAATAATCCCCCCTTGTTGAAGAAAACTACGCTCTCTCTCAAGCCTCCTCTTTCTTTGAGCACATGACGCATTCCCCAAGGCTGAATCCTCACCCTTCCCCCTTCCCCAATGTGATCTGTGCCCAATATTTTCTTAACATACTCCTATAGAGTGCATGACACAATAGGGAAGGCTAGAGGAAGCCTCTCATTGCCTTTGACTAGTCAATTTGTGCCCTTAAGATGTATCCTTTCCCCTTGAGCGCATAGTGCAGTCATGAATGTTGAAAATTTCACCTTCCCTCCTTCCTAATGAAATCATGCAACCTAATCCCTCCTTTCACCCTTCCTTTGAGTGCATGGAATAATATGGAAGTATGAATGGTGCCTCACCTAACCTTTGACTAGTCAAACTGTGTTTTTAGCCTTTCCTCTCTTTTATTTGGAGCGTATGGTGCAACCAAGAAGCATGAAGCTTTCAACCTTGTCTCTTCGTCTTCCCCCACTGCGCTGGACCAAGGAGAGCTCTTTCTAATAGTTCATGGTGTAGTAAAAATGAATAGTGAATCCCTCCTAAGCCATTGATGAGTTTAACTGTGCCCTCTTAATCAAGCCTTCTTCATTTAACCCTCTCACTGGCCTATCATAAGAAAATCATTCCATGAGCTAGGTAGTGATAGAATATATTTTTTTAAGGTTTATCTTGCCCTATCATGAATGATTTTCATTATAAAGAGTGCCTTCCAAGAATGAAATTAAGAAAATAACAAGGGAAAATCATAAAAACACACCTGCATAAGTGAAGTACTAAGAGAGGTGTCATGAGAACCTGAAGAAGATCATGGAGCAAGACATAAATAAGGCACTGCATAATGACTCAAAGTATTCCTATATTGATAAAAAACCATTTGGAGGGTGAATATGAGTGACAATGTCTATCTTTCATCAACATGAATCATAGATAAGATCTATCAACAAGATGCAAGAATATGCAACAAACAAGACAACTTGGAATCACCACATCATCATGAAGTATATGTTACTAATGTCAAGTTGTAACTTGTACAAATGTCATCATAATGGTAAAAGTGCGTCCATGTGTCATTCCAAATCATCATGTGGAATGTAATGATGTATATTCAAATAAAGGGACAAAATGTATCGTGTGGAAGTCCAAGAGTCATATGTGGAATATGGAAAGTCACTTATTCATATATGGACAAAATATATTTAGGAGAAGTCCAAATTTCATATAGATAAGTCTAAAATACATTGGAAGTACGAGAGTCATATGTGGAATATTAAAATCCACATAGTCATATATGTACAAATATTTTACAAAAGTCCAAAAGTTATCCTGAAGTGCAAGAGTTGTTTATAAGTCTAAAGGACACATTAGAAGTCCAAGAGTCATGAGAGTAAATCAAGAGTCATGGGAATATGAGAGGTAATTCCCCTATTATAAAAGAAACCTCATAACTCAAATCATGAGCCTTTTGGAGGCTTAAGATTTGGAGATCTAGTATTTGCTTCTCTACTTGGAATAGGAGAGAAAAATATTCTTTGGAGAAGCAAGAAGTGACTTAATGTTCCACTATTGGAACTAGTGTTCTCCATTGTAATTGATCAACTCAGATATTTCACCTTATAATTGAAGCACTATGAGCCAACAAATTTTCATGCATGTAACATAATTATTTTAGGATTATTAATTGGATGTTTACAAAATATGTTGTGTTCATAAGTATTGGAGAAATTGAACTATTTCGGTGGCTTCGATACGTGACTTGTTGAATGTGTTATATTATCCTTCATATCATTGTGTGAACTATTTCGCTAATGAATATTTTCATGCTCTCATGTGCCTCTTCTAGGATAGTACTATTACTTTCCTCTTAGAGACCCAATTTTTGTCTCCCCTCGTGAATGTTCCTTTTACATCATGCAATTGGTGCTTCACAATGTCAACTTACTTTCTTATTCAAGGTTTATGTATATAATATTTTATGTTATCCTTTGAAACCAAGACAAAACCTTGTGTTATGGTGGTTGAGCCAATACTATGGATGGGATTCCTTCTCTAAATTGCGTGAGGTCTAATTGGGACTTCACATCGGGTAAACTGTTGAAGAATGTAACTAGATTCGATCTTCATAATTGTACTTGAGTCATAGTGAGATGTATTTATCAAAAGAAAAAAATTGTCTTTTACCATTATATAAATTGAATTATTAAAGCATGGGTTTCATGCTTGGGTCAATTGTTTTTAGGTCAAGGTATCCATTGTATAACTCTATGGTTTATGTCAAGTGTCCTTGTCCATGTGATACTGTAAAGAACCCTTATTGGGAATTATTTTTCAAATAAGAAAATTATTTTATCGTAAATTAAGTCTATTAGGCCTCCTCCACCATGTCAGCCTAAAAGAAGACCAAGTTTGCCTCAACAAAGTAATTCAACCTCACTAGAAGCCTATATATTGGAGAAAATTGACCTCATTTGTCACACTCTCTCACCAAGCTTGATTTGTAGTAAACTGGTTGTAGAAAAGAGCGCGAAGTTGCAGAAGAAAAAAGAAATAAGTTGGAAGAATAAAATCAAGTTTTTGGGTTACCTTTCTCTCACACATGTGAAGATATTGAGCTAAATATAGGGCTAAATTTTTTTCTCTATTGTAGGATCAAAGTTCTGAAGTTGGGGGTCGAAATTTCTATAGTAGTTGTTGTAACTGGGATCAAAATTTTTGGATGTTGCTGGGATGAAGCTGCTTAACAAGAAGAGACGATTGAAGGTTGATGCATCATATCAAAATGTTGAATTGTTGGGGGAGGAAGGTTTGTTGGTCTATGGTCTTGGTTGTATCACTATCATATGAATATACTGAAGGAATAGTTCTTGACTGGGTTTTTCCCCATATAGGAGTTTTTAACTGGATGTCCGCCTACATCTGGTGTCCCTTATCTTCATGTTTTTGGTTTTGATAATTGCTTGATGAAATAAAGATAAAATAAGAACACAATAAAGTTAATAATAACACACTAATATCACAAGTAATTATCAACATAATAAAATATTTCAAACTTTCTGATTTTCCAACATGATATCAAACCTAAGGTGAAGAAGGAGGAAAAAGGAAGCTTGAAGATCTACTAAAAAGAGAATAAGGAGTCTTAAGATGTTGAATAAGGGTCATCAAGAAAAGGAATAATATAAGAATATAAGCCTACTATCTACAAGAATTATGTCTAACTAATTGAAGGGAGAAAACAAACTAGATGGAGCCTCCAACTACAGGGAATGTAAAAATAGGGTAGATCTCATTCTTGAGAAGAATAAAGTTTTGGATATAGTCAAATAAAAATTCAAGAAGCCTACAAATGAATCAAGTGAAGCAGAGAAAGAAAAGTTTAGAGAAACAAAATGTTGTCCATGAGCCCAATAGTTGATGGAATAAAGGAAAACCTCATTCTGTATATATCAAACATAGATTCTGCTCAAGAAATTTATGAGGCTCTGTTAAAATTATTCAAAATCAAGAACATTGGTCAAATTGCAAGTCTTAAGAATTAACTAAGAACTATGAAAATGACAAAAGACGATACCATGACATCCTTCTTTGTAAAGATAACTATAATTTGAGAAGAACTCCGGGAATCAGATGAAATAGTACCTAAAAAGGAGCATGTGATTACTTCCCTTCTAGGACTACTAACATATTGGAGTGCCTTTGCATAAGGAATCAATAGTTGGAAGGATACTCCTACATTCAAACAATTATGGAATACATGTAGTCAAGAAGAAGCCAAAATATCATTAGTAAGAAACAAGGAGAATGAAGAGGAGAACATATCAAATGCCTATTCCGCTCAGCACAATAATAATAAAACCTTCAAGAATTTCAAAGGGCCAATGAAGAAAATACACCTATCCAAGATTGAATGTTACAATTGTTACAAAATGGGTCATTATAGAAACAATCATCTTGAGAATCCAAGGAATAAAAGGAGAGATAGGGATCAAGAAAATATTGCCTGTAAACAATCACCCAAGAAGAAAAAGACTAAATAATAATAAATCAGGGATTTACACTACTAATTACTCTATCTCTTATCTCTCTTATCCCTCTATACTAAGTTTGAATTGTTTTCCTTTATATTTTGATTTCTAGTACTTATTCGTCTAACATACTTTAGTAGAAAAGTTTGTAATTTTTTTGATAATGTTATAGGTATCCCTCAAGATTGGATTAAAAGGGATCCCTCACCATTTTACCAAACATAAGTATCTTAATCCTTGTATTATATTTTTATATTTGGTTTCCACTCTTATCAAAATATGTTTGTACTTGCTAATAACGTTTCTTTTTATATTTTTCTTGTTTAAGAAAGCTTGCTGAATAGTGAAGAGTTATGGAGAAGATCTCACAAGATAAAGCATGACAGAATTTATGTTGCAAAATAAACTCTTCAAGAATTGATGTCCTACAAGGTTTTTTAAAGAAACAACTCAAAGGTATGTCTTAGACCATAAGCTTTGTTCTCTTCATAATAAAGGTATTTTAATTTCTTTGAATAATATGCTTTACATTACTAACATTGTTATGTCTAAGACTTTTGAATCACAAAGATTCTTGTTCGGGTGATTAACCATTAGATTAAATATATCCTCATTAAATCATCATTGTGGAACTCTAAAGGGTTCACTATAAACCCTAACCTAAGGGTACATTGAGTATGAAACCCTATTCCTTTAGGGTTTGTTGTGTATTAAAATTCTATACCTTTAGGGTTTTGATAAATTAGGGTTTATAAACAAAAACCTTATAATATCTATAGTAATCTCCTAATGAAACCCTAAGTATACGTTTGTTTGCCTGATCAAAACCCTAGCCTGATCAAAACTGTTGTATGTATAACTTTAATATATTGGTATTTGTGTCTTTAGTTTACCTAATAGATATTGATATGCTTGTGCATGATTATGAAATCCTAGATATGTATATATGTTAACTTAATTGTTGATGCTCATAATTCTATGATTTGTAATAAGCCCTAGTATAAGTTTGATATTCTAGGATATAATGATATTTTTCAATATCATAATAAAGTCTAGGGTTTACAACAAACCCTAGTAGGAGTTGATCATATTGTTGAAACCTTAGATTATGCTATGATTGGTTTTGATTTTTGATATCTAAGGATTAATGTCTCAAAGATGAATTCTAAGGTTTGCAATATAGAGTCTGTCATATCTTTGAATGTAATATTGAGGCCCTAGATATAATGAGACTGATATTTTGATTGAGTAACTTTAAGTTCTAACAACGTGATCTAGGGTTTATAAAAAAACCCTAACAAGAAGTTGAAGTTTAGAAGCATGTGTCTCTTGCTGATTATGAACCTAACTAATTTTAGGTGTTTGATATCTAAAGTCTAATGCTTCACGATTATTATATAGTTAAATTCATCTGTATTTGGTTGTAATTGTTATTAAAGTTTTGAAGGTACACACTCTTAAATATAATGAAGATGTCTGTATAAGCATGATGAATAAATATATAAGATCAAGATGAATTTGATAAGAAGGAATGAATCCATGAAATAATCTTCGATGTTATAAAAATGATTTGATCTCCCTAAGCTAAGAAGGAGCCTGAATATAAGAAATGATATATCTCCCCAATTGAGAGGGATGGAATATCATGATATTCATAAAAATGAGAGAACGAATGAACTATAAGGATTGAGGATGTCTTGGCGTTAAAATAAGTAAAGCTTCTGATGAGTTGCATATGAATAAAGTGGCATTAAGATGATTGAAGACCCCGAAGGTTTGTGTTTATTTATATGTATTTGAAAGTTTGTTACTGAATGGGGTTGTTTATGTATAGGTAAATCTCTCCTCAGAAGGTCATAGTTTTGGAATCATGTTTGGACTTGTAATTTAGTCTATAAGCATGCTTGATTTATTTTTTGTTACCAATCTAATTGATCGAGAGAGTTTTGATGTTATTGATTTAATCGAGAGTGTTGAGGCATCATGTGTAATAAAAAATGGTTGGGAGGAAATCTACATGTGTATGATGTATAGATCCGAAGTAGGGAGGGCGACATTGGTCATAGAGACCAGAACTTAAATTACACAACTAGATCCCCTGGTTGATGGTTCGTAAGTAATCCTGATGGTACCTATAATGGATGAAAGCTTTGGTACATATTAGTCCCACCCAGATAGATTACCCTAGTCAGTAATCTAGTGTGTGGCACTGAGTGTGCCAAAACTCTTCGTAGTTCATTTTGAGATCTTCCATATACCTCTATAGATATAAGTAATTATGAATACCTCCCTAGTTAAGAGGGAGTGTTGAAGAATGTAACGAGGTTTGTTCTTCATAATTGTACTTGAGTCATAATGAAATGTATTTATCAAAACAAAGAAAAATATTTATTATTATTATATAAATTGACTTATTAAAGCATGTGTTTCATTCTTGGGTCAATTCTTTTTAGGTCAAGGTCTCCATTGTAGACCTCTAGGGTTTATGTCAAGTGTCATTTTCCATGTCATATTGTAAATAATCCTTCTTGGGAATTATTTGTCAAAGAAGAGAAATATTTAATTGTAAATTAGGCCTATTAGGCCTACTCCACCAAGCCGGCCTCAAAGAAGATCAAGCTAGCCTAAAACATAGTAATTCGACCTCACTAAAAGCCTATATATTGGAGAAAATTGACCTCATTTGTGACACTCTCTCATTAAGCTTGATTTGCAGTGAACTGGTTGCAGAAAAGAGTGCGAAGTTGCAAGAGAAGAAGGAAAGAAGTTGGAAGAAGAAAATTGAGTTTTTGGGTTACCTTTATCTCACACGTGCGAAGATATTGAGCTGAAGCTAGGGATGAAGTTTTGTCTCTATTGTAGGATCAAAGTTCTGAAGTTAGGGGTATAAATTTCTGCAGTAGTTGTTGTAACTGGGATTGAAATTTTTGAATGTTGCTGGGCTGAAGCTGCTGAACAAGAAGAGAATATTGAAGGTTGATGCAACATATCAAAAGGTTGAATTGGTGGAGAAGGAAGGTCTATTGGTATATGGTCTTGGTTGTCTCACTGTCATATGAATCTACTAAAGGAAGAGTTCTTGACTGGGTTTTCCCCTATATAGGGGTTTTTCCATGGCCGTCCGCCTACATCTGGTGTCCCTAATCTTCAAGTTTTTGGTTTTGATAATATCTTTGATGAAAAAAAGATAAAATAAGAACAAGAGAAAGCTAATAAGAACATAAGAATATCACAAGTGATTATCAACAAAAGAAAATATTTCTTCCTTTTTTATTTTCCAACAAAGACCTGTTGTATGTTGGTGGTATCAAGCACCGTCAAAATTTTAGCGCTAGAAGGAGGGATAGATGAAAAGTTGTGCCCATTGAGTTTGTTTTGAATCTTTTATCTTAAATGGATCTTTCCCAAATCATAATACCAGGATGTTTTTCTAAGGAGATTTATTTTACCATCCTTGTGGAAATCATTCATGACTTGTCTCAAGTCAAGTTTGATGGTGAGAGTGAACTAACTGGCCTCAAGCACTTCTTTAAATTTATGCATTTTTGTCTCTATAATTGAATACATTGTAAATATGTCATAGCTAGATTTTTCACCCTAAATTTTGAAGTTTGAGTAAAGGGATGGTGTCATACATTACTTGCTGCTTCTATCTATTCATTTGAACAACTTGTTAAGGAGCTTCGTGAAGCTTTTGACAAGTATGCTTAGCAAGATTTATGCGATAGAATTGATTTACTTAGAATGGAACCTAGTGAACCTACATAGGAATTTATTAATCGGTTTCTTCACCTTTGCTATGAATTTAGTAAGGGAGTTATTGATTTAGATTTCATTATGGAAAAAAATTAGAATTTTATTTCTCTCTTTTAGATCTTTTGATTCTGAACCCTCGGATGATTATCTCTCCCCAATTTTGGCTAACCATAAGACACCTCAATCTTCTGAGGAAGAACCTATTATTCCTTTTTTACCATTTCCTCATACTTTTCCAGTACCAATTTGGGTTCCCCTTAGTGATGATGTTAAATCTGGGAGATCTTAAAATAAAACTGTTGATCCGTCCATTCAACCTCCATCCAATTCTTATGATCCACATCCTACCGAGGAAAACTTGGAATGGTTCAGTAATTTCATGGAGCCTAAAGTGAAAGTTGATTCCTCAAGATTTCAAGATCATATTAACACATAAGTCCAATATTTAATCTTATCCAAATTAAAACTTGAATTTCTATGAGGATACCCTAAAATCTCTACCACCTATGTTTCATGATTCCTCGTTTCATGACCCTATTGTTTCACCTGTTGTTTCAAGTGGTTATCAAGAACAAGATAGTTGTATTTCACACGTAGAGGAGAAAAGTGTTGAGGATATTTCATATCTTTCCTTTTTTTTTTCAAGATGATAATATTTCCTTTCAGGCTGATATTAGATCTTTTAATCTTGATAACCTATCAAATGACTTTGAACCTTGCACCCAAATTTATACTTTGGATAACCATCACCATGATATCTCTGTTTTCACTAACACATATGGTGGTGAATATCCAGATATAACAAATGATATATTCTCTTCTTCCGAGGGTTTGGAGTTGCAAGGTATCGATTCATAATCAATTACTCACAATTTACAATCTCCATTTGTGAATTGGGATGCTCTTTTAATTCAAAATTACCCCCAATTTTCTTTAATTTTATAGATCTTTGGATGAAAAATATGAACTGGTAAGTTTCTAGGTTCTTGAATCTTTGGCAGATCTTGGTCAATCTGAGTATCATATTGGTATGCCTATCTTTAACCATTATACTGATAATAGTGATGCTGAGTCGTTTCTCTTACAAATACATTGTGATTTAAGTATGACTGTTCCTCCTCTTTCCGAGTCTTTCAATCCTTTTTCACCTTTAGAAAAACTATTCATTGTACCCATATATTTTTGATAAGTTTGTCACACCAGAAACCCCCGTATATCCTTTTTATCTTTATCCGACTGATCATGGCTGCAATAAGGTACACGATGGCGTGATATTACAATCAGAGGATGAACAATTTGAATCTATTATTTATGATCCTTTCCACTATAAATATTTCATATGTTAGGAGGAATATCTTCCAACTTCGAATGATCAAGGTATTTTTCAAATTGACATACCTCAATTTTCTATCCATCAAGAATATGATGTGTTTAATCTTAAATATGATCAAACCAGTGGCATTAGCAGTGTTTTCATTAATACATTTGTTGATAGTGGTGCATGTTTTTCTGTTGATTTTTCCAATCCAGCCAGATTTGATGATCCACCATAAAAAAGTTTAGAAACCTGTCAGGAAATCGAGGTACTTCAACCCAAGCTGATGGTTATGTTAGGTCCTCGCAATCCCGCTGAGATATTTGAACTAAGTTGGATCCAAATTTTCATGCATATTTCTTTCCTTAACATTCATCCACTGGTTATGAATTCATACTTAAAGAACTTCTGATATTTTCAAGTGGATCTTCGAAATATAATTTCTGATCAGATGAAAGGATCTTGTTTGGTTAGTCCCTTTTCATGTCAACCCCTTGATCTAGATCGAGAATTGGAAATCCCATCTTTCACGGATCCTTGTGGTTTGAAATCCTGTCATTTTAATCATCAAGATAAAGGTCATTTTGGGTTGAAGGATGTTTCTCTATTAAAATCATTTGAATCTAACTATATTATTATCTCTTTTGTGCATACCATGAAGCTAATACTCTCTATTGAACATTCTCTCTTCCAGAATAATGGTAATTTCTCCAATCATTTACCGACTGAGATCCTTGTGTCACTCTTGAGTTTTATTTGACATGTGTTTCTAATATTTTGACATCTCAGTATCTTGATTGGTTTCCTGAATGCATAATGTCAAAAATTGTCTTGAATTCCCAAAGGTTTGTTACTATTAACTGTGCATGTAACTGGATACAAAGGCAATTAATAGAGAATCGAGAACCTTTTATGTTAATCAACTAATATAATCAATAACAAATATTCTCGTTGTGATTCAAATGCATTAATTGAAAATTCATTTCTCCATAAGTCCTAGGGTATTCAATTTGGTTGTTATGAATATCATGATCCAATTTATGAATGGTTAAAGCAATCTTACCTGGTTATCCCCGTTGCAAATAACAAGTTTCGATCATTTTTAGTGTTTGCAAGGACTGAGAACGTAGATGAATGTGTATTCATAAGAAGCCTGCAAGGTCTGTATAATCGACATTTCAAACAACAAGGTAAATTTTGAAACTAGCTCAAATTATTCGGTATGGCACATCCTTTTGGTAATAAGCCATACCTTCAACTAGTTGTGAAAGTTTTCAAAATTTGTAAATTTTCTATCACACATTGTATTATATTGCTTTTAATTGCTAGTATCTTTGTGGTTTCAAGTCGGGAACATAGATGGTTATATTGGAAATATCATTACACTTAACGCTGAACTTTTAGCTGATTAGGTTAGGAGTAGGCTTAGTTTCATTTAGTTTCCTGTGGATTTCATCCACCCTCTATTTCTATCTCCATTAAGTCCCTATATTTTTTTGTTTTCTTATTGAATAGTTTGCATGTTGTTTTTATGTCCTGCCTCCATTTGATTTATTTTTTGTTTTCATTTTAATTTCATGTCATGTATGTTCTTTTTGTTTTGTTCAACAAGACTTTGCATGAAATGTGCTGTTTTTTATCCCAAAACAAATTTTGGTAAAAATTGAAAAGGATAATTATGATGACGAACAATGCTTGGATAATCTGTACCTCTTCTCTATATTGGGTTTGTTTGTCTTTAAAGCCAATGATGTCTGAATGGAAAATATGATCCACCTGAACAGAAAGCCTTTGGTCAAACTATAAATCCTGTATCTATTCTAATATCCTCGTTACTCAACTTGGTGTTGTAATTAAATTGTGTTTTTATTGCTGATCCAATCTAGTAGAGAAAGGATAAGGGAAAAATATGAAGCGAGAAAACCAATATCAGAGTTTATATAAATACTTCATTGAATGGGAAACCTTCTATGCTCTCAATAAGTTGCGATACCTCTTTCGACCGTTGAACATAATAAGTGCCAAGGCATAATCATATTAAATAATTAAATAAAGGGTGAAAAAAGAGAAAGGCTTCTAGGGCAGGGAGGTAAAGCAAGTGACTTTGTTGGGGTACTGTCTAGACTCACTGGCAATGAAGCAACACTTGTGCCCTTGTAGTGACTATTCCGAGGTACTATATAGGTCTGTTGGTAGTGGAGCAACACCAAAGATGAAATCCATATTCTAAATATCCTAAAATCACATATATATATTACCCTTTCCTATATCGAAACAATTGTGATTTGACAAGCCTTGATATGTGTTTAACTGAATAAGGGAATGGAGAGGAATATATCTCTAACCGGGTTCAGTGGGAAAGCCAAGGTAATATGAGAGATGATTCTATATTTCCTGATAGACTGAGATTTTGCACTTAGATAATTAAACCTAAATAGAGAAGTTGAAATTATACCAGTGTGTCGCCAAGTGTTGTCGCTGCGATCAACACCCTCCAAATTTTTTCTCAAACTTGAATTTTGGAGACTACTAAGAGCGTTACAATCTGTCACTCTATGGTTAATCCATGATCATTTTATTTTTTGCAAAACACTCAAGTATTCTTCTTAGTTTCAAACTGTTAATTCACTTGCACTCACTTGCACAGTTCTTAATGATTTTCTGAGAACACTTCCTTTAAGCAAGCTTGGACAAGCATAACACTGTCCATAAAGACAATGCCTATGCAATTTTCAACTTATGTCGATAGTAAATTCACACTTTTATTGACAGTCTCCCTCGCTTGTTTGCTTTTATACTTCTATTTTGGTGAGTCTTCTCATCTGTCATCTTTTGCGCATTTTCACTTTCACAAGTGTCAATTTCACAGTTGTGGTTGTCGCATTTTCTTTTTTCCACTTTGATATGTGGCATTTTCATGTTATTTTTGCTCTAGCATGTGCCGCTTTCAAGGTCATTTTAATTTTGCAAATGTCATCTTATGTTTTTCTTATGTCGCAAGTGTTGGGCTATGGTCCCCTAGGTCGAGTCTTGATTCAATTTTGTTAATTTTGTTAAAGGGAAGTGAGCAAGTCAAGGGGATTTGGGGCAGGTCAAAGCTTCTTCATATTGTAACAGGAAAAAGGGTAAAACATCGGGCTCAAACCACAGTTTGAGTCCATGGTTTTGGTGCGTCTAAGTCTTATAAATAAGCATGTATGAGTCAAGTCAAGACATACGATGATATCTATATGATGATTATGTAATGTGAATCGGGAAAGTAAGTCATGATTTAGTCTAAGTAATAGTCTCCTGTAGCTGTGTGCGTGGAGACTTAAGTCATGGGTTGTGTGTGCAAGAGAAATAAGTCGTATTCATTGAAGATCTACTTAATAAAGATAAGTTTTGGAAAAATCTCTGGTTTACTTGCATGATTCATGTTCTTATTAGTTAATGCTTATGAGTTATTGATTTTCTTATAGATATGTTGTATGATTGCTGTTAATTGATGCACATTTGTTTGGGTTAATAATATTATAATATATCTATGTGTTCGAGCAATAATTATATCAATATTAAGGGTTTCTATTAAGTAAATCAAAATAAGAGTAGATATATGTGTTTGCGCAATAACTGCATCTATGTTAAGGGTTTTGTTGAAGTTGGATCTGAATCGGGTTAAGAGAAATAATGAAACACAATAGTAAGTAGATCATATCAGATCAAATCATAAATATTTAAATCCACATCATAAATCTCTCTATGGGTGCCTAAACCTAGTTCCAACACCCCCCCCATTGCTACTTTGGGTGAGACTTTGTTCTGCGCAAGCAGATCAATGCTGAAACGGCCAGTAGTTGGAGGGTTTTTTTGGTTACGCAAATACACTCAGAACCTAGGTCTGGACCCCTCGAGCCAACAAATGGTTTTGTTGCTAGGACTGGGAATCTGTTGAGGGAAATGTGATGTGGGACCCAACTAAGAACAAATTGTAGGATTGGTTGGATAAAAAGGTGCGCGAGTTTGCGATCCAAGAGAACTGAAACCCATGATTATCTCCTGAATATTGGGAACACAGATACATTGATACAGAGCAATATGAAATTTTATTTTCTTCCTTCGCAACATAAATATTATGAGTAGTTGCCTCGGTTCACTGAGACACAAACTTGTTGGAAGGACGACGCGATAACCAGGTGGACTCCTAAGTTGGTTCAACAATTGGAAAAATACAACAATAGGATTAATCGCATAGCATAATATTGGATTGACAAAACTTTGGGAGGATTTGTCATGGAGTTTGTTATTTATACCTTTGTGTCCTACATTGAGGCTGAAAGAAAATTTTTCAAGGGCCCGCAAGGTAAGTTTCTATGCTCCTTGAAGCTGTGGCTTAAAATGATCTTATGTGAAAAAGGTACTTTGTGCAGCCACACTGAGTGAATGTTCAAAAGAGTTCAACTTAGCTCTACACGTAGTAGAAAAATTTATAGAGAAGACCCAAATGAATATTTTTTGTATAGTCCCCTCAAAGGAAGGTCTGACAATGACGATGAATCTGAGGCAAGACTTTTAGGTGATTCGACGTACATAGAAGATAGTAACACATTTTTGCTTCAGATCTTGTCCACCCCACTCCCAATTCCACCTCACACTCCACTCAATTCCACTCCACCTCCACCTCCACCTCCACCACCAGTATTCGATATGGCTAAATCTATTAAGATGCAGAATTTTAAGGGTGTCAGGAATGAAGAAACCAAGAAATTATGGTTCGTTGCAGAGGCTGTGTGGAAGGCTTAACAAATTACTGATGACGATGTCAAGAAAGTACAACTTACTACTACATTCCAGGAACATGTGCTGGAATGGTACATGAGGTATCTAGTGACAAATCCAAATACGACAATAGATGATCTCAAGAAAGCCGCTGAATGAGCAGTTCTGGAAGCCAAATTCATATGATCAATGTGTTACCGAATTGAAGGATATCCACGAGGAAGTGAAGGAAACTGTATGGGAGGCAGATCAGCGGTTAAAACACATTATCAGGGATGGAGGCTTCACCATTAGTGATGATCAACAAAAGGAATGGTTTATGGCAATTTTGTTGCTGCATCTGCACCTGCCTTTATCTCAGCAGGAGATAACAACCTAGGTCGAAGCTCCAGAAATCACGAAGAAACTGGAAGCCTCACCAGTTCAAGAAACATAGATCGAGGTTTGGATTAATTTAAATCTAGTTGGATAACCTGAACTTAGAACTAAAAAACCTGTGGAAGGATAGCAACAAAGATGTGTGTGCAAAGGTATGGTGTGTGTGTTGCAAATCTGAAGGACACTACAAGGATAAATGCCCAGTATATGGTGAATATCTAGCGGTTGGAGGACCGACTCTGATAAATACTAATCAAAGGGTTGGGCCAAGTGCGATCCATATAATATGGCGTGCAGTGCATTAAGTAACCAACTGAAAACACCCTACAGACTATTGTCCCAGGTTGGAGAAATATATTCAGTCTCCCAAATAGTTATATTGTACATTTTTTTGGTTTGTAGGCCATGATGATAAGAACTATCATAGTTTTGACCTAATGATTGAACATGCTACTTATTATAGAATACAGTCGGAAGGTAATGGTCTGGATTCACCTGCTTTTCCCTCTGGGCAAGGGGTATTTCAGGGCTTGTATCAAGATTTTTCACAATAAGAAGGGGGTTGATAACCTTCAAACATCAATTGATAACTGCATTAAGAAATATCAAACTCAGATGGAAGAAAAGGTTGTTAACAAAATCCACAAGAATAAAATAAGAATTGGACGAGAGATGCACTTAACCGCTCAGATAAGAGACTTTGAGATGGATCAAGTTATTCTGGATATGGGATCTGATGTAAATGTCTTACCTAAATAGACATGGCAGAAAATGGTGTTGAAATTTGCAACAAGAAACAGTGAAATTGGCATCCAGAAACAAAATCTAGAAAATGGCACCTAGAAATGGTTACCATGTGAGGCTTTTGATTTACTTATCCATTAATTAAACTAAAAGAAAATTGTAATCTTATCTCATAACAACTTGTAATAGTTAACTAAGTGTGATAGACTTAGTTAGCTCAAGAATTTCAAGTTGAGGGTCAAAGGATAGGCAAGTAGAGTGATTCTATTATTTACAGGGTCCAGTTGCAGTTGTAGCACTAGTGTGGTGTGAGTGCAATTAGCTAACTCAAATTAATTGAGTTAAAATCAATTTAAATAGTTCTAACTAAATGATGAGCTAATGGAAGATCAAGTGAATTAAAATAGATTTAATTCAAAAGTAGTGATCTACTAAGTAACTGATGATTCACTATTAATAGTTGCATGCATGTCAATTCTGATGAAAACCTAGTTGAGACAAAGGTTTAAGGCAAGTAAACTATCAGTTGTATTTTTAGCGAACTGCTCAGGCGCAATTATAAAGTAAGAGGAAGGCTACATAGGGAATGCATAGTCAAGGAAGGTTTATTATCCTATTTAATAGGGATTAATTGCCTAGGGATTGCGTGAGCAAGGCTGGGCTAAGCAGGGGCTGAGAATTGGCTAAGTGTTGGTCAAATTTTCCTAAGAATAGCTAGTCATTTTTGAGCAGGATTAGAGTGAGACGATCAGTAGAGTGAAGGATTTTATCAGTGTGAGGAAGAATTGTATTGTTTCATGATTCTTTGACTATGTACAATATGTTAGCATTGAAAATGTTAATAGTGTGATTACCGTTGTATCAATGTTTTCATATTTTTCTAATGTCCTAGTCCATGTTGAAGTTTGAGTCATTTTCAATAAAGGTAAAAAAAGAGTCTCAAAATCAAAGTACTTTTGAGTGTATAGGTGCTATTAGTGTCTTAGGTTCATAAAATAAGTTAAAATCACTCTTGTAACTTAAGTTATTGTCGAAGAATATTTTTCATTTGGGTAATAAAATTACAGCCACCCTATCTGGGATAATAGCTACCTCTATTTCATTGTTAATACAATGATCTAATGGAAGGCAACTATTCCTCCAAATTGAAGGTCATATTACCCACATAGTGAAAAGAGCCGCTATTTCTTCAGGGACATGTTGATAGTGTTAACTCAATGAAAAGTGCAGCTATTTTGCTGAAATTTGGTTTATTACAATTCCGAGGTAAAGACAACTATTTCTCAAGCATATAGGAGCAGAAAAGAATATTTTTAAAGCAAGGACCATTCATGTTTGAAGATCATTGAAGACCTCCTATGCTATAAACATGACTATTATTTTAAACAAGATTAATTATTGTTTGAACTAGGAGGATTTTTATAAGTGAGTAGTTACATTATCTATGGAACTAACCCATAGATACCCCACTTAAGTGAAGTAGAAATCATAGTATGAGGTATCAGTCATTTAATGATACTGTGGAGTGTTAAGCATTATGGGATAACTTGGTGCTTGTTTTGAAATTATTTCAAAGCATGCCATTACTCCATACCATGATTACAGGTGCGAAATCAGAGGAGTGAGTTTAGTGTTCACTTGAACAATGTTATCTGTGCAGGCTACAACTAACATAAGTCATTTCTCCAGAAAACAGTTCTAGTATTTCAAGGCAAGAAAACCACGGCTTCGTGTAGGGTTTTGCAACCAGAATCAAACAACTGTGTGTTTGTAAGCATTATAGCTGTTGGAAGATATGGGAAAAGGTGTTAATGTTAACAAGTCCGAGCTAGCAAACACCAGGTTCGTTGATGCTAGGGCCAAACCTCAGTTTAAATCTATAGGCTGGTATAAATTTCTACAAAAGTTTTCTGGGGAGAATGTGGCTTTAGCTCAAGCTTTTATCGAGAGCTTTGATGGTGAAAAGGTCAAGCTGGGAAGTAAGACATTCAACATCTCTTGAGGCCATCATAGCTCATGCTACCCAAACCTCTGCAACTGGTGAACGCTGGTTCAAAAACAAAACACTTACCACAAAAGTAAGTCTCTACCTTAAACCTAAACATGTCAATGTTAAGTGGAATCTGACTGCACATATTTCCTGCTTTGAGGCTGAATGACAACATGTGATCACCATAGTGAAAAAATACATTACATGCGAGGGTAGGTTCTCCTTTGTCCACCATTATCAGTTAATATTTCTTGCTCATATTTCAGGAGATAAACCTATGAACTTGCCCTATTTTATATATAAATCCTTCCTCAATATGTCCCTAGAACTGCAGAATATCCCTAATTACTCTTTGCACAATCTATATCATAGGGGTCTAATTAAAATTCTAATTGTATACCACCTTAGAAAGAGGAGGACCACTTGGGACAAGTTCTTGATAGAGGAAGGGCTTGGTAGCATAAACTATAAGAGAAGGGTAGGGAGGCCCAAGAAAAGAGATAAACATGAACAAACTAGTGCAACCCCTGTCTCAAACAGTTCACAGCCTAACTCCATTCATTCATCAAATTTCTGCCAAGTTAACCCTCCTTCTATCTCAGTCAAAAGGCCAACTAGAAGCTCGACCAAGAAAGATGGAGACACTATGCCTTTGCCAATAGTTCCACTAGTCAACAAAGCCCATGTCATCAGTTCACCTAGAGAATCCCAGACCCTAAGGGCATTCATGGAGGAATATAAGAAAAAATTGAGGCAGAAAAATGCCATGCCTCCTAAAAATTTCGTGTCAAAAAACAAGGAGAAATAACTTCCTCTTAAAGAAGCAAACCTAGGAAAAAGCTCTTCATGGCAGAGGAAATTCTAGAGGAAGTCAACCCTGGAGTAAAAATATCAAGCCATGTTTCTAAAACAACTCATCAAGCTCAACCAAGCAGTGATACTTCTCTCACATAATCCACACTCTCACAGGATTTTCTATCTCTTAAGAAGGGAAAATATAAAATGTCAGAGATCGTCATAGAGGAAGAGCCTACTCTAGCTCAACTAGTCTCCTCCATTGGCTCTTCGATCAAGAAAAGAAATAAGACTGCGATACACTCCTACTCCTCTTATGAAGATAGCAGTGACCCTGAGTATACAGACTCAAAGTATGATGAAGGAGAATCTAGTAGTTTTATGCATGGAGGTAAGAGGTCTAAGTTCATTCCAAATCCTTATATCCAGATACCTCATACTAGGCCCAAAAATAAACTCAGACTAAATAGTAAGCTGATTGCTAATCCTTCGTTAAGATATGAAATTATTAATATTGAGGAGAGTCCAAAAGATAAAATCAAGAGGAAAAAGACCCAGCCAAAGAGTCAAACAAAGATAGAGAGGTCAGACAAGAGGGTGACTAAAGCTGAGGCCATCAGGATTTTTTCCTCTATTCTGGACCTCTGAAGAATGACGGAACAAGGCTTCCTTTGGAGAAAATGTTCATTTTTGGGTTAATTTTCCATGTTTCCGGATATAGCTACTTTTTCTATGAAGGTAGAAATTATTTCTAAATATTAACATATCATGAAAAGGAGCTGTTTTTTTGTTTTATTATCATGATGGTGAAATCAAAGTAGGTGAAGTGGAGGATATTTCAGTTATAATGGATGCTACCAGGTGTCATGTATCAAGTCTCCTCCAAAATTTCAAGGTTCTGTTTTTCACTTTTTAAGGAGAACATCCGCATGTCACTTGCTCTGTTGTTTACACTTTTTGTGAAGTTGGTTGCACCAGAACAGAGGAGTAGTCTTCCAACAGACTGCCACATCGTACAACCACTTCGAATTATTATCTTTCATGATGTTTACTTTATTTATGATATAGCACTTTGTATTAAAGTTTTAGGGATAAGCCTCATCTCTTGCACGATATTTTAATAACTTTTTAGAACAGATACATTCCTTTTGTGGAGATGACAATTTTATGGTTTTGTATATATGTGAAAAAATTCTATGAAGTAAAGGTTCGTGGTTTTAGAATCTTGGCTCATATGATCAGTACTTTTTCAGTGAATGAAATTGAAAGAAACTTTGAGGACTTATTATCAATCTAGTGTGTGTATTGCTAATTTTCACTTGTGTTTCCATATCTTATTATCTTCAATTGCAGTTTGCAATCCCTAATGTTGTTATGTGTTTTTATCAGTCTCTTGAAATGTTCATGTGTTTTATCAATTTTTATTAGTCTCACACAATGAAATTTCTTGGTGAAATATATATAATAACAATGTAAAGAGCATCACTTATGACAATTATCTTTCATAATATTTCAGTGAGAATATTGTAAGACTAGACATTGCCTTGTTGAAATATTGGTAAATTTCTACTTGTGTTATTTTCTACCAAAAGAAGTAGATTTATGTGTTGCAGACCCACTATTTCTTATTCCATTTCACATTTTATTCTCCTCATAGGCTGCAAACTCACTCTTTTTCTACCACACCAGGATCCAATACCCTCATTAGTAGAACAATGGATTTGACTGAAATGTCTTAAAACAATGAATGAGAGTTTAAACCACCTACCAATATTATAAACCAAATCATTAAATTTCCTTAGATTTTAGAGTGTGTCTGGTCAGGGGCTTGATGCAGTCAAAGTGCCGATTCCAATGCTAACATATTTTGGTGCGTCTGCCGGGAGGCGAAGGCCTTGAAACGAAATATTCTCCCGAGTTTCTTGTTTTCAAGTGCTGGTAATAAATTCTTGATGGTGAGCAAGAATTGGTGACTTGAAGAAGACTGCAAATTTGTTCACCTGGAGACTCCAGAAAGAGGAAGAGGGGTTTCAAGACCTCCTACTACAAGGAGAAATCAAAGATCACCTACTGTGACTCCAGTTGCTGACCCAGAGAAGATCTTTAAAGATGCAAAAGGAAAACAGAGATTAGTTGAGGCCACATCCTAGTCAGTGAATAAGGTACACAAAAAGTACATTCCAAAGAAAAAGGTACCTTCATATACTTTAGAATCAAAAGAAGTTTTAGTTTCAAAAGATCTTGCTGAAAAATCTCAAGTTGAAATTGCTTCCCTAGAAAATAAAGTAGATGTTTTTAACCTAGGCTCAGCTGAAATTTTTTCTCACTCATCACCTAGTAAATATAAGATAAGTACTATTTCAGTAAAAGAGGAAAAAACAGAGTTATTAAGTGTCAATAAGGAAACATAAGAGTTTGTGCTGACTGAAGGGGAGTTAGAGCAAGTATTGGAAATTGCACCTTTTCTTGATAGATATGTTTTGACTGAAGAATATTTTAAGACCATTTTAAATTTCCTTAAAAATCATCCTAAATACCAGTCTCTTATTACTTCTCAGCAAGAATATTTTACTTTGTCTCAAAATCCAGCTGTTGGGTCATCCTCTTCTCATCCACTAGAAGAGAGTGTTCCTGAAGGCCTTAATTTCAACTTATATGATTTCTTAGCTCAAAAAAATAAAGTTGAATTAACCTCATCACCTCAAGAGACAACATTTGAATCTGATTCTTCTGTAGAAGGTGAAGTCAACACATCCTCTGTTCATCTCTTTGAAAATCCACTTTTTTCAGTCCCAAAGCCTGAAGAATCAGCTCAAGGTTTCCAATTTTCTGCTGTCCTAAATCAGATTCAAAATCCACAAATTGTAATTCATATTTTCCAAATAGCTACATTAACCAGTCATCCATCATCTGTAAATCATCAAAAAATGGCTCAACCTTCCCTTACAAGGATGTAGCATATAGTGGCTGCAGGATATGCACCACTTTCTCTTCCTCAACCTTTGCATCCACTTCCTCAAGGAGATTACTTGAAATACCTTCCAAAATACACTGGGGAGGGAGAAGGAGTTTCTGCTGAGGAAAATTTAGTGGCATTCTATAGTTATGTTGACAACCAGAACATTGAACTTGAAGATGTATGGTCAAGACTCTTTGTTTAGAGCTTGGATGGTGAAGCTCGTAAACGGTTTAGAAGTCTGCCACCAAACTCAATAACATGAATTGATGAATTGGAGGAAGTATTTGTGAAGAAATGGGGTGATAGGAAAGACTATGTGTACTACCTTATAGAATTTGGAACTCTGAAGAATAAAAGGGATGAGCTTGTTATCACTTCGTAATTCCGAGGCTGCAGACAGAATCCCAAAGGCAACGTCAAAACTGCTTCAGGCCTAGGATCTAGCCCTCCTAGACCCAGAGAGGGATCTCTCTGTTAGATATAGCTTTGTTGATGAGGCATTTTAGGCTAGCTATTAGAATCAGAGTTGGGATTTTGAATTGGTTTTGTGGGAAGAGCAAGGAAAAGCCATTAGGAAATGGAGTCAAAGAGGCTCGGGTGATTAAATGTAGAAATATCAAGCATGAGTGAATTAGGGAAAGATAGGTGCACTACCATGGATATTTTAGACTTTTAAATAAATTACAGAGAGAAGAAATGTAAGGCTAGGTAGCGACTGAGGAGCAGTTAATAATTCCTCAATCTATCCTAGGATGTAAATTTCACCAGAAGCCGAGGAGCAATTAAGAATCCCTCGATTTGGCATCAGTGGAAAACATAGACTATTGTAAACACATCCATAATAGGGTGCTCTAGATACCAAATCCTATTCTTCACACTTTTCGTTTTACAATTAGATTTCAAAAATACAGAGAAAGAGAAACAATAGAAATACACATAACAACAAGAGAAGACTTCACCATTTCGGACACAACATAAATCCTGAACAACTGGTCTTGTATTATGCTTCAAATAGTCACTTGAAATTCAATGAAAAACATTACAGAATGGGACTATTCCCCATTGTATATTCCCCCCCCCCTTAATACTTCGAATAGTGAAGTATATATGCTAATCCTACTAACTCATTACAATCAATGTCGTCACTAACAATTACTTTCCTTTACCTTCACAAAAAATAAGGACTAACATCATGTGCAAATAAAGTCGTTTGAGTTATTAGAGGACATCTGGATGTCTGGCACTGTCTTGAACATCTGGCGCTGCTTTGGTTTCCCTGAAACGCTCAATTGGATCGAATCCCCCCTCTTCTTTATAGAAACAGAAAAACTGTTATAAAACTAATGACACTTGTATAACTAATTATCAGTCTTTAAGGAAGTGATTGAAATAGGGGTGTGTTTTGGCCAGTAACAACCCCCCTTCGTATTTAGTATTATCACTAATACTAAATAAGTGGGGGCTCTTATTCAAAAAATTTAAAAAATTGATTAGTGATTGTATTTCCTTTTTCAATAAAACTTACTATCATATACTTAGGAGAATACCCCTTGAAAAATCTAAAAAACTTAAGTTTTATGATAGCATAGAATAAAATCATTCTTTAAAGAAACATCGCATCGCAAAAAAGGTAATGAATACCTCTTTACAAGCGGAATTCTAATATTGCGAGATGCGATACGAAACTACGCATGAAAAGAACATTCATCGCATCGCATGCTTCAAATATCATATGTTACGCTGAAAAATCTCACAATCACCGATATGCGATGGCATATATCACAAATCGTGTTTTTCAGAAAAACACATTAACAAAAACTTGTCATTTGATACGCTCCAGCGATTTTGCGATATTGCGATCCAGCGATATTGCGTTATTGTGATATTGTAATTCCACGAGATTGCGATCTGCGATATTGCGATTTGTGATATTGCAAAGAAAATCACAGATCGCCTTATCGCAGATATTTAAGGCTCATTATACGAAAAAATCTTTCCATAAACCGAGACTTGGTTATGCGCTTTAATGTTAATCAATGAATTGGTTGTCAATCATTAATGAAATATGGTTTCATTCTGATCGAAGAGCTATTTCACGTAAGGTGGTATATTTTATACGTCTTCAGCATTTAAAAATTTCCCGTCACCTTTTTCTTATCATTATTCTCACTTAATTCGTAAACTGCAGGAGCGAAGAGCAGAGAACTATACAAAGCAGTATTCAGGGTATTATGGGAAAGAAAGACAAGGCTATGAGTTTTGAAGATAAAGAAATGACACACCCTTGTATACAGACACCGCTTGTAACAAAGACACTGGTATTACTACTTGGGAGGGAATGTATAATCTACTTGAGGAAGAGAACCCCAGAGTAATGGAGGTTACAGTTACTGCAGGCACATGGGTCTTCTGATGCGTCCATTACAGAGCTAGCTTGCTAATTCTTGCACCGGATAGCGGCAAGGCCCAAAATTCTTCCCTACACGGACATGGTTAAATGGGTACTCGACAACACTGATATTACAAACAGACAGTTTAAGACTCAGGGTCAAGAACTCATTGGTTCATTCACTCCACAAGATTTAAGACTCATGTATCATTTGCCGGAGCCACAGGCGAATTATAACAAACAGTTCATGGAGAAGTTTGCCAAAGAAAATGAAAACCTGGCAAAATGCACCAAGGACTAGTCAAGGAGAGACGAACCACTAAAGAAGGATAAACATGGTATGTATAGTACTGGTTCTCTCACTTCTCCGTATTACTTTGCTGCTGCTATGCTCTGTAGGCTTTTTGAAAAGCCAGACATTAATAAGTTTTCATCTAAATGGATACCATTATTGAATGCTGCTGTTAATGCTACTATTGTGGATTGGGCTAAGTTATTATCTGACAACTTAGCCACAGCCATTTTGAATTACCGGTCTAAAAGAACTGTTTCTCAGAGAATTTATCCCCCTTTTTACTTATTTGCTTATGTAATGGATTCAATCTGTTATATTTCCAAGTTTCCTTTAATGGGTTGGAAATGGACGACTCAAGACCCCTTACCCATTCATATTTATCACAAAGAATTGTGGGATTCCAAGTTCATTCCCTATTTTTACAAGATTTTCCATGGAATCATGTTACCCCTATACAGAATGTTATATGATAAATATGCTCCAAGGTTTTCTCCTGAAGAAGAGGTAGACATACTTCCTGTTGCGAGATGGTTTGGAGAAGAATTGTTTACATATGTTAGGGTATTTGGAAGTTTTGCTTCCCCTCATGTCTTACTTTTGTATGTTCCTGATAAACTCATGGCACGAGAATTTGCTTATCAAACTTGCGGAGAAGGAGGTTTGACTAAAGATTTGAAGGACAAAAAGAAGGCTATCTGGCCACAATTTCCTGTGGCCTATGGGGCCTTTTCACTATTTGATGTTGGTCATGCATTCAAAGAAGTAAACAACATTACATGTTTACGTTTGTTCAAGTTTCCAAGAAGACCGTTCGACCCCTATGATATTGTTAGAAATTTCACTACTGCAGTCAAAATAAGAGTGTTTTCTAAAGAAGATGATCTTTTTGATGACATGTTCCAAGAAAAAGGCACATTTAAAGAGATTCTAAATTCGGCCCAAATACGGTTTCCTCCAGCAGAATTTAAAGAGTTCAAGATATACAGGGAAAGGAGGTTAACTACTATCCCTTTGGATAAATTACACTTGGAACCCGTAAGGGAACCAACTCCCAGTATTAGTCTCAGTGGAAGTTCAGGTACAGACAGATCTAAATCCAAGTCTGAGAGAGAAAAGTCTGAACACTCTAAGAGGTCTGACAATGACCATGATAAAAGTGAAGGGTTAGTAAGGGATACTGCCCAGTCAAAGGAGCTCTCACAGCAACAGGTTTCGACCTCTCCTCAGCTAAATCTTCCCCCTCTCATTGTACAGCGACCATCAGTCAGAACTGAGTTAGATAAATAATGGGAGACATTCAATGATTTAATCAATATTGAAGGACAAAACACATAGACACCTGTGAGTAATATACAGACAACAAAAGATATAATCACAGGAATAACTAGCAATATCTCAGAAATTGAACATATTCACATTACCCCATCCTCTGAAATTATGCTCAAAATAGAGGAAATTCCTCCTCTTGATGTATTTTATAGTCCACAACACAAGGCAGTGGTAAGAAGACAAATGAAGAAAAGGAAATTGGAAAATGTGCTCTCTCATGATGCAGAACAATTAGACATCCTATGGAAATATCCTACCACTGATCCAATTGAAAATCTCACCAAATTATCTCAGATCATAGGAGCATATGCCTCTGCAGCCATTGATAAAGCATCTGAGGTACGACAATTACTGAATGAGAAAGAAGATCAAGTACAGATTTTGCAACAACAACTGCAACAAGCCAACGCCAACAATGAAGCATAGAAACAACTTGAAAAATTACAGCAAGACTTCCAACAAATGCAAATAGGTTATCAGAACAGTTTGGTTGAAAAAGAGAAACAACTACAAGTTATGCAAGAGATGCACAAGGATGATCCCAAGCTCACAAAATTCATCATAGAGTCTATTTCCTTAAATGATCAACTACTGTGGCAACATGAAATATTATGCCAAAGAATATCACAGTGGAGCTCTTATTGTGAAGCAAGTGATAAAATCACTAATCAAGTCGTAGAATTACGACATGATTATGATTTAATTGATAAAAGAGTTACTGACTATGTGGCTTGGCAAGAAACGGAGGAGGGGAAAAGAGCAGATGCACCGATAATCAATGACAATCACAAAGAAATGCTCTTCAATAATTGGGATGCACAAATCAGGAAAGCAGAGCAAGCGGCAGAAGAAGCAGCTACAACAACAAGCAATGTTATTGATTGCATAAATGAAAATTTTCACAAGGCAAATCTAATCTCAGAAACTACTCTAGGGCACCTACCGAAAGAACAACAACTATAGACAGACTGGAAACATAAGGCTCAAGAAAAGGCAAAATCGATTAAAAGATTAACAAAGTTAAATTGGGATTCTTACTGGGCGTGTCTGGTAAAGCCACACAACCAGTGCATGACTCTAAAGTGTATCATCAATTCTACCGAGAAGATGGCGCCAGCTCTTGCCGATTCCGTTTTCACAGGACAGTTGAAGTCTGAAGTCGACCAGCCTACTCTTCTCAAACAAATGCTGAATGCTTGCAATTTCAAAGAACATATTCACAAGTAGTTAGTTGTTAAGTTTTAATTTTAGATTTAGTATTAATTTTGCTTTATTTTTGCCTAAAAAGAGGATGGTCATTTAAACCGTATCCTACATTTTTGTAATAAATTATTTTTATATTTAGTTAGTAGTATTTAAACCCTTCTCATGCATTTAGAGAAGGGTCCTGAAATTTGTCAAAAACTTGTCCTCAAAACATGCACTTTTGCACCCTCCGAGGAGGTTTTGATGAATGAATGGAACGAGATTTATTGATATCTGCATTTAATATCTACTACTGATGTTGCACTTTTGTACTCTTAGTGGATGTTGGATTAAGAAGAGATAAGTCATTATTGCTTGAAGCTCATGAGTAGAACTAGTTATAAATGGCACTTTTATCTCTTAACTATTTCTGCCTCTGTGTTAAAGTGATATTTATGTTCAGTTGTTTATGTATTAATGCTTGAATGATTGAGTTATCAATTGGCACTTTTGTACGATGATAGCTATTTGTTTATGCTTAATATATGAGTAGCTTATTATGCGATATGTTTTTCACAATTGTTTCATCTAAATTTTTATACGAAGTGGTTTATCTTTATTGAATTATTTTCTTATAACAGTTGAATGATCTTTATTACCAATTGTTATTTGAAATCATTTTAGATCGCATAACGAAAAGATTACATCCCGGGTTAGTTTAGAATCAGATATTTCTATTTATTAGAATACAATTGCATGTTATAGATTAGAATTAGAAAAAAATCATTTCACTTATGAACTTTTAGAAAGGAAATATCAATTCTCAACACACACACACACATATTGGGAAACTGGTCCCATTATCCCTAGTCAGACCCACTATACCAAACGGAAAAGGAGTTGCCAACGAAGGTCTGGACCGGGTGGGTATCCCCCTTGTTGTAGACCCAATTTTCGGGGCTTCAACATGGTGACATGTGTGAAAATTCTTCTTTCTTCTCAGGATGCTATTATTAACCTGATCTTCTTTCCTATTCGAGAGATGGAAAACATCTGGGAATAATGATGTGCATTGAGTGTCGTCAACATCCATTGAACACCTGCACTTGTGTCCTTCCAGCTGGGTGCAATCTCCTTTAACAGCTCACAATCTCAACCTGGAGCATTTCGACAGTGGCGAGCTCGGGGTAGCAGCGGATTAGTGGATGGTTCATCAACATGGAGCAGCGGTGGTAGGATATGGCAGGTGGAGCGGGAGTGGAGTTGTTGCGGTGGAAACACCATTTCGGAGGGGGGGAAAGAGTGGTAGGTGGTTTTGTCAAAGGGGGGTGCGAATCAACATGCACGCGCCACATAGCAGGAATGACGGTATTGAAGACTGCCCATTTTGAACCCCCCCCCCAAATGGTTAAAGTTCGAAGGCCGAGGGGGCTGCGAAAAGCATTAAGGACCGTTGGATGCAGAGATGAGGAGCGGAGAAGGCGAAAAGGTGGAGGGTGGTTAGTAGTGGAATGCATTGGGAAGTGTGATGTGGCAGCAGGGAAAATGTGACGTGGTAAGGAGGTGGGACCGCCCGCATATCGCAAACCGCAAATTTTACATACGAGCAGCGGGGAGGTAAACCTTAAGATTTTTGACGTGTGAAGTGCGACGGGCAGAGGAGTGATGTGGCAGGATGGAAAGTGGGGCTGCCCATATATCGAAAATTGCAAGTTTTTTTATGAGTGGTGGAGGTAAGCGTTACAAGTTGCGTAGTGTGAAGTGCGACGGGGGCCCACCAACATCGCAAATCACAAGATTCAAATTTTATCACACATCACAAGGTTTGGGTTTGGGGAAATGCGGTAAGTGCTAAAACCCGTAAAGTGCAATGTGCATTGATGAAAGGTGAGGTGGTAGGACAGTAAATCGCCAATTTTAAGGTTTTGTTACGAGGAATAGGAATTTAACGGCTAGAACTGGTGATGCGCGACTTGCGACGAGAACATAGGTGACGTGGCTAGATGGGCCCCACTATATCGCATCGACGGAGTTATAAAGTGGAAATGGAATGTGGCTAGAGTTGTTGCAAAGTGCTAATGTGAAAGGCAAGGAAATGGTCAAAAGGTTTTTTGCGGTAAGGTAAGGCTTACGCGGTTCATATATATATATATATATATATCTCACTAGAAAATTTGGCGGAAATTCCGACGGCCAATTCGTCGCTATTCCGACACATAGTCGTCGCAAGAGCGACAGTTTGAGGGCAGGAAAAACGTGGTTTACCATACCGTCGCAGTTCCGATGCAATTAAAAAGTGTCGCACTATCGACACTTTTTCCGTCGCTTCCAAACAAGTGTCACTCTTCTGACGTTTCCCAATCCATCGCACTTCTGACCTTTCTAAACTGTCCCACTTCCGACGAAATGTGGTCCGACATTTTGAACGTCGCTCTTCCGACGTTTGTAAACTGTCACAATTACGACGAAATGTGTTCCGACGTTTTGGACGTCGCTCTTCCGATGGTTGTAAACTGTCACAATTCTGACGAAATGTTGTCGATGTTTTGGACGTCGCTCTTCCGACGTTTGTAAACGGTCGCAATTTCGACGAAATGTGGTCCGACATTTTGAACGTCGCTCGTCTGACATTTTTATACTGTTGCTCTTCCGACGTTTCTAATCTGTCGCAATTCCGACGCTTACAAGGCGTCGGTATAGCGACGAAAGGTTCAATTTTAAAAAAAAATGAAACTTTAAAAGAGGAAAAACGTTGTTTTGAATATATTATATGAAGTAAAACAGTCCATGAAGTCATTACATTTTCACATCTGAAGATTGGAACCCAAATATTCATCCAGAAAAGTGGAAGTCCCACCCCAGACAATGATAGAAAAATACCCCATGTCACATACATGCAGGGACATGATATAAAACCCAGTAACGGTCCACATGGAGATTATCGACAAATCTGAGAAAGCATCCAAATATGCCCGAGGCATCTATAAGAAAGTGAAATAGCAGTATGTAGAATAGTAAAACAACAGATAGAGTACTGACGTCCATTGTTCCAAATACAAGTTAAAGTACCCAAAATCCTTGAACAGAGAAAAACGCTAATCATGTGAGGAGTGTGATATGTCCAAAATATAAAAAGACCATCAGACCATATCAATAAACCAGCAACATAGACCAGCATCGCTAGTTTTGAAGGCATAGTGATAAACATTAATCATTTTTTTTTCACAAGAGAAAAAACGTTGTTTTGAATATATTATATGAAGTAAAACAGTCCATGAAGTCATTACATTTTCACATCTGAAGATTGGAACCCAAATATCCATCCAGAAAAGTGGAAGTCCCACCCCAGACGATGATAGAAAAATACCCCATGTCACATACAGGGACTTGATATAAAACCCAGTAACGGTCCACATGGAGATTATCGACAAATCTGAGAAAGCATCCAAATATGCTCGAGGCATCTATAAGAAAGTGAAATAGAGTATGTAGAATAGTAAAACAATAGATAGAGTACCAACGTCCATTGTTCCAAATACAAATTAAAGTACCCAAAATCCTTGAACAGAGAAAAATGCTAATCATGTGAGGAGTGTGATATGTCAAAAATATAAAAAGACCATCAGACCATATCAATAAACCAGCAACATAGACCAGCATTGCTAGTTTTGAAGGTAGAGTGATAAACATTAATCATTTTTTTTTCACAAGAGAAAAAACGATGTTTTGAATATATTATATGAAGTAAAAAAGTCCATGAAGTCATTACATTTTCACATCTGAAGATTGGAACCCAAATATCCAACCAGAAAAGTGGAAGTCCCACCCCAGATAGTGATAGAAAAATACCCCATGTCACATACATGGACTTGATATAAAACCCAGTAACGGTCCACATGGAGATTATTGACAATCTAAGAAAGCATCCAAATATGCCCGAGGCATCTATAAGAAAGTGAAATAACAGTATGTATAATAGTAAAGCAACAGATAGAGTACCAACGTCCATTGTTCCAAATACAAATTAAAGTACCAAAAATCCTTTAACAGAGAAAAATTCTAATCATGTGAGGAGTGTGATATGTCCAAAATATAAAAAGACCATCAGACCATATCAATAAACCAGCAACATAGACCAGCATCGCTAGTTTTGAAGGCAGAGTGATAAACATTAATCATTTTTTTTTCACAAGAGAAAAAATGTTATTTTGAATATATTATATGAAGTAAAACAGTCCATGAAGTCATTACATTTTCACATCTGAAGATTGGAACCCAAATATCCATCCAGAAAAGTGGAAGTCCCACCCAGACAATGATAGAAAAATACCCCATGTCACATACAGGGACATGATATAAAACCCAGTAACGGTCCACATGGAGATTATCGACAATCTGAGAAAGCATCCAAATATGCCCGAGGCATCTATAAGAAAGTGAAATAGCAGTATATGTAGAATAGTAAAGCAATAGATAGAGTACCGACGTTCATTGTTCCAAATACAAATTAAAGTACCCAAAATCCTTGAACAGAGAAAAACGCTAATCATGTGAGGAGTGTGATAACCATCTGTAGAAACCCAGGCTCGCTTGATTCCAAAATTGGTAACCATCTGTTGCATCCGAGATGTAAGGTTCAGGCTCGCTTGTTTCCATTAGTAGCCTGCTACAACATCCATCTTGTTCATAGCAAAAAGGTTCCTGTAGATATACAGAGAAAGAGTATAATACGTAGACCATATAAACATGGCTCTGTATTTCAAAAAACAGGTTTAAAATAGAAACAGGGCAACATTTTTTTTTCTAAGTAAAGTTAATCTATTAACAATGGGAATAAAATTACACCGAAGTCAAAATCATTGCCCAGACTCATGGCAAATTTGTCATCAAAAAATCAAAAAATTAAGAAGACTGCCCTCATACGGGGAAACCAGTCTTGAACGTTTAATTTACAGAATTCAAAAATATTACAAAGGTCCAGCACAGTAAAATAATCTAAAAGCAACCCAATTAAGTGGGCCGCGAAGCAAGAAAAATAAATTAACCAAACTACTCCTCCGGCTCCTCGACGATTCGGCACCATCCTTCGGAAGGTCCAGGATCGCTAGGTGCTACCTCCACATTCATGCCACGGCTCCCCTCCTGAAGGCCCGAATGCTGGCCGGCTTTTTCCGAGCTTAGACCCGCCGGACGGGTGCATTCTTCCTCCGTTTGGGCCTCCTCGCAGAAAACCACAGTGACTGAAGCTGTAATTCGTGGGCGGTTGAGAGAGAAATTAAAGGAAAATTGCGCAGTGCGCGTCATGGGAGAAGGTGAACTAGCGGTGGGGAAACGAGGAGCAGGGGAATCCATATGGTGGCCAGATCCTACAACCCGACCCCGCCCACTCCTAGTATTTGGATAGCGACCTGCATAATCACTGGACTGGCCGGAAGACAACTCGGTTGAGGGGCTGGAGGGAGCGCGCAGGAGTTGACCTCTAGTGCTCCCCCTGCGGCAACGCATCCTTTGACGCACGCGAGGCATGGGTGCAGTCTCACTAGCAGTGGGCACAAGAGGAGACAGAGAAGCAGAATTCCAAGAAACAGAGGAAGACAGACAAGGACCAGACCGAGAGAAATGAAGATATGCAACAAGGTCTACGCAGCAGTTCAGCTGGCCACTTCTCCTTCTCGTCACAGTGAGCAGGCAGTGTAACCCAGCAACCGGCTCATCTGAAAAACCATAGCGAAATGCCATTTTATCAATGCAATGCAATCAAAGGACGCTCGTCATAATTAATCTCTGATCATTAATGAGAGCCGAAGGCCGGATCATATTGGAGCATGCAGAATCGCTAACGGGAGTGGAGGTCCGATCTTGAACAGTGTTAAAATTTAATGTGATTTGATGTGAAAACCTTGGAACTTAATTGAACAGTGTTAAATCTTAATGCGATTGATATGAAATCGCCACATCCATGTCCCATCGCCTTAAACGCCATTGAATGCACCCGCAGCCGGGAGCAGGGCAAGTTTTTATTGAGGACACGTGGCAGAAATTGATTGGAGCAGATCTTTGTTTGGGCCGCTCGCGCAGTGGAAATCCGGACCCGAAAAATATTAGGGCGAATTTGATAAGAAATTCGCGTCACAACTTCCCTCCGTACGCCAGCCCAACTTCGGACCCGAAAAAGATTAGGGCGGAATTCATTTGGTTTTCGCGTCACAAAATTGGCCGACGTCAGCAGGCTATTTTGGAACGCGAATTTGGTTTGAATTATGGTTTATCGCCGTTTGAAGTCCGGTCGGCTCGACTTAAGAACAATTTTGTTTGATCCCATCTTATAAAATTTGTGTTGGTTTTCTTTGATAATACACACATTTATAATAAATCATGGGAATACCACACTAAACATGTGGAAAAGTTATATAAATAATTATTGAGAACAATCATTTTTATGTAAAAATATCCAAATGTGCTTTTGGGAAATAAGAATTCGAGTATTTGGTTCATATTGTTTTAAAGGAAGGAGTGAAGTTGGAGCCTCAAAATATGCAAGCTATTACAAAATGACCTATTCCTAAGAAAATCAAGGTTCTTAGAAGATTTTTTAGACTTACATGATAGTATTGATAATTTGTTAAGAATTATGCATGCATTTCAAGTCCACTCACATATCTCTTGAAGAAAATATCATTTATATGGAATGATGAGGCTACTTTGGCATTCTCTCTTTAATGGATGCCATGTCTTCTACACCAACATCGGTTGCACCTACTTTTGGTAAAACATTCATAGTAGAGTGTGAGGCACTAGGACAAGGAATTTCCGTAACATTAACACAATAAGGGATATCATTGGCTTTTAAAAGCAAGGAATTCAAAGAAAATATTTGGTGAAATCTACGTATGAAAAATAAATGGAAGCAATTACATGCAATAAAAAATGGGGATAGTATATCATTGGGAGGTACTTTAAAGTCAAGATATACCATGATAGCATAAAGTATTTTTTGAAGCTATGGATTTCATTGGAATATTAACAAAAATGAGGAGAAAAAATGCAAAGTTTTAATTTTGAGATAATCTACAAAAAGGGTAAGGAAAATTTAGTACATGATGCTCTTTCTAAAATAGAAGAGGCCTCAAATTTATATCCAATTACATTTTCTATTCCTAGGTGGCTAGAAGAAGCTTGCCATAATGGAAAAATGACAATAGTACTAAACAAAACTAAAATTTATAAAGGATGGGATGAACTCTATGGAGCATTGGGAGTGAAAGAGAGATATACTTTGGTGCAAATGTAGAATATTTTTATGCATGCAAACATATTTGAATAAACAAATATTAAGGGAGTCCCATGTCTCTCTGATGGTAGGACGCAGGGTTCCTTAAAACATCTCAAAGGATCAAAAAATATATTTTTGGAAGGAATGAAGAAAGATATTCAAAATTTTGTAAGAGAAGGTCAGGCTTGCATAATAAATAAAAGAGAGATAGTAAAATCTCTAGGGTTACTTCAACCATTCCACATACATATTCAAAGACTAGAAGATATATCAATAGAATTTATTACAGGGTTACTAAAATATAAAGGTAAGTATTACATTTTTGTGGTCATTTATATAGACAAATTTTGTAGATTTTTTTTGTAGAGCTCAAAGTACATAAACAAAAAGCCAAGTGGCAGAAGTGTCCGTGAAAGAAATTCATAGTCTTCATGGTTTTCCTAAAGTAATAGTAACAATAAACTTTTGGAAATAATTATTTAATATGAGTGGAGAAACACTAGCTGCCATGAGTTCTACATATCAAACACAATCAAATGGTCAAACAAAAATAGT
Source organism: Pinus albicaulis (assembly GCA_034641835.2). Classification (NCBI taxonomy): domain Eukaryota; kingdom Viridiplantae; phylum Streptophyta; class Pinopsida; order Pinales; family Pinaceae; genus Pinus; species Pinus albicaulis. Next base: position 1,265,234,010 of record CM076575.1, on the reverse strand, counting down.
TAACAAGTGTTTTTAAGGTTATCTACAATGTTACTCTTTAGAAAAGCAACTTAGTATGCCATAATTAATAATCATTCCCTGTTCACTTTTGTTAATAGGTTTATGTCAGACGATGATGCAGGGGCATTAGGCACTAGCCAGCAATGTAGGAGGTTTTGTCCACATGTTGTGGCTAGGAGGGTTCGAAAACATTTGAGTTGTAACAACTAGGTGTCAATACCTCAGCTGACTATATTACTTAGACTATTTAGAGTTGTAGGAGTCGAACAGTTTCAATTAGTTGAATTATTATAATTAGACCTTTTGATTTCTAGAACGGTCCTCTCAGAGGAATCGGAGAGCCATATGTTATGTATATAAATTTTAATTCCTTGGATGAATAAAAGTAGAGAGGGAAGAGGAGAGTATAGAGGGGATTTCTGCAATAAACCTCTGTGTGTGAACAATTGTTTCTAGTTAAATGATTTCCAAGCTTAGTTGCCATTGAATTATCTCGAACTGCTAATTGTAAAGAATTGTTTAACTATGAGGTGATTGGGTACTGATAATTCCATTCTCCTGTCTTTGAATTCCCTGTGAACTCACTCCACCTGAAGGCGAGGTCTGTGTAGAGAACCGGGGTCGTGAACACTGTTCAAATATAAAAATTTCGCTTAATAAAGAGACAAAATTGTTGTGCTTTCGGAACCTGACCCGAGGATTGGACATGAGTTAACAAAAAAAAGGATAGCGGAACCAGACTTGCACCCGTGGTCAAGCCCTGTACCAAAACCACGAGCGGAATCACAAAAGCAGGTTGCCCATATCGCACCGCTTTTGCGGAGTAAGCGGTATTTCCTATTCGCGAGCGATTCCATAGGGAATGCGAAACGTGGCGAAGTGACCCCCGGAAAACCACCGTTTAACCCGCGCCATTGCACGTTAAAGCCCGACGTTGGAAGCCGAGCAAAATTGCCAAGAGTCGTTGATTTGGAGAAGGGCCATTGGACGGTGGTCGCACATTGAACTTGCCCGGAGGTTAACTAAGGTGTGCGGAGGATAGCCAGGTACGATACGAGTGTTTGATTGGTTGATATATATAGGTGGGGCCGGATTATAATGAAATTGTTTAATTAAACGATTGGCGGATAATTAGCATAAGTCTGGAGCGTGATTGTTGTAAGGCTGGGTGGTGAAATATAGAGCCGAAAGTTCATTACAAGTTATTTATTTAAAAAGAAACGTGGAGTATAAATACAAAGTGTTGAAAGTTAAACATTGGTTATAAGTCTTGGAGATAATATAAAGTCGGGAATATAAATTAAAGTCTAAGCATTGTGGATAGTATTTATTTATCAAATTATACGAATTTCTACGAATTTGATAAATAAACCCGAAGAAAGAAGAAGTCAATTAAGACTCAGGCTGGAGGAAAAGAATGGGGTAAACCAAGGGAAAATGCTGACAGAGTGATTGTATACACACCAGCTCTCCTTAGGGGTCCAATTTTAGTTTTGTTGCGTCACATGATGATCTCTCTTCTCTGGCATTTACTTGTATTGAAGATCACTATTCTAGGAATAAGGAGTTATTTTGTCCAAAAATAACCCTAGGCAAACATTGACAATGCATCAAGGATATCTTTCTATGCTTCATAATTACATATGTTCTACTTCTAAATCATGTCTTGGAAGTGGTTGTTTTGCTGGAAATTATTCACCAGTTGGTTTCATACCAAAGTCTTTTTCACATTTTCAACATCCAATACATGAAAAAGATAATGGTTTAAAACAACATAAATATTTGAAATTTTGCAAGAATTTTCTGGCACACTTTGAATATGAATTTTGAAGTCAAGTGCATGATGCTGTATAGGATCAAGTGTCATTTTGAATACCAAATGTTTCACAAGAAACTTCTCAACATGCTACCCTGCAGTAAGGATTAAATTACAATATTGCATCGACTATTTCCATAATAAAAGTGCACCTCGGCCATAAGACTAAACAACTACAAATGTTGTAGATCTAACAAGACCACACAATCAAATGTATTCCACAAGGCCAATACCGTATGAAAAATGAAAAGGAGTTTGCAACCAAAAATACCTTAGGCAACTAATTCAATTAGATACACCAAACCATCAGCAAAAAGGAAAACCAGCCTACTTGGCCCCAATATTTTCAATTGGGTCCTCTAATTCAACCAATAAAAAGGCCAAAACCATAGCATTGAGATAAATTTCATTACACTGTCAATAACAATAAAATTTGACTCAGCCATAACCCTTTCCTTTTATTGTTGTGAAAAACTTTATGCATTACTCTAATGTGGCTAGTCCATAGGCCAAGTAGACCACTGGGTAACAAATATGTTTCCTTTCACCTTTGAGTTTTCAAATTATGCTTACCAAATCTAAGACATTTAAGAGGGGGAACTAATACAACGTTAAAAAGAAAACCAAAGCACACATCTACAAATTACCTCCTTAGCTACTGTCACACCATCATTAACTATTTTCGGAGAACCATGCTTGCTCTCCAAGACAACATTTTTCCCTTCGCCCCAAGGGTGACTCCAACAAGATCAGCAAGTTTGTTCACACCGCCCGCAAGACAAATTGACAATGCTTTCAGTAAGTGTGCAATTGAATGCCAGACCATATGCCAAAACAACCCTCCATGAAAAATTAAAATAACACATTAAAATCAAATATAAGTGGACAAGGAAAGATCCACCGCAGTGAAGTTTCACGTGCAGGTGACCTTCCTTTAAACATAATTTTTTCTCTGACCTGCAATTTTTTTGTCAATGAGCCATCCTTGTTGAAGTACAACTCCTTTTCCATAGCTCTTGTATTAACTACCTTCTCTCTGTCGCGTAATCTCAGAGTCCCTCTTCTGCTTGAGCGATTAAAGGAAATGGGTGAAAAAACCGAAAGAGAAGACAATTGTCTGCCATAATTATCAAACATTGCACCCAACTTCTTCCCCTTTCCATTGTTACCCAATGAGGTAGATGTGGCAATTGTTGTCATACTGCCCAAAGCAGAGGCCATCTTCTCTTATGCTGAATATAGAATTACAAGATCTTCATATTAGTATGAACCTTAAAAAACATGACTCCCATTGCTAAAAACCACTTTTAAGTTGTAACAGGCAAACTAAACAATTATCGCAACTTTTGGCAACTTCTGGAGCATTAAGAGAGAAAAAACCAAAGAAAAATACAACCACAATCCTCATTTTAATGAGACCGGACTATATATTTGCATTAAGATAATAGAAAGAAATCACGACTATATTAAGGCCAACGCAAAACAATCTTTAACCAATGTCTCTCGCGGCCTTCAGGTTGCCATGCTAGAGGTTGCATATTTTTAATTTAAATTCTTGACCTCTCGTGCCCATCTATGAATGCATCCAATGGGATATCTAAATCAAATTCTCCTTTATATCCCCAAAAACAAATTCCCTACTACAAGAGCACCAGTATTGATGGATCACCCCACACCATCCCACCCACTAGAAACTGTGAAAAAGGAAACCCGAGAAAACTTCTGAAATATCTCAAGATGACTATATGGGTGGTTCTTATGAATCAACCAACCATTCAGAACATGCTCATCAATCCAAACCATGAGTATTATGTGATAATATTCAAGCAGGCACTGAATCGGATTTCTGAAGCTATGTTAGAGAAACCCCAAACTCTCACTGAAAATAGGTGAAATGTGGCACCACTCAGAGATTGACATGTGCCAATTGGTACAAGTGGTAGACAATTGGCATGCTCAAACAACGAAGTGATGCAGGAATGACATGAGGGAGAAAATATCAGAAAAGCCCCAAATCTAGAGAACTAAAGCTCATCACCAACCTGAGATTGACAACTTTACATGATGTAACCTATGAAATCGTAAATGGAGAAATCATAGTAACAATAAAGTAACCTATGTAACAATAAAGTCAGATTCATCTTGGGAGTGGTAATGGGAGAAATCATAGTGAACAACAGGAAACATGCAGAGTTTCTTACAATCAAATAGATGAAAAAACACATACAAAAACCTAGATAATAATCATGAACAAGATTAATATTGAATTATGAACTGTAAAGGAACTTACAAAATGTGACATTACGAACCTGGTCAAGCACACAAGCAAAAATATCCTGGACATGACCCTGGTTGACAAGTTGTATTGCTCATGATGCAAGAGGATTTGTACCTGCACTGCCAATTCAATCAAAATCCATCATTATCTATACAATAAATACAAGTAATTGATGTAGTATTTTTTATTCTAAGATGCATTCTTATGATAATGTTAGAACATATGTTGAAAATGTCAAAACATACCTGAATAAGCTCCTCTTCGTTTCAAGAACAATTTATTGGAGTCGCATGAACTTGGAACAAGCCTCCCACGATCTGAAAGAGTAGCAACGAAGTCAACAGTGACTTTTTTGTTGCTATGCTGGATCGCGGGAGGTTTGCTCCAAGATTAAATCGCTCCAATAAATTATTCTCTACTAAAAAGGGCCAACCACGTGACGGTGGAAGCTCTTATGGCCCCTCCCCGCCCCCCCTCACATCACTCTCAATTCCCCAATACCCAATCTATATTTCATTTTTTACTTTCATGAGCATAAAAAAAAATATTCAATAACTAATAAAAAAACAATTCAACAAAAAGTACGAAATGAAACATTGAAATTAATGCTTGACATAAAAATAGTATGATAAATGAGTTTTTTATATAACGTAAAAAACGTTCCAAGTATGGTAACGTTTGTCTTATAATAATACAATATTTTACATTATCGAATTTTCTTTTTCTTCTTCCTATTTTTAAAGCTCCTAATTACATCATCAATATCATCATGCTCTTCTCCTGTTTCGTGCCTTTCGACCCGCACTGTTGACCTAGTTGCGTAGTCACGATGTCTGGTCTCATCCAGTGACGGGGCATCGCCTACAAAAACAGATAATATTAAATTTTAATTGTCAGTTTTTAAATATCATTGAAATAGTTTGGTAATATTAATAAAAAAAATTGCAATGAGATTATTTACCTGGTGCACCAGTTGTCGCCGCTGACCTAGTTGCGTAGTCACGATGTCTGGTCTCATCCAGTGACGAGACATCGCCTACAAAAACAGATAATATTAAATTTTAATTGTCAGTTTTTAAATATCATTGAACTAGTTCGGTAATATTAATAAAAAAAATTGCAATGATATTATTTACCTGGTGCACCAGTTGTCGCCACTGACCTAGTTGCGTAGTCACGATGTCTGGTCTCATCCAGTGACGGGGCATCGCCTACAAAAATAGATAATATTAAATTTTAATTGTCAGCTTTTAAATATCATTGAACTAGTTCGGTAATATTAATAAAAAAAATTGCAATGAGATTATTTACCTGGTGCACTAGTTGTCGTCGTTGGGACTGTTGCCCTATCTTCCTCTCTGGTGGTAAGATCCTCAAGGGAAACATTCTTTTTCATTTAAACAAAAAATGTTATAAGGACAACCATCAAGGTATAATTAGAAAAAAATATAAGTGGAAATTAATTACCGTCACAACCCTCACTGATAGTAGCATTGTCGGCCTGGTCCCCACTACAATGATCAGGTTGCACGTGAGGATCATCTACATCTGGCTCTAAAACTGGGTTATTTGCCTCGTCGGTAGTGCTGCTCCCCTGATTTAAACAAAGTTTTTAGACATTAAATTTATGGATGAAAACAAACATATTGAAAGGTTAATGTTTTGCCTTATCAGGCATTCTGGATCTTGGGACCTACCCCAAGCTTCTGCTACGTTCAACTACAGCTTGATAGCCGAAATGGAAAACAATATTTTTATCTTCCTCTGTAGTTTCTGTTCCGAAGTCATCACCTTACATTACATATGATTGTTTATTTTTAATCATATTTGATAGGATTACAAAAACGTTGGAAGGCCATACAATTAATTATAAGATGTTTAGCTACTTAATTACAATTCTTGCAACTAATTTCAAGTAGCTGCCCTGGCCTAGCTTGTGATGGCCCTTTTTCTCAATCCTAGCTTTGGTTGCCTTTGAGGTGTCAGGAAACCTAGCATCAAAAGATTGAAGTCAGATATGACGTAGCACACTTTTATTTTAGACATAAAGAAAATTAAAGCTATTGAATTAAAGTTGTAATTTACCTTGCGGGTCAAGTTGGCATTTTTCCTTCTTTCTTTGCCCTTTTCTCTTTTCCGTCATGGATGAGTGCTCTCCACTCACTCTTTGGAACTGCGAGAGGACGCTCATATCTAGGGTTAAATTGCAATTGCGTCCTATAGGTGTCCCTGGTATATTTCAAATATTTCCCGGCTACCCGAGCCACCGCTGTTCTGTCAAATGTGTCGACCCCAAAAAGGGCTTCTAGATAATCTAGAAGTTCTTTTTTCAGGTTGGAATTCTGGGAATTCCACCCTGTACGTATGGTTGGGCCAAAAATTACCAACGCATGGCTCTCCAGAATCCTGTATAACTCATTGTTTCCTACACAGAATAAAACAAAAAGAAAAAGAAGATATTATCATTAATTTAAAAATAAAAATCATGATAAATATGTTTTAGATAAAGTACATGAAATATTTAAAATATTAAAATTTACCTGGGAGTTGTACATGCTTTATAGGGACACCTTCATCGTTCACCAACAACGTGCCATTAATGGTCCTTGTGGAGCTGACACGTGTAGCTCCAGGAAACGCAATAATGTAGTTGGCCATATCAGCCTCATCATTGCCAACACGTTCAGCGGTTGGCTGGGTGTCTGCTTGGGCAGGGTGTGTTTCTTGGCTAGCACCTAAAGGAGTAGAAGGTGTACGAGAGGTTTGTTGGGCAATCTCTTGCCCTTGTGTCCCACTACCACCAACACCGGGTTCAGCAAATGCCAGAAAACGCTACATACAAAAGAACGTTTTGTTAGTTTAGTCAATGTAAAAATTAAAAATCAAACTATCACAATTCATCTCATGCAGAACAAAAAAATATCCTTTTGACTTTTTATTATTACCTGATATCTTTCTAGCTGGCTCATAAGTTGTTTTATCCTCTCTTCTGTTTCAGGTGTTTGAGGCGCGTCTATCAAAGTATTAAATTCCAACCTTGCATCTCGTGCCTTTTTTCGCAACAAGAACACTGGAGATAGGGATGAAGAAAGCTCTTCCTCAAAGAGGGAATCATCGGGCGTACCATGGCTAGGTGTCTGCATATTTGAACAAAATTAATATTATTTCAATTATGTAAATAACTAAAATACCTGAAGATAGAGAAATGCTGGCACTTTACATGTTCTTCCGCTGGCCTCTTTCCGCGATCATCCCGTCTCTGGGTTGTTCCTGCACTGCTCTCATCAGTTTGCCACATTGCAATAAAATTATAAATGTAAAAACTTGAAAACAATATCTAACTTAAAAACACAAAATGAAAACTGAAATAATTTCTAATAAGACACCGGACGACAGAGTTAGAGTTTCAAATATACCTTGCATTGAATTCAGTCCTGGAAACATGTCATTGCACATTAAGGCACCCAAACAAGAGATGAGTTGACAATGAAGACCTTATTGAATATATTGTTGGAGCAACTTCTAGTAAACTTGTTGTGAAGAACTTGAGGATATTTTTGGAGCAACATTGTTGAAGCTGATGGGATAGCATTGTTGGAGATGATCTTGAAGGGCCTTGAAGTGAAGCTTTTGGAGCAACTATTGAAAAATCCTTAGAGCATTTAAGTAAGGCACTTTCTATCTTCCATCACATTTTTCCTTTCAATATCCTTTAAACGATTTTGTTGATATTTAATGTTTGAAATCACGTTATAATTCATGAGATTGAATGTCTTCTTTAGCCTCATTTAAAAAGAACAGATGAATCGTCATTTGTCTCCATAAAGAGATCTTGTGGATCTACTTTAATTTATTGATTGCTTTCATCTTCAACTAACTTCTCTTGGTTATCATGACCGTTAAATTGAGAATGAAATCCATAAATTACTTCTAAGAGATCCTCATCATGCACATTTCCTAGATCTTCATCAATATTTTCAAGGTATTGTATGAGATCCTCAGACTGATCACAACAATTTTCAGCTAACGATAAAGATGGAGAATATTTTTTATAATGCTCATAAAACACCTTGTGGAAATATTTCAAAGAAAACAAACTTTTAGGGTTTAAACCTTCATACCATTCTCTCACTTTCCCTTCTAATGGTTCCATGAATATATTCATGAGTCAATCCTCACGCCATTCGAATCTCAACTTCCATGAATGTATGTGAAATTTAATGAGATGTAGCAAAGCATTATCAACATTCTCATCTTGAAAAATAGGAAGAGTTCTTTGCCAATTTACTTGAGGCATTTTTTTTGGGAAGCCGAGAATGTGATCTCTTTTCATTGGAGAATATCTCCTTGCAATTGATCCCATTTTGAGCTTGTGGAGTCGCCAGTGAATCTTTGTTTCTGGATTTTCCTGCCGATGGATTCACCAGGTGAATGGAACAACCTTCTGGTGTTTGAATTCTATTCACCATCAAAGTCAAAACTAAAACTTTAAGTGCATTATTAGAGATAGTTCGTCCATAGTATGGTCGCCATTATGTTATCACTTTGTAATTCCGAGGCTGCAGACAGAATCCCGGAGGCAACATCAAAACCGCTTCAGGCCTAGGATCTAGTCCTCCTAGACCCAGAGAGGGATCTCTTTGTTAGATATTGCTTTTTTGATGGGGAATTTTAGGCTAGCTATTAGATGCAAAGTTTTGATTTTGAATTGGTTTGGTGGGAAGAGCAAGGGAAAGCCATTGGGAAATGGAGTAAAAATTTCTCGGGTGATTAAATGTAGAAATATCAAGCATTAGTGAAACAGGTCAAGATAGGTGCACTACCATGGAACTTTCAGACTTTTAAATGGATTATGGAGAGAAGAAATGTAAGGCTAGGTAGTGACTGAGGAGCAGTTAAGAATTCCTTAATCTGTCCTAGGATGTAAAGTTTAGCAGAAACCGAGGAGCAATTAAGAATCCCTCGATTTGGCATCAGTGGAAAACATAGAATATTGTAAACACAGCCAGAATAGGGTTCTCTAGATAACAAATCCTATTATTCACACTTTCTTTTTTACAATTAGATTGCAAAAATATAGAGAAAGAGAAACAATGCAAAAACACATAACAACAGGAGAAGACTTAACCATTCCAAACACCACATGAATCCAAAACAACTAGTCTTGTATTACTCTTTAAAAAATCACTTGAAATTCAATGAACAATATTACAGAATGGGATTGTTCCCCATTGCAGATTACCCCCCCCCTTAATACTTCGATCAATGAATTATATATGCTAATCCTACTAACTCATTACAATCAATGCCGTCACTAAAAATTACTTTCTTTTACCTACACAACAAAGAAGGACTAACATCATGTGCAAATAAATCCACTGGAGTTATTGGAGGACATCTAGACTTCTAGCACTGTCTTCAACATCTGGTGCTGCTTTGGTTCCCCTGAAACACTCAATTGGATTGAATCCCCCCTCTTCTTTCTAGAAACAGAAAAAATGTTATAAAACTAATGACACATGTATAACTAATTATCAGTCTTTAAGGAAGTGATTGCAACAGGGGTGAAATGTGTGAAACTTCTTCTTTCTTCTCATGATGTTGTTATTAACCAAATATTCTTTTCCATTTGAGAGATGGAAAACATCTGGGAATAATGATATGCATTGAGTGATTGATCTCCGTCAACATCCAGTGAACACCTACACCCGTGTCCTTCCAGCTGGGCACAATCTCCTTTAACAGCTAACGATGTCAGCCTGGGGCATTTCGACAATGGCGAGCTCAGGGTAGCAATGGATTGGTGGATGGTTTGTCAACATGGAGCAGCAGTGGTGGGAGCTGATAGGTGGAGCGAGAGTGGTGTTTTTGCGGTAGAAACACCATTTCGGCAGGGTGGTAGGTGGTTTCATCGAAGGAGGGTGCGAATTAGCATGCACGCACCACGTAGGAGGAATGATAGTATTCAAGACTGCTCATTTCGGACCCCCCCCCATGGTTAAAGTTTGAAGGCCAAGGGGGGTGCGAAAAGCGTTAAGGACTGTTGGATGCGGAGATGAGGAGCGGAGAAGGAAGAAAGGTGGAGGGTGGTTAGCGGTCGAATGACCTGGGATGTGTAATGTGGTGGTGAGGAAAAGGTGACATGGTAAGGAGGTGGGACTGCCCGCATATCGGAAACTGCAAGTTTTACATACGAGCAGCGGGGAGGTAACCCTTAATATTTTTGACATGCAAAGTGCGATGGGCGGAGGAGTGACGTGGCAGGACGGAAGGTGGGGCCGCCCGCATATCACAAATCGCAAGTTTTGTTATGAGCGGTGTAGGTAAACGTTACAATTTGTGCAGTGCAAAGTGTGACAGGACCCACCAGCATTGCAAATCGCAAGATTCAAATTTTACCGCACATCGCCTGGTTTGGGGTTGGGGAAATGCGGTAAGTGCTAAAACCCACGAAGTACAATGTGCGCTGACGGAAGGTGAGGTAGCAAGACCACAAATCATGAATTTTAAGGTTTTGTTACGAGGAACGTGAGTTTAACAACTAGAACTGGCGATGCTCGATTTGCAGCGAGAACATATGTGACGTGGCTGGATGGGCCCCACTATATCTCATCGGTAGAGTTATAAAGTGGCAAATGGAATGTGGCCAGGGTTATTGCGAAGTGCTAATGTGGAAGGCAAGGAAAGGGTTAAAAGGTTTTTTTGTTTTTGTTTTTGTTTTCAGTAAGTTAAGGCTTACACGGTTCATGATATATATATATATCAAGTAGCTTAATGTGGGGGCAGAGCTGCGAATAAGGTAAGTTTAAATGGGCAAATGATATGGCTATTAGTGGGTGGGCGGAGCTACTTCTCCAACTATAAAAATCGAATTTTAGTAGTTAAAGAAGGGGTTTGAAAGAAATGAAGCGTGGGACTTTAGAAAAATGGAAAAATGAAGGGAAAAAGAGGGTAAATGAAATGAATGAGGGAAAAAATGAAGTTTTATCACCATTAAACCTTATCAGCAACGCTTTCCCCTTTCCACTGAGCTAGAAGGGCAAATTAATTCCTTTGAAGTCCTTGAGAGTCAAGATTTCTCTTCCTTTTCTAGAAATAAATGACAGCCATGGAATATTATCTTGAATATACAAGATCTGAAAAGAATAATCATTCACCTTGTGACACTATAGATTATAGGGTACTAACAGAGTCATTAGATGATTTTAATAAGAGGTTTAACAAAATTTATTAGAAAATTCCAAAACAAATTAAGCCTCCTGAGACTACAACTATGATAACTTTTGCAAATGCTTTATATTTTGAGTTTGCTTTATGGTTAAGGGCTGAGAAAGAGTAGACATTAATGGATATGCAAGAGGCTTCAATTGGAGTGCAGTCTAATCTTATGGCTTCTAATAAATTGAAAATGGAGGAAGAAAAAGCATCAAAAGACAAAAAGAAGATGAAATAAGAAAAATCTTCTTCTTTTAAATCTCTTATAGCAGAAGAGAAGATTGATCAAATGTCCAATTTGATCAAGGAACTTGCCTCTAATATGACAAAATTAGAGCTAGAAAACAAACCAACTGCTAGAGCCAATCAAAATGAGGCCAATATAAATCAGGCTCCCTTCAGGGGGCCTTTTCAACCTCAACAAATCCTACAGCGCCCATGGAGGAATGCTGATTATCAAAATGTTCAGCCTCCTTTGAATAATTTTTCTGAAGAATAGCAACAGGAAAATGAGGAAGAAAAAGAAGAAATAAATCTTGTAGGAGAAACATCACAGTCAATTTGTTTGACTTTGCAAGAATATGAAGACCAGTCAAGGATTTATTTGTTTTTAGATGATGAGAATGTCCAAATTTATGCACAAAATGATAAAAAATAGCAAGAAGCTCAAAAAATAAATTATCATTTGAGGTATAAAGGTCCTGTTCAACAACCTTAACAAAAATCAGATTCAGATAAACAAGCTGCCAAACAGAAGGCCAAAGTCAATGAGGCTCATCCACCTCAAAATTTTGCCCCAATTGTCAAAATCACTGCAGAAAATAAATAATTAGTTCCAATTTATTTCAGCTTCAAATATGAACTGAATAAAATCAAAATTTTGGTTCCACTTCTAGAATTGTTGAAAAATCCAACATATAAAGAGTCTTTTAAAAGTCTGCTACAACTACCTCTTACTCCTGATTCAGTTAACCTTGAGGATGAACATACCACTATTTATCTAGGCTACCATATCCAAGAGCAAAATGATAATTCACCACCTCTCTACCTCTCACTCAACATACATGACAAATTGCTGCATAATTGTCTATTAGATTCTGGGGCTTCTCACAATCTAATGCCAAAGAAAGTGATGGATGAATTAGGATTAGAGATCACCAAGCAATACCATGACCTCTACACCTTTGATTCCAAAAAGTCAACTGTTTAGGAGTAATTAATGACTTGTTTGTTTCTCTTACCCAACTACCTATGAAAAGCTTAGTGTTGGACATTGTAGTTGCAGACATTCCTTCTAGATTTGGTATGCTACTTTCCAGATCTTGGTCTAAAAAATTGGGAGGCACCCTTCAGATGAATATGTCATATGCCACAATCCCAGTGTTTGGAGGGGAATTCAGAAGGCTATATAGGGTAACCCAAATGGCCTACATCATTAGTGATCACCATAATCCTTCAAACCATCCCATATATCCTGAAGATAAGGAATTGGGGTCATCCATACTACACCTTGCTGCTGATGATAACAATTTCCAGCCTGAAATCAGTAAAAAACAACACTTTCAAGGTACAAATGAGCAGCATTTAGAGGGAGGAAAGATCTAGAAATTGTACTTTGATGGAGCCTCATCAAGAGAAGGATCGAGAGTTGGTGTAGTCCTCATTTCTCCCACTCAACAAAGGGTAACTATATCATATAAATTACAATTTTCTACCACTAATAACACTGCTGAATATGAGGCGCCTGTGCTGGGTATGAAGGTAGTGAAATACTTGGGAGCTGGGTAGTTTATTGCTTTTGGTGATTCAAAGTTGGTGATAAGGCAAGTGAGAAACAACTACCAAGTGAAAAATTCCAAATTGAAGAATTATAGGAATGAAGTCTGGGACTTGATTGAGCATTATTTTTCAGTATTTAATATAAATTTTGTCACTAGAGAGGAAAATCAAATGGTTGATTCACTAGCTATTGCTGCTAGTAATTTTAAAGTTCCTCTAGATGTCAAGGCAGCCTACGATGTTCAAATAAAAAACATACCTTCTATTCCTGATAAAATCAAATAATAGCAAGTATTTGAGGATGACAAGGAAATTCAATTTTTTTTTGAGTGTGTTGAAGAGTATGCAGACATACAAATTGATGATGAGAAGGACATTGTTGAAAATCAAAATAGCAGCCCTTTTAAGAAAACCATGGGTGGGAAATACATTATAGATCCGAAAACTAACTATATTCCTAAAGGCCTAGTGACAAGCTCCATCATTAGACATATTTGGAGGGGTTAATAGTCACATTTTTTCCTCCTTAGATATGTTTTTCTTCCATTTTTACTATTATTTGGGTTTATGATGCTAGTATAGGTGGTGATGAAGGCTAACATACTCTGAGTGCCTAATATAAGGTTGAGTGCAGAAAATCATGATCTATTAAGCATTTTTATAAATATTTTATCACAAAGTCTTGGAGGAGACAACAAGGAGGAATTATAGGAGGATTTTCCACCCTCAAAGGCAGCTGAAGGATCCCAAATATTCTCTCCAACAATTCGAATTCCACAAGCAGCCAAAGGATCCCCAAGGATTCTCTCTAGCAATTCGAATTCCAGAGGCAGCCGAGCAACTCAAAGAGGAGAGCACTCAATCTTGGTTTACTTGGAGTCTAGTGGAATCAATCACCATTTTCATAGGGAGCCGTTGATAGCTATATTGTAGAATAAATAGAGCAGAGCTAGAGCTAGGAAGAGTTAGTCTATCCTAGTCTCGATTCCATTCAGAATTATTTTTGTGAACTATTGAAGCTTCTTGTTTTATTCAGGGATCGTAACTTTCAGAGATGTATGTAGTTATTATTTTATGAAATGAGAAGACTGATTTCATTTTATTGATTTATGTTCAGAGGGCTAGGCTCGTGGGTTAGGGCCCAATCCATGTGCCTTAGCTTCTCTGCTATTATTATCTTTTCCTTTCTGTCATTTAACTAGTTTTTCTTCTATCATTTAAGTTAGATTTGCTTTTGATAAGTTCCATTGCTATTTATTTTTTATGCTGCTATAGTTTTAATTGCTTATGCATAGTGAAATAGAGGAAAGATTCCAAAACTGCGGTCAAGTATCCCTGCTCTCATCTCTGTCGATAGAGTTCGAGTAGGGGCAAACCTTCCCATAGGAAAAAATTGATTTCTGTTCGAGTTCGGGGAAAAATTTGTATTACCAAGTCCAAGCCTTTCCTTCACTATTTCATCCCACATTTCTGTCTGTTTTTAGTACATGAATCCGCAGGTGTGCTTCACTTCTGAGCACTAATCTTACGATTCCATTTCCCTCCTTTCCTTCTCACCTTAACGCTACAATTACTTTTTTTTTCGAACGCACTTAAGCCCTTCAGCCTTATTTCTTTGTTTCTTCCGTTCATGACTGCCTACCCTTTTTATGAAAAACACATGAAAAATAATTCCAAACCACCAAAAACCAGACCTCCGCCTTTGCTCCTTGAGACTCCTGCCATCGTACATCGCAATTTCACTTTGCCGCTCTTACCTTTTGCCTTGAAGTTTTATTGCTCTCCTTTGCCGATTTCCTGCCTTATTCCTTCGTTCTATCGGTCACCATTTTTGGACTCGTTTCAACGAAAAAAAACTTGAAAACCATCGAAACCCTGACCTCAGCCTTCCTCCTTGAAATTCCCACTACCGTACATCACACTTCGTAAAGCGCAATGTTTAGATTTTACCTTCAACAATTACCACTCGTTCCTTGCGATAGTGATATTACGAAATTGAAAATCGCACTTCGCAACGTTTATCCTTTCTCCCTTAACACTTACCACTGTTCTAGCCGATTGTGATAGTGTGATATCACCCCAATGTCGGTCCCACTGCCACGTCGCCATTGCAAATCACACTTCGCATCATTTAGATTTTACCCTTAACGCTTACCACTCGTTCTTTCGATTGCGATATTGCGACATTGCATATCGCAAATCGCAACTATTCCCTTTTTATTTTCACCACCACGTCATCCCCATTGCAAATCACATCTTGATCGCAATCGCATCCCACAAATATTATCCTATCGAAAATCGCATCCCGCAGAACTTACCACATTGCAGATCACAGCCCGCAACCTTTACCACATCGCAAATCGCACTTTGCACAATTTTTTTTATTCCGTTAAGTCCTTAATGCTATCCATTTAAACTTGCGAAGTTGTGATTGCGACATTACATATCGCAAATTTTACCTCCATCGTGTCTCCACCATCACATTTTTCAATTCTTTCCACTCCAAATCCATTTATTCACTATAATAAGGTTTTATAAGGTTTTAAACCCCCTCTTTCCGCTTCTAAGCCTTTTTCAATTCTTTCCCCTCCAAAGTCATTTCTCACGTTATAATCAGGTTTTCTAAGGGTTTAACCCCCTATTTCTGCTTCCAAACCTCGTTTCATGTGTTAAACCTCCCATTAGCCTCTTTTAGCCCTTTTTCTTCCTCCAAGATGCAAATTAACTCTTTTTAGTTAGAATTATGTCATGGATAGCTTAGTTGCATGGATAGAAGCATGGTAGATAGATCATAGGATAAGTAGAGTGCATTTAGTCGTTTGGCCAAGTTAAGTGTGGCTTAGGATTATTTTCCTTTCTGCTATTTTTTTTCTGCAAATTCAATTAGCTTCATTCTTTTCATTTCTTTCCAGCAATTTAGTTCAGTTTCCTTTTTGTCATTTCCTTCCAGCAATTTACTTTCCAGTTGTTCTCATAATTTAAGAAATAACACCCTTTCGTGAAGCAGAAGAGGATGACATGAACAAAATGCACCTGCTGTGTATATCGCACTATCACCTTAAAGTTTGTACAAAGCACAGGTTGATAAAGTAAAGTAGGGAAGCCCGTGGGAGTTGCAACATTCTTGGTGCAATACCAGGGCTCACCACTTTTTGGCGCCATTTCCGGGGAGGTGTCTAGTATATATTTTGATTTTGTTTTAGCATTCTTTTCTGCTTTCCTTTTTTTTCATGTCATTTCATAAATATTGAAAAAATACAAAAGATTCGATTTTCATGCCTCGTAGGACTAGGAATACTCAAAGACAAACCTTACCTAAAACTCCCACATCACCTCCTGGCCATCCTTCACTCTTCTTCAGTGGTAGTGAGATTGAACCCCCTCTAGGAGAGCCTTTTGAACATTTTAAGGATCCTATTGGGGAAGAAGAAGAAGAAGACCTTGTTTCAATTGAGGGACCTGCTTCACCTATCTTAACCATGGATGGGGCCCAGAGAGCCTTTCCCATAAGAGAGGTAGATGAGGACACTAAGAGGAAAAACATTAGCCCCTCAGCTCTTCCACACTTCCATGGACTTACCTCATACGACCCTGACACATTCATGTTTGAATTTTCTGTTGTTTATAGGACTTATGACTACACCTTTCATGATTAGAAGTTGAAGCTATTCCCATCCACACTTAAGGATGCAGCCTTGCGATTGTTCATGGGCCTACTTGGGGATAGCATCATACCTGGGCACAGATGGAAGAGATATTTAGTAGCAAGTACAAAGACTACTGTAGGTCCGAAGAAAATAAGGATGAGATATTTCGGATGACTCTAGGGCCTAATGAATCTCTAGAGGATTATGAAGAGAGGTTTCAAGTGAACTATAAGAGAGACAATTTTACTCTTGATCCTGACTCGCTTAAACTTGTACTTCTTCAAGGGATCAATGAAGAGATGATAGAAACCTTGAATATGTTATCAAGAGGAGATATATACCAACAACCCTATGAAACAATAAAAACTGAATTCCAGAACCATTCTAGGGCATTTAGGAAGAAGAGAAAAGCTAGCCAAAATACATCCAATACCCCTTCCTCTTCCACCTTCATAAAACATGAGATTGGAAACATGATAGAGGACTTCAAGAGTGACATGTTGCACACCTTTGCTTTGAAAATGGACATAATGCAGGTCAAAAGGAAGCAAGAGGAAGTAGAGAGAGCCCTGGCCACATTTTTTTCCTAGATGTACCAGGAAGCACCCAAGAAATGAATGTCCACTGAATGTTCACATGATATTTGGAATATTATAGTTCTTAATAAACTTGATTAATTAAGTAAATAAAAGGGTGGAGGAACCCATAATCCTCAAAGATGAATAAAATCCACTTTTGATGTGTGTATGTGGATATTTTAGATCTAGATCTACATAATGGAGTATTAGAGCAACTACTTAATGCGAAAGGAGTGGAGATCATGTCTCATTAATGAGATAGATCATGGAGGTTGATACAGTCAACTAAGATCATGGAAATAATCAAATGTAATATCATTAAGCATTCATGATTACATGATGGAGAGGGTGATCATTGCATTCACACATGATAGAGATCGTGGAGAGACAACACAGTCAACATGGAGACCTATGTCCACATGTACATCGCAATTATGAGGAGGGCCAAGGCATGAGAAGGCTCATAATATATATAAAGAAGATGAAGGCACAATATAATACATGTTGAAGATTATTGTTGATGTATGATATGTTTAGATCTCGAATTGTCATGTGACATTCCATGCTTTCTTTGGCTGTTTAGCTAATATTGCAAGTGCTGTTTAACATTGGGTGTTCCTAGTCGGGAATCCCACCTCTTTCCTTAAGTGATCTCTTAGGAGAGGATTGTACTTCATTCTACATTAGGCATTGGAGCCATATTATTCCTAATTTCTATAGAACATGCATATTCAGAAATTGCACATTTTTGAAGATCATTTTGGAAGAGGAGGTTGTCCTTCAATATTTCAGTTGAGGAACTAGTGAAGGATTCATCCTATCACCATGAGCTTCAAGATAAGCCTTTCAGTGCTTCAGATCTATATCAGGCATCAGGCCATCTATTATTCATCTCCCAGCAGCAGTAATCCCTTCAGGTTTTGCATAGGACAATCTTGTAGATCCAAGGGAGAAGGGAAGTTGCTAGCATTTCTGCTAGTAATCCAGTGGAGGACCAATCCTTCACATTGTATGAATTATTTCCATCAGTGTTGAGCTTCATAGCCATATTTTGTAGTAGGCTAGAGAGCCTCCTTCCTTTACAGTGCAGTTTTCATAAGTAGTTGTGTAGTAGCATCTCTGACCTTTTTTGGAGGATTGAGGAGCTAGATCTTGAGCTTCTAGCTTGAGGATCTAGTGAAGGGATCAACCCTTCAAGATTGGATATGATATTGTGACATATTTAAGCCATCTGTTTTTCAGATCTAGATTCAGATCTTCATAACCCAGCAGTCAAAGGATCAAACTCTAGGAGGGTGATTTTCTAAAGTTGTATATTAGGAAAATCCTTTCTGGGTTATCTTGGGCATCCATCATAGAGACCAGATCTTGAATCTTGGCATCATCAGAGCTCCACTGTAGATACACATTTTAATTTTCAGCCTACAACCATATATTCATTATCTGATGAAGGGACAACACAGTATTTGCTTCCAGCAACTCTCCAATTATGCAGTGCTAGTTGTAGCATGTTTGCAGGGTGATTCTAGGCCATCTCTTTGGCTAGATATACTCATATTTTGTACATTGTGTAACTGAATCTTCTCCTATGTAATAAAATGGCTCAGCTATTTATGTGCATTCTGATGTGTATATAGATTTATTTTTTACTTTACTGCATTTCTTATATTGTGTTTCAGTATTACTGTATTCTCCGTTTTGGTATATTACAGTGGTATCAAAGCATGATCTTTGGCTCAGCTTGTGGACATTTTGACAACATAAGAAAAGCACATAGTAGAGATCTACTATGGAGGGATTAATTTTTTCCTCATCTTCCTTTAGATCTATGAAGGATCTCTCTAAGGAGATCAATGAAGCAAGAAGAGAAAGGCAAAGAGAAACCTCAAGAAGGTTTCAAGATGAAGAAGGTCCCAACACTTCTTTTTAGCAACAAAGAAAACTGAAGAAGCAAAGAGCTTCACATTATTCCACTAGATCCACTTTCTTTAAGAAGGAGGACTGGTCTAAATATGATTAAGGCTTGGGACATGATACCCTAAGTGAATATATGTCTGAATATAAGTCACAACCTAGAGCATTGAAGGAGAATATCTCTCTCCGACAGTTTCTGCAACTCAAAGAAGAGAGGAGATCCTGAAGCAAAAATAGAAGAAAGAGGCATAGATTATTCTTGCCTACATTTGATGGATCTTCCACAAACACATTAAGGGCTTGTAGGGAAGAATTATTTACATTCTTTCTGAAATATTGTAATATTCCCAAATCGGGACATCTAGCAATCCATGGCTGGAAAACACATTTTCCAGAAATGGAGGCAGCAGGATTTGATACCAAGACCTGGATCCCTTAGAAAAATGTGTCTAAGACTGAAATCCAAGATTTGGGACCAAAGAAATCCTTCTAGATGGTGAGACAAGCCTCCCACACCTAGTTCCCTTCAGAAATTGCCCAGTGAGGGACTGCAACAATTATTAAGCAAGAAATGGAAAGACAACGTTATTATACAACCATGAGCATATGAAGATCTGAATAGCCATAAAATAATGTTATAGCAGCAAAAGAGTACAATGTATTGTGGAAAAAACCTCTCAAGAAAGGAAATGCCAACCTCAATAATACATGTACATGAAATGACAAAACACTGCTACATAAATGAAACCCTTGGCTATGACAAAGCAGTCTATTTTGGAATACTGCTGCAATACAATGTCAATACATGGATATGGAAATGATATAGCTCAAATACAATAGGGGAGAAAATATCTAACCCTTAGAAGCAATAAAACATCAATCCTCCAAGGGATTGGCTGAAATATGCAAAATGGAAAAAATGCCGGAGTTGCTGGGTAGTTGCAGCAACTCAAATCTGGAACTCAATAGAGAAGGCTGAAGATGATGATAAATCTGAAGTATACCTTCTCCAATGGATCTCCAAAGTGGAAGGCAGATCCTTACACTTGAGATCTCACCCTCCAAACAATCTGCAAACCCTCATGGCAGATACTCTATGAAAATAACGCAATCACTAAGAGGGATTGCGCTGTGAGTGGAATAGAATACTATGGCCAAGTGCCAAGATCTGAAAATAAGCTCCAAAGCTTCCAATCTGATCTCCCTAAGAAAGGAAAAACTCTCTCTCTGAAAAACAAGAGATGGAAGAGGTGTTGTGGAGTCTCCACTACAACACCCTGCAACACAGAGTTATGCTACTGTAGCAATAACGTTGTCCTGGAGGAGGATGCTTGGCCTCAAGCCTAAATGTGAGACAAATAAGTACAAATCCTTCAAGAGGCCTCTCAAGAAAGGAGGAGGAAATCCTAAATAGGAATTCCTTGGCAATTCTTGCTAAACAACAAAGAATGCATAATGTCTAAATAGACATAAAATGAATAATCATAAGCATGAATAACAATGGCTCTCCTCCTCTCCATATATAGCAAGTGAAGGCTCTCTATCCATGGGCCCCATCCATTAGGGTTTCCTCCATAAAGGAATATTCCATCCTCTATCTCTGCGCTGTCCCATATAGTGCTTTCCACCTCATACCCTGCGCTGTTTGACTTGGTCAAACTTAACCAAGCCTCTTTGCAAAATGTCCCCTTTCACACATGGGGGTGTGAAATCTAGTTCCAAGGCTGATCCCTTTTCATACTAGAGGGATTTTATCTATGTTTTTATTGCCACTAGGCCTCCTTACCCAATTATTCATCCCCTAAGTGAAAATAGACAAAATTAATATTCCAATTTATTGAAGGAAAAATTTGGAATATTACAAATGTCCTATGTCAGAAAGAGAGGCTGTGGAGTTTGCAGCGTTGCACCTAGACGGTGAAGAAAGAAATTGGTGGTTAAGTCATGTATCACACATGGAAGTGTCTACTTATGCAGATTTTATGCAAATATTGGAGAAGAAATATGGTAGGAAGAAATCATAGACATCTCACATAGTAACATCCCCCCATCATCAAGGAGATAGTGCATGAAGATTCAAGAGAAGATGTTCTCATTATCACTCAAGAGGATGAACCTCTACCACCACTAGCTACATATGTTATTACATCAAGAGGAGGATCACTTGCATCTTTGCAAAATAGTCTTGAATTATTGAAATTTGGAGCCCCATGCATGATTGGTGAGATGCATGAGGAGGAGGAGACAGATACCAACGCTGGTACCCTTGTAAGAGTGCAGCCATCACTCTTACGAGTAGTTGGAGAGAATTTTGCACCGGAAGAGGAAACTCTTGTGCTCTTCCAAGATGTTTCTGAATCTCAGTTGATCCAAGGTATGCATACATTTTCATCACATATTGTTTCAGCACCTCTTATTGAAACTTATGGGGACATGACATCAGGGCTATTGCATGACCAAGGGTTAGAACATCATGCTGAATTGGAGCATCATTATATCACTGCATAGAGGACCCTTGATATAATCAAGGAAGATATGAAGAACCATCCTAGTTAATCATTGATGGACTACATTCAACCCTTTGAGTTGAAGTGTAGGATTTCTGAAGATGGGATGAGTATGATCCTATGTACAATGGTTGGCTATGACTTCAACATTATGCCTTGCTTTGAGACAACACCTGTATCACCTTGCAGATCTACAACGCTGTTAATGAGCAGCAGTGAGAATAAGAGGACCCATTCCTTATGGGAGCAATAATATGGCAGCTTCATTCATGAATCAATGGAGGAAAATATGATGGTAGACATCTTGAGATGAGAAATATTTTCTCCTTTCTAGATGACACTTTCTCAATGAGCATCTCATAGCTCAAAGAAAAAATTCTACCTGCAACAGATCCATAACCTTATTGGTTTTGGAGGGCCATTGATAAGAAGAAGGTCTCATGGAGAGATCTCATTGGAGGTGCACTTCAACATATCATGGAGTGCAATTCTTAATCAGTTTGAGGAGGTTGGTGTCATAGAATGGGAGGATACCAAGTTTTTGCAGAATGAGATCCATCATCCACATTGGGATGAATGGTTGATAGTATGGAGCAAGGGGTTTCCAAAACACTTGCAGATCTATGATATAGGGCAGTAAGAAGCATGGTTGTGCTGGTTGCTCTTGGGTGAGTATGGTTACCACTCAATGAGTCATATTTTTCTGATTCATGCCTTACACATCACTGGAAGAATGCAGAAGAAAAAGGCATGGTTAATTTGTTATTGATGAGAGAGTTTGGACATCACATGATATATCTTATGTCCTTGTATTTACTCTTGTTTGGGATATGTCTCATGTCGTTACATGTATTTTTGTTTGGGATGTATCTCATGTTCATGTATATACTTGCGTTTGGGAGAAATTATAACTCTCACACGATGCGGCGTAAATGAGCTTGTTTGTATTATGTTGATGAGACATCACACATGTCCATTACTATATTGTTGCTCAATGACTTGCACCATTAAAATGTAAGGAGGCAGCAAGAATCCTTGTTGCTATGGTTACTATTGGTAGAGTATGGACTGAATTCTTCCCATACATTGCATGACATTTTTGGAGGATGGCAACAGGAGGCCTTACAACGTTGGCTTCTGTTGGGGGATTGTGGACATTGTACATGGTATGATGATGATGTGATGGGGAAGCAAGATGCCTTGTTAAGGTGGCTTCTCTTAAGAGAATATGGCCACTACATTTGGCACAATGATGATGTGGTATGGCAGCAAGAGGCATTGCTGCGGTGGCTTCTATTGAGAGAGTATGGCTCTCATACTTGGTTTGATGTTGATGTGGCATGGAAACAAGAAGCATTGTTGTGGTGGCTCCTTTTGAGAGAGTATGGCTCTCTTACTTGTTTTCATGATGATCTAGCATGACAACAGAAGGCTTTTCTGCGTTGGTTGTTATTAGGAGAATATGGTCTGGCATTGTTTATGTTTTCCCATATGTCTTTGCTTCTTGTTTTTCACTATGATGATGTGATGTTTGATTCCTACATGGCCAATAGGTCTAATGATGAGGGCATTGATAGATGTAATCTACTCTATGTATCATGGGTTGGAGATATAGTTCATGAGTTGGGACTTTCCACTTTGGGAATGAACCACTTCATCTTATGTATCTCATGTGCAGAGAAGATCTTTGGTCATCATATGGTTTCCATTTGGAGATTCATTGATAAGGATGGGTATCTAAATTTTCAGTTGGAGGCCATTCCAGTCCTTATAGAGAGGAAACTTTGGAGCTGGACATGCATGACACATTGTGACAGATGGGAAGGCCTTCCACATGAGGATGCCATTTGGAGGAAGGATGTTTACTGTAGAATCCACTTTTGCAGTTGCTTGAGGTCAAGCAACATTTTGCCGGGGAGGACTGTAATATTCCTAATTTTTCACATGATATTTGGAATATTAGAGTTCTTAAAAAACTTAATTAATTAAGTAAATAAAAGGGTGGAGGGACCCATAATCCTCAAAGATGAATAAAATACACTTTTGATGTGTGTATGTGGATATTTTAGATCTATATCTACATAATGGAGTAGTAGAGCAACTACTTAATGCGAAAGGAGTGGAGATCATGTCTCATTAATGAGATAGATCATGGAGGTTGATACAGTCAACTAAGATAATGGAAAGAATCAAATGTAAGATCATTAAGAATTCATGATGAAATGATGGAGAGGGTGATCATTGCATTCACACATGATGGAGATCATGGAGAGATACCGCAGTCAACATGGAGACCTATTTCCACATGTACAACGCAGTTATGAGGAGGGCCAAGGCATGAGAAGGTTCATAATATATATAAATAAGATGAAGGCAAAATAGAAGACATGTTGAAGATTATTGTTGATGTATGATCTGTTTAGATCTAGAATTTTCATGTGACATTCCATGCTTTCTTTGGCTATTTAGCTAAGATTGCAAGTGCTGTTTAGCACTGGGTGTTCCTGGTCAAGAATCCCACCTCTTCCCTTGAGTGATATCTTGGGAGAGGATTGTACTTCATTCTACATCAGGCATTGGTGCCATATTATTCCTACTTTCTGTAGAACATCCATATTTAGAAATTGCAGATTTCTGAAGATTAGTTTGGAAGAGGAGGTTGTCCTTCAATATTTCAGTTGAGGAACTGGTGAAGGATTCATCCTATCACCTTGAGCTTCAAGATCAACCTTCCAATGCTTCAGATGTATATTAGGCATCAGGCCATCTATTATTCATCTCCCAGTAGCAGCAATCCCTTCAGGAATTGCGCAGTCCAGTCTTGTAGATCCAAGGGAGAAGGGAAGTTGCTAGAATTTCAGTTAGTAATCCAGTGGAGGAAAAATCCTTCACATTTTATGAATTATTTCCATCAGTCTTGAGCTTCATAGCCATATTTTTTCGTAGGTTAGAGAGCCTCCTTCTTTTACAGTGCAATTTTCATGAGCCGTTGTGTAGCAGCAGCTGCAACCTTTTTTGGAGGATTGAGGAGCTAGATCTTGAGCTTCTAGCTAGAGGATCTAGTGAAGGGATCAAATATTAAAGCTTAGATCTGATCTTGTGACATATTTCAGCCATCTATTTGTCAGATCTACCTTTAGATATGCATAACCCAGTATTCAAAGGATGAAACTCTAGGAGGGTGATTTTCCAAAGTGGAAAATCCTTTCTGAGTTATCTTGGGTATCCATCATAGAGCCCAGATCTTGAATCTTGGCATCACCAGAGCTCCAAATTTCTGTAGATCTGCATTTTCCTTTTCAGCTTTCAACCATATTTTGTAGCATGTTTGCAAGGTGATTCTAGGCCATCTCTTTGGCTAGATCTACTAGGATTTTATACATTGTGTAAATGAATCTTCTCCTATATAATAAAATGGCTCAGCTATTTATGTGCATTCTAATGTGTATATAGATTTATTGTTTACTTTGCTGCAGTTATTATATTGTGTTTCACTATTACTATATTCTCCCTTTTGGGATATTACATAATGTCAGAGAGGTTTTCTTAGTATGTGAAGAGAATCATACCATAGACAAGTGTCCCTCCTTACCTGGAATTAAAGCTGTATATCAAGGTAGGGAAACAGTGCCAGAGAAACTCTATTTCAACAACCAGAGAAGGCCTCAGAACCCTCGACCATATCAAAAAGGTATGCAAGGTGCACCTCACTCTTAATATTATAACAATCAGAGTGCACCCACGAAACCTTGGTACACCCCCACTCCTCCATCTTGGTATACACCTCCTACTTGGCCTTCCAACCCTTCATATCATCCTCAACCAGTAAACCAACCATTTCAGCAGTATGTTCCAAAACAACCTCAGTGGAACAATCCATCCCAAGGGTGGAGGCCTCAACAAAATCAACTACCTACTCTAATGCCTCCCCCCAACCTCAACCTTAGGTTACTCATGCTACTCCACCTAGGCTACCTGTACCTACACAGCCCAATCCGAACCTGAACATCAAACAGGCACAACAGGCTCTCAGTAGAGAAACATCCCATCTAGCTTATACTCTGGAGATACAGTAGGTTAATCTCAGGTTGTGAAGAGCACTCCAGACAACCATTCCCCATCTCTACCTATAGAGGTTGAGGAGGAAAAGGAAGAAGATAACACTTAGATCCAACAACCTCCTTTTCATGTGCGCTTGATCCACCCTAGTCAATACACCCCATCGGAGACTAAACTCCTGGGAGAATAGGAAAATTTGTGTGTAAAGATACCACTTCTCCAGGCCATTAAGGATGTCCCTATCTAAAATAAGCTCATCAAAGAAAAGTGCTTCAAGAAACCTGGAAGGAGGAAGAGAGATACCCTGACCATCAATGTGGTAGGACAATTGTCTGACCTGATGTTGGGGAAGGTGATATTTCCAAAATACCTAGACCCTGGTAGTCCAGTTTTTGATGTACATATAGATGGTGTCATAGTCCTCAACAATCTGATTGAATTAGAGGCTGTCATCAATATCATGACCGATGAAACTATGTTGAAACTTAATCTCCAAGGGAATTTGAGGAAAACCACAACAGTTCTGCAACTTGCAGATCAGTCCACAGTAAATCCGGAAGGAATTGTTGAGGATGTTATGGTTAACATTGACTCTTGGGAGTATCCTATAGATTTCCCGGTCCTGGAGCCATAAACCAAGTTTAATGGTTATCCTCTCATCTTAGGGAGACCTTGGTTAGCCATTGTAGATGCTTATATTAGTTGTCGGGCCAGAAACATGACTATAAAAAATGGGCCTTTGTCTAAACAACTAGTGTTATATCCTCCAGCTAGCCTTCCATTGATCATGATATCCATATATGGTTGGAGGATGAAGAAGATGAGTTATATAACACTGCCCCAATGTGTACCATAGATGCTATCCTTAGAGGGGGGCAACTTGATGAAGATCAACTCATTGACCATGCCTTTCAAAACTAGTCCACCACTAACACTCCTCTCGAAACCCCAGTCAAATAGTTTTAAGGCCAACCTTGGATGGAAGTTCAATAAGTTGAGACAACCTCTGAAACCACCAAGGCTGTTGAGTTTGGCCCATCCAGATCTCTGAAAATCAACCCAAACCTCTCAAATGAAGAAGAGAAGTAGCTATGCCAGCTTTTGAAAGAAAATCTTGAAGCATTTGCTTGGGATTACAAGGACATGAAAGGGGTGCATCCTTCAGTATGCAGACATCACATTTACATCAAAAAAGGATGCAAGCCTGTGAGACAACCCCAAATAAGGATGAACCCGACTCTAAAAGACATAGTCAAAGAAGAGCTATAGAAACCATTGGATGCAGGGTTCATATATCCTATATCCAATAGTGAGTGGGTATCTCCTCTTGTCCTAGTCCCAAAGAAGAATGGGAAGTGGCGAATTTGTGTTGATTATCGAGAACTTAACAAAGCCACCAAGAAATACCATTCCCTTTTCCCTTTATAGACCAAGTCCTAGATGGACTTGCAGGGAAAAAGTTCTTTTCCTTCTTAGATGGGTTCAGTGGGTACAATCAGATTCAAATCAGCCCTGAAGATTAGGATAAGACTAATTTCACCTACCCTTGGGGTAACTTTTCTTATATAATCCTACCCTTTGGGTCATGTAATGCCCCAACCACCTTCCACAGAGCTGTCCTGAGCATCTTTTCTGAGTTAGTCCATGACTCTGTCGAAATTTACATGGATGATTTCACACCATATGGGGATGACTTCTAGGAAGATCTCTCCAATTTGGGTAAAGTAATAAGAAGGTGCATTGAGATGCATCTCTCCTTGAGCCCAAAAAAGTGTGAATTATTGAAGAAAGTAGGGGTGGTATTAGGGCACTCCATATCCCAAGCAGGAATACAGGTAGACTCGAACAAAATAAATATCATCAAAAGGGTACCTGCTCCTCAAAAGCAGAAATATGTCAGGAGTTTCTTAGGCTTAGCTGGTTACCATATAAGGTTCATCAAATATTTCAGCAAGATGGTTTCGCCATTATTTGGGTTATTTTCCAAAGATTTTGAGTTTGTTTGGTCCGGTCCTTGTCAAGAGGCTTTTGAGCTCATTAAGAAGCCATTGACTACCATCCCCATCCTCCGAGGTCCAAATTGGACTCTGCCCTTCCACATCCACACTGATGCATCCGACAAAGTTGTAGGGGCAACATTAGGATAATGATAGGACAATATCCCTTATGCCATTTATTTCATCAACAATAATTTGTCCAAATACGAGCTAAATTATTCTGTTACTGAGAAGGAGCTGTTGGCCATTGTCCATGCATTGAACAAATTCAGGAATTATGTCACTGGATACCAGACCTTTGTTCACATTGACCATGCAGCCATCAAGTATTTAATAAACAAAACAAATGTTAATGCTAGAATAATTAGATGGATATTACTTTTGCAACAATTTGATTTGACTATTGTTGATAAACCTGGAAAGGAAAATGTTGTTGCAGATTTTTTGTCCAGGTTAGTTTTCCCTGCAAAGGAAGAAGGAATGGTGGATGACTAGCTGCCAGATGAACACCTGTTTTCCATATCAGCACTCTCACCATGGTTTGTTGATATATCCAACTACTTGGTTGCTGGAAGACTCCCTCCTAATCTTTCATTTAGGGAGAGGAGCAGAATCATCAGAAAAAGCGCCCCTTTCACATGGATTGGGAGGAATATCTTCAAGCTAAGCCCTGATCAAATCTTGAGAAGATGTGTGAGGGAGGAATAATTTTTTGATATCCTCTTTGAATGGCATGACAACCCATGTGGAGGCCACTTTGCTGCAAAGAGAACTGCTTACAAAGTTTTGCAGGCGGGTTACTATTGGCCCACCCTTCACCAAGATTCCAGAAGATACACCAGCTGGTGTGACAAGTGCCAAAGGATGGGGGAACCCACACAAAGGGATGAAATTCCTTTACACCCTCAGGTGGCTCTTGATCCATTTGACAAGTGGGGCATGGAATTTTTTGGACCCATTGATCCACCATATGGACAAACGAAGTATATCATACTCTGCACTGATTACTTGACAAAGTGGGCTGAGGCAAAAGAAGTGAAGGTGGAAACTGAAGAAAAAGTAGCAAAATTTCTGAGGGAGAACGTGTTTTAAAAATTTGGATATCCCAGAGAAATAATCTCTGATCAGGGATCACAGTTCACCTCTCACCTCATTGAGAATATTTTGAGGAAGCACAAGATTAAGCATAGAACTTATACTGCCTATCACCCTCAGGCGAATGGATAAGTAGAAGTAACTAACAGAATTGTAGAGAGCATCCTCACCAAGGTTGTGAGCAGAAACAAAAAAGATTGGGCAGATAGATTGGTAGAAGCTACTTGGGCCTACAACACTTCTTGGAAGAGAACAACAAGATTCACTCCTTATGAACTAGTCTATGGTAAGAAAGCTCTACTTTCAGTTGAGTTTGAATTGAATACTTTAAGAATGGAAGCTAAATTAAATCTAGATCTAACAAATGGCCAAAAAGAGAGGTTG
This sequence comes from Pinus albicaulis, assembly GCA_034641835.2. NCBI lineage: Eukaryota > Viridiplantae > Streptophyta > Pinopsida > Pinales > Pinaceae > Pinus > Pinus albicaulis. The sequence goes on along the minus strand of CM076575.1, from coordinate 1,265,204,741 downwards.
CTGCAGCTAAATGGGTTGGATGAGTTCAAAATGCAAGAAATTATTCACACAAAGGTAGTTCAGCTGCAAAGGAAGGTATGGAATGACAAAAAGATCAAAGAAAAGACCTTCCAAGAAGGAGATTGAGCACTGTTTTATGATTCAAGTTTTAAATACTTTAAAGGAAAGTTGATGAAAAGATGGTTGGGGCCTTACACAGTGGAGAAATGCTTTGATAATGGCACAGTTCAAATTAGGATCATAGATGAGGAAGGGATCCCCTTGCTTGTCAATGGTCACAGACTTAAAATTTAAAAGAAGCCTTTGTCAAGGGCAGAATTCATCAATTCAATAAGCAGAGAGGTGTATGTGAGAATAAGCTTGTGGGTTTAACACCCTGATGGAGGCAACTCACTTGCTCAAAAAAAAAGAAGGGAAAAAATAATAAATATCCACGGGTGAGAATCTCTCTGAGGCACCCAAGGCAAGTTTGTGGGTTGAAAACCTCCATGGAGACAGCCCACTTTCTTAAAAAAAAAAAAGAAAAAAAAGAGAAAAAGAAAAAAACCAAAAAAGTGCATCTGCATCACTGTGTTTTTTGTTTTGCAGGTTGTTAATGGTTTTTGGAAAACACATGGAAGCATTCATCTTATTTTCCCTTATTCTATCTTTCTGTCCATCCCATCATTCACTCCATTCATATTCATAACTTCCTCCATCACCTCCATACACCACACTCCTCCATTCCTGAGCACAATGTAGCAACAGAAGCAACACACAAACAAACTACTACAAACATCAGGAAGTTCCTTAAAAAACAAAGTTGTTCATGGAATGCCAAGAAGAACAACAAGGGTAGCTGCATAAAAAACTAGAGGAGAATGAGAATGCCATCCATGGCATTTGAAGCACCCCACATGACATCCACAACAGAGAGAAACAACAGACAATGATTAGCAGCTCATTCAGGAAGCTGCTTCTTCAGCAAGCTACTCACTCAGAGAACAGGAATATGGTGAAGAACGCAACATCTAAAAAGGCTTGTCTCAAACCTCCATCTCCTACAACCGCCTTGGAAACAACAGGTAAACTCAGGTACAAGCTCTCACCCGTTTCTATGCATTCATAATAGCCAGAAATAATTATTTTGAAGACTTGGAGTTTAAGGGGCAGAAAGGTGGTAAGTTAACTCGGCCACCACCGTGAGGTATGGATGGAATAAAACTAGGAGTACATGCCACTTGGGCATGCAAAAGAAAAATTTTAAATCAGTGGAGTAGAGGAGAACGAGGGGAGGAAAACGTGCAGTCCATCCTGAATTAATAGGGAGGAGGAACCAATTGTCTATGACAGAACTGGAGCTGAGCAGAGTTATATTGGAACTCCAAATTGAGCTGCGTCATCTAATAAAAGGAGTTGTCGTTTCATCCAAACTAGTGAATTGACAATTTCTAGAGGGAGAGGACCAATGGAAGCACACAACACTTAAAGAATAAGAATAAGAACCAGAAAGAAGAAGAGGAAGAACCAAAAGAAACAAGAAGAACCATAAGAAGAGGAGGAAGAACCAACATAAACAAGAAGAACCAGAAGAAGAAGAGAGAGAGACAAAGGGCCAAAGGAAAATAGAAAAGATGGCCATAGAAGTCATAGAGATAGTAGAAAGTGGGTGAGACACAGACTCACAACCCAACGTCACATCCCGTCACTACAAAAAGATAACTGCCACCATGGCTCCTCTGAGCGCAAAAAGAAAAAGGCAGACCTCTAGGTATTCCAGAGCTGAAAATAATCAGAGAAATCTAAAATTCTCCCATAAGCTAGATCATCATTGAAGAATCACCAAGGGGGGAGGAAAGAATTGAAGAAATATTTTTGAAGGAGCAGCTGTAGAAGGCACAGGCAGAGAATATAGTGCTAAAAGAGAAATTGCAGCAAAAAGAAGAGCAAGTAGCCACCATGGTGGACTAATGTATAGAAGCCCTTCAACACAGATTCCCCTATGACTCATATGTTGTGTACCTCAAATAACGATGGATTCTATTTCAAATCGACACTCTAGCCTCCCATGGATCACTCCCTTTCCAATATTGTAGGCAATTCATGAAGTTCTACAAGCAAGCCAACATAGCTGATCAAGCAAAGATGACATAGTTTTATATGCATAACTTTGTGCTGACAAATCTTGAGATTTGGGACCCCAATCATACAATGGGGGATATGCAGTTAATGGCTCTAGCATCTTGGATGGTGAATGAGGAAAATAGAGCCAAAGAGATATGGAAGGTCATGGGAAGAAGAAATAGAGAACCCTTATATCTCAAACCAGAAGTGTTCAACCCAAGAGGAGTCATCCTTAACCATCGAGATATTGAAAAGGACCCTGCACTGGTTGAAAGCGACCTTCAGACTCAAAACCAAGTGATATGCTACTTTGATGATGTTTCTAGGAAGATAGAAGAGGAGTGCATTATGGCCAGCCATAGGAGACAGAACAACCTCCCACCGCCTCAAGAACAGGGAGTATCATACTCCAGAAAGACTGAGGGGTGCATTGGAAAGGGCATCATTATACAAGAGGGCCACATAGGCCAAAAAGATCCGATGGTTGGGACTAAAGCTCAGCCCACCTTTGCTGTTGAGGCTGACTGAGGAAGAGGACACAGATGCACAAGATAGAGAATGGGAGAATGCAGAAAAGAATGATGGATTTTACCACCTTGGGGAAACTCCCACACTTATTACTCAGGAAATGAGGGGGGCTGTCAAAGCTTTGAAGGAAATGGAGGAGGAGGATCAGTTGCTCAGAGGATGAGCAACCATTTAGTAGGGGGGTAATGATGAGCTCCATCATTAGACATATTTGGAGGGGTTAATAGTCACCTTTTTGCCTCCTTAGACCTATTTTTCTTTCATTTTTATTATTATTTGGGGCTATGATGCTAGTATAGGTGGTGATTAAGGCTAACATACTCTGAGTGCTTAATATAAGGTTGAGTGCACAAAATCATGATTTATTAAGCATTTTTATAAATATTTTATCACAAAGGCTTGGTGGAGACAACAAGGAGGAATTATAGGAGGATTGTCCACCCTCAAAGGTAGCCGAAGGATCCCAAAGATTCTCTCTAGAAATTTGAATTCCACAAGCAACCAAAGGATCCCTAAGGATTCTCTCCAGCAATTCAAATTCCAGAGGAAACCGAGCAAATCAAAGAGGAGAGCACTCAATCTTGGTTTACTTGGAGTCCAATGGACTCAATCACCATTTTTCTAGGGGGCTGTTGGTAGCTGCCCTGTAGAATAAATAGAGCAGAGCTAGAGCTAGGAAGATTTAGTTTATCCTAGTCTCGATTCCATTCAGAATTATTGTTGTGAACTATTGAAGCTTCTTGTTTTATTCAGGGATCGAAACTTTTAGAGATGTATCCAGTTATTCTTTTATGAAATGAGCAGACTGATTTCATATGATTGATTTAAGTTCAGAGGGCTAGGCTTGTGGGTTAGGGCCCAATCCATGTGCCTCAACTTCTCTACTGTTATTATCTTTTCCTTTCTATCATTTAGCTGGTTTTGCTTCTGTCATTTAAGTTAGATTTTCTTCTGACAAGTTCCATTGCTATTTAGTTTTTGTGCTGCTGTAGTTTCAATTGCTTATGCATAATGAAATAGAGGAAAAACTCCAAAATTGTGGTCAAGTCTCCCCCCTCTCATCTTTGTCAATAGAGTTCGAGTAGGGGTAGACCTTCCCACAGGCCAAAATTTCTTTTTGTTTGAGTTCGAGGAAAACATTGTAATACCAAGTCCAAGCCTTCCCTTCACTATTTCATCCCGCATTTCTGTCTGTTTCCCGTACATGAATCTGCATGTGTGCTTCACTTCTGAGCACTGCACTTACGCTTCCATTTCCCTCCTTTCCTTCTCACCTTAACGCTGCACTTACATTTTTATTCGAACGAAATTAAGCCCTTCAACCTTATTTATTTGTTTCCTCCATTCACGACTGCCTACCATTTTTATGCAAAACACGTGAAAACTAATTCCAAACCACCAAAAACCGGACCTCCGCCTTTTCTCCTCGAGACTCCCACCACCATACATCACAATCACTCTTCACCGCTCTTACCTTTTACCTTGAAGACTTACCGCTCTCCTTCACCGATTGCCTCCCTTATTCCTTTGTTCTATTGGTCACCGTCTCTGGACTTGTTTCAATGAAAAAAATCTTGAAAACCATCGAAAACCCTACTTCCGCCTTCCTCCTCGAAATTCCCGCTACCATATGTCCCACTTCGCAAATCACAACGTTTAGCTTTTACCTTCAACACTTACTACTTGTTCCTTGCGATTGCGAATTGCGAAATCAAAAATCACACTTCACACCATTTATCCTTTCTCCCTTAACACTTACCGCTGTTCTGGCCGATTGCAATAGTGCGATCTCGCCCTGCTGTCGGTCCCACCGCCACGTCGCCATCACAAATCACACTTCGCATCATTTAGATTTTACCCTTAATGCTTATCGCTCGTTCTTGCGATTGTGATATTGCGACATCGCATATCGCAAATCGAAACTATTCCATTTTTCTTTTCACCACCACGTCATTCCCATCACAAATCACATCCCGTAGATCTTATCCTATCGCAAATCGCATCCCACAAAACTTACCACATCAGAGATCGCAGCTCACAACCTTTACTACATTGCAAATCACACTTTGCACAATTTAGTTTATTCTGTTAAGTCCTTAATGCTATCCATTTAAACTTGCGAAGTTGTGATTGTGACATCACATATCGCAAATTTTACCTCCATCGCGTCTCCACCATCGCATTTTTCGATTCTTTCCACTCCAAAGCCATTTCTTGCGTTATAATAAAGTTTAAAGCCCCCTCTTTCCACTCGTAAGCCTTTTTCAATTATTTTCACTCCAAAGTCATTTATCATGTTATAATCAAGTTTTCTAAGGGCTTAACCCTCTCTTTCCACTTCCAAACCTCGTTTCATGTGTTAAACCTCCCATTAACCTCTTTTAGCCCTTTTTCTTCCTCCAAGCTGCAAATTAACTCTTTTTAGTTAGAATTAAGTCATGGATAGATTATTTGCATGGATAGAAGCATGGTAAATAGATCATAGGATAAGTATAGTGAATTTAGCTATTTGGACAAGTTAAGTGTGTTTTAGGATTAGTTTCCTTTCTGCTATTTGTTTTATGCAAATTCAATTAGCTTCATTCTTGTCATTTCTTTCCAGAAATTTAGTTCAGTTTCCTTTCTGTCATTTCCTTCTAGCAAATTACTTTCCAGTTGTTCTCATAATTTAATAAATAACACCCTTTCATGAAGCAGAAGAGGATGACATGAACAAAATGCATCTATTGTGTATATAGCACTGTCACCTCAAAGTTTGTATGAACCTCAGGTTGATAAAGTAAAGTAGGGCAGCCCCTAGGAGTTGCAGCATTCTTGATGCAATACCAAGGCTCACCACCTAGTTCCTTTAGAAAGATTGTTTGACAATAATGATGTTTTTTTGAAGCTTGAAAATAAATTTGATGGGGAGAGTACAATTGAATTTAATATTCGCATAGAAGATGCACCAAAATTAGTCAAAGTGTCCAAATTTATTTCTCTTGAAACTAGAACAAAATATATCAAGCTGGTGAAACAATATGCAGATATTTTTGCATGGTACTATAATGAGCTGAAAACTTATGATAGAGGTATAATGGAGCACATGATTCCTTTGAAAGCACATGTAAATCCTGTAGCACAAAAAATCAGGCATGTCAATCCCATGCCACTCCCAATCATTGAGAAAGAAATCAGAAAATTATGGGAAGCGAAAATAATTCTGCCTTTGAGATTTTCTAACTGGGTAGCTAATATAGTCTCGGTTTGGAAAAATAATGGAGAGATAAAAATTTGTGGTGATTTTCGCAATCTAAACCGATGTTCCATTAGGGGAAATTTGAGGTCTAAAATGGGCCTCCTAAGGAAATTATAAAATAATAGTAGAAATAATAAAATAAGATTTGATTACATCATCAAATTTTAGAGGGAAAAAAGAAAAAAACTATTTTTTCAACTCATATTTTCAACTTATCTCCCAAAGTTTTTACTCAAATTTTGAGAGGGAGTACTCATTGGATGCAAAATTTAATTCATCATCCAAGGAGTACCCATGTTGCATACTTTCGATGGATCTTGCTACACGAAAAAATGAGAAATACATGAAAAACGTGATTGCAATCATGATTTTTCATGTATTTCTATTTTTTCTTGTAGCAGGGTCCATCGAAAGTATGCAACATGGGTACTCCTTGGATGAGGAATTAAATTTTGCATCCAAGGAGTACTCCCACTCGAAATTTGAATAAATAATTTGGGATATAAGTTGAAAATATGAGTTGAAAAAGTAGTTTTATTATTTTATTATTTTTTAATATTTTCACCCTTTTACATAAAAAAAATGGTGAATCATCCCCCATGGTTGACATCATCATCTTGAATCCTATTGGTTCTTATAAAGTTTATTTTGGTTGTACATTTATCTTAGAAGGCTCATTTTAGACCTCAAAATTCCACTAATGATTGAAGGATAACTATCCATTGCCCAAGATAGATTATATTTTGCAGAAAGTTGTAGGATCCAAAATATTGTTAATGATAGATGGTTTTTCAGGCTATAATCAGATTTCGGTTGACAAACAAGAAAGAGAAAAGACAAAATTTACCACGCCCTAGGGTACCTTCATGTATGTTGAGAATGCAGCAAGATGATGGAGCTTAGTGAAATGAAGTCGCCTTCACTAAGTGGGCCCGCAGGCAAATTCTGGCGCAAAGTCTATTTTTAGACTATGTCTATTTTTAGACATAAGGAGCATGATTCAGAGATTCCAGTTGGAGATTCTTGAAGCATGCGACATGTTGGTAAAAATAGATGAGACTCATATTTTTAGGTCCCAGGCTATTTTTAGACTGCCTCTCCTAAAAATATGGAAGTCAAATATTATTTATCCTTAATAATATTTTGACTATAAACAGCAGTTTACTCTCTTGGAGCACTTCAGTTCGAGTCATGGAGGTGGCTCATGCAACTGACAGAGGAATCACGTGGTTCCTAGGGTTTGATGGCATCTTGCATGGTTGACTTCAGTTGGACTTCAGTGGCAGAAGTTTAGGAGGAGTTAATGAGATAGATAGTGGAGCAGCCACTAAATATTAACTCATTAGTCAACTCAAGAACACTTCTGTTCACTACAGTGCATGATCAGTTCAGTGGAGACCAGTGGAAGAGGTAGATGAAAGGGTGAGTAAAGCTATCAGTTGGTAGATTTGTTTTGCATGAGTTTTGCATTACACTTGGAGGAATTTTCCATGACAATTACGCAATCAAGGGAAGGGGATTCGAACCTTGAACCTCTTCATATACAGGCCATGATTGCGCAATAGAGGCAAGGCACTTGGCGGGGAGTTTTGAACCTCAGACTTGTTCAAAACTGAGTCAGATTGTGAGTAACTTCATGAGAGAGTACTGAGTACTTGTGAGGAGTATTGTACTTGTTTGGTTACTTGATTTCTCCATTATAATATACACAATAGCTGCGGGGTTTTCAGTTATAGGCTTTCCCCATACATACTGAGTTAATGTGTGATTGATTTGATGTGAGATTGCTTCTATTATTTCCGCATGTGACAATTAATTGTAGATGAGATTATGTGTTATGCATGCAATTCGAAATTTATGTGTAATCGGGTTAATCTCCATTGAATAAGTGATTTATTCAGATAATTTCTACATGGTATCGGAGCAAGATTAATTGTCGAGATCTATTACGGTGATTGCAAACTTATTTCCTCGGACAGAGTCTGCATACGGGCCAGGAAGCCTCCGGATTCATCTTTCTTCGGAAAGTGAAAGGTCTGGTAAAAGCCCCTTGTAGTCAATCTCTGATTTGGAAATAATTTGTTCTCAAGTGTAGATCGGAAGCGATAAGAGCTTGGAGTTTGGAATTCGAATTTTGCAGCAGCTTTGTTTTCTTGGTGCCGGTGTTGAAAATGTCTTTCAACGGTTTGCGACTCGAATATGCTCTTGAAGGCAGTTCGAATTATGTTGCATGGAAGGATCGCATGGAAGCAGTGTTAGAAGATAATGGTCTGAAGGAATTCGTAGATACGGATGTCCCAAAGCCCACCGATGCAGCTTTAGTCGATGCATGGCAAAAGAAGATAGCGAAATGTCGAAGGATCCTGTTGGAGGGCGTCAAGGATCATATTGTATCCAGCCTGCATGGAAAGGCTACTCCATATTTAATGTGGAAAGCTTTGACGGATCTATTCCAGAGTAAGAGTGACCAAAGGAAGTTGGCACTCAAAGATAAGCTCAGGAACATCAAGATGGAGAAGGGCGACAGTATCGCCAAATACCTCACGAAGTTCACTCAATGCAGAGATGAGCTGGGAAGTGTGGGGGTTACTGTCGATGAAGAGGACATGGTCGACTTGGCTCTCCTTGGTCTTCCGAAGGCTTGGCACTCATATCAAGATAGTGTCAATGGTCGGGAGAAGCTGCCGGGATGGGAGCGCCTTTGGGAGGATCTCATGCAGGAGGAGATAAGGAGGACTACTCGAGATGGATCTTCATCAAAGGGAGCTGATGAAGAAAACTGCGCTTTGGTGTCCAAAGCTAAGAAAGGGAAGGGTAAGAAAACCTCTCATTCTGGAGCTAAGGGCAAGAAGCATGATATGGCGAAAGTGAAATGTTTTCACTGCCATGATCACGGACATTATGCTACCAATTGTCCAAAGAAGAAGAAGAACAAGCAAGCGGGAAGATCTGCAGATGGAGAAGCTTTGGCTTCACAGTTCGAGCTTGACTTTTCAATGATTGCATGCTTGGTTTCAAGTGTGATGGGATCGGTGTGGTTCTTGGACAGCGGTGCGTCATTTCATATGACGGGAGATCGGGAGTTGTTCTCAGATCCGGAGAACAAAGATTTGGGTGTGCACATCGAGATGGGCGATGATGGTAGATACAGTGTGACTGGTATCGGTACCGTATCCTTTCAGAGGGAGTCTGGTAAACCCTTTGTCTTAAAGGATGTCATGCATGTACCTGGATTGAAGAAGAACCCGATTTCAGTAGCGATGTTGGAGGATAAGGGTTATGATGTGGTCTTCAGCGAAGGGAAAGCCTTCCTGCGCAGTAAGACTACTGGAGAGACCCGGAAGATAGGGGTTCGAACTCAGAACCTTTATCAGTTGCAGGTAGATGACTGCGCAGCTATGGCATGCAAGGAGGGAGAAGTGGTGAGCCGGGATGATGAGGGCGAACTGTGGCACAGGAGATTGGGCCACCTTCACCATGGAGCTTTGAAGATTCTGCAGCAGATTTCTACTGGACTTCCTAAGGGCACTCTTGCGCAGTCAGATCAGTGCAAGGGCTATACTTTAGGGAAGTATGTGAAATCCACCTTTCACGAGAAGGATAGTCGCGCCAAGACGATCCTTGAGAGAGTTCACACAGACGTGTGTGGTCCTTTCTCAGTTGCTTCGACAGCAAAGCACAGGTATTATGTGATCTTTGTTGATGATTTCTCTCGAAAGTGCTGGATCTTCTTCATGTCGAAGAAGAGCGATACATTCGCGAATTTCTGTGAGTTTAAAGCACTGGTCGAGAAGGAGTCGGGGAAGAAGGTGATTGCTCTAAGGAGTGATAACGGTGGTGAATTCATCTCGGCTGAATTCAAGGAGTTCTGCAGCGCAGAAGGGATTTGGAGAGAGCTCATCGCACCCCATAACCCACAGCAGAACGGGGTGGCTGAGTGGAAGAACAGAACGATCGTGGGTGCTGCACGGGCGATGTTGCATGATCAGGGCCTACCCCTTCACTTGTGGGCTGAGGCATGCAATACAGCAGTGTATGTGCAGAACCGTTGTCCTCACAGGGTTCTTGGCATGAGTACACCGGAGGAGGCTTATTCTGGCAAGAGGCCTGATATTTCCCATTTGCGGATTTTTGGTTCTCCTGTCTACATGCATGTGACGAAGGATGCGAGAAGGAAGTTGGATCCAACTGTTGAGGTTGGAATATTTGTGGGGTACACTGATACACCTCACAACTACCGGGTGTATTTGTCAGATAGTCGCAAGACTGTTGTGCGACGGGATATAAAATTTCAGGAGGAGAAAGCCATGCAGTGTTCGCTTGAGAGGGAGCTACACTTGCATGCAGATGAGGAGCTGTTAGTTCCTAAGGAGGAGCTTCCGGATGTGGATCAGCCACAAAAGGAGGTTCAGGAGGTGGAAGAAACCACCCAGGCAGCGCCAACCATCAGAGGGCGCATGCGCACTACAGAAGCTGAGCGACTGGCTCGGGATGCAGAGAAGGTTGTAGGACCACCCACAGCACAGCGCAGACAGAGGCAGTCACCGGATCGGTACACTGGATACATGGCTCTTGTGAGTCAATGTGTTGTGACAGAGCCATCCTCTTTTGAGGAAGCTGTGGAGGAACCCGCATGGGTTGATGCCATGATCGAAGAATATGATTCGATCATCAGAAACAGTGCATGGGAGATTGTCCCAAGACCGGAGGGGAAATCAGTGGTGGGTTCGCGATGGATCTACAAAGTGAAGCAGGCGGCTGACGGGAGTGTGGAGAAGTACAAGGCGAGATTTGTCGCCCGTGGCTTTTCACAGATCAAGGGGATTGACTATGAGGAGACCTTTGCACCTGTCGCAAGGCACTCTTCCATACGGACGATCCTTGCTCTCTCAGCGCAGATGGGGTGGCACATTCATCAGATGGATGTGAAGACTGCGTTCCTCAATGGAGTTATTGAGAAAGAGGTGTACATAGAGCAGCCTGAAGGTTTTGAGATCTTCAGCAGTGAGTCGCATGTGTGCCGACTCAAGAGAGCACTGTATGGGCTGAAGCAAGCACCTCGTGCTTCGTACACTCGGATAGACAGCTACTTCACCGGGCTTGGATTCTCCAAGAGTGAGGCGGATCCAAACCTGTACCAGATTGTGGTGGAGGGGAAGCTGTTGATCATCGTACCGTATGTAGATGATCTGATTTTGACTGGCGATGAGCAGTTGATACTTTCATGCAAGGAGGATCTTGCACGAGAGTTTGAGATGAAGGACTTGGGCATCCTTCATTATTTCCTGGGATTGGAGATTTGGCAGTGCAGCGGAGGACTGTTTGTTTCTCAGGGAAAGTATGCCCGGGAGATTCTGGAGAGGTTCAACATGCAAGGCTGCAAGCCTGTTGACACTCCTCTTCCTGGTGGTTGGAGGAAGGAGGATGTTACTTCAGCGGAGGTAGTGGATGCCACTATCTATCGACAGTTGGTGGGGTCGCTTATGTATCTGGTCAATACACGACCCGATATATGCTATGCAGTTAACCAACTTTCGCAAGCTATGGTTAATCCTACCAAGCTCTTTTGGAAGGCGGGCAAGCATGTATTGCGCTATATCAGAGGCACATCGGGATATGGTCTATGGTACAGACAGGAGGATGGAGTGAAGCTTTCTGGTTTCACTGATGCAGATTGGGCAGGGAGCCCAACAGACCGGAAGAGCACTTCCGGAGGAGTTTTCAGCATTGGGTCGACAGCAGTTTCCTGGTACAGCAGGAAGCAGAGATCCGTGGCACTCAGTTCAGCAGAGGCCGAGTACATGGCAGCAAGCTTGGCTGCATGCGAGGCTATTTGGATGAGGAAGATCTTTGCAGGTTTGTTCAGGTTGCATTTGGAGCCTACAGTGATCTACTGTGATAACCAGAGCTGCATCAAGCTCTCGGCTAATCCAGTATTTCATGATAGGTCCAAACATATCGACATCAAGTACCATCATATCAGAGATTGTGTTCAGCGGAGAATCATGATGCTTTCATATGTTCCCACGGAGGATCAGGATGCCGACATCCTGACGAAGGCGCTCACCAGGAGCAAGTTCGAATTCCACAGAGGCAGGATAGGGGTTGCAGATAATCCATATCTCGCTGAGAGGGAGTGTTGAAAATTTAGCAAGATGATGGAGCTTAGTGAAATGAAGTCGCCTTCACTAAGTGGGCCCGCAGGCAAATTCTGGCGCAAAATCTATTTTTAGACTATGTCTATTTTTAGACATACGGAGCATGATTCGGGGATTCCAGTTGGAGATTCTTGAAGTATGCGACATGTCAGTAAAAATAGATGAGACCCTTATTTTTAGGACCCAGGCTATTTTTAGACTGTGTCTCCTAAAAATATGGAAGTCAAATATTATTTACCCTTAATAATATTTTGACTATAAACAGCAGTTTACTCTCTTGGAGCACTTCGGTTCGAGTCATGGAGGTGGCTCATGCAACTGACAGAGGAATCACGTGGTTCCTAGGGTTTGATGGCATCTTGCATGGTTGACTTCAGTTGGACTTCAGTGGCAGAAGTTTTGGAGGAGTTAATGAGATAGATAGTGGAGTTGTTTCACTAATTAGTAACTCATTAGTCAACTCAAGAACACTTCAGTTCACTACAATGCATGATCAGTTCAGTGGAGACCAGTGGAAGAGGTAGATGAAAGGGTGAGTATAGCTATCAGTTGGAGGATCAGTTTTGCATGGGATTTGCATTACACTTGGAGGAATTGTCCATGAAAATTGCACAGTCAAGCCAAGGGGATTCGAACCTTGGATATCTTCATATACAGGCCATGATTGCGCAATAGAGGCAAGGCAATTGGCGGGGAGTTTTGAACCAGTAACCTGTTCAAAACTAAGCTAGATTGTGTGTGACTTTATGAGAAATTACTGAGTACTTGTGAGGAGTATTGTACTTGTTTGGTTACATGATTTCTCCATTATAATATACACAATAGGTGCGGGGTTTTCAGCTATAGGCTTTCCCCATACATACTGAGTTAATGTGTGATTGATTTGATGTGAGATTGCTTCTATTATTTCCGCATGTGACAATTAATTGTAGATGAGATTATGTGTTATGCATGCAATTCGAAATTGATGTGTAAACGGGTTAATCTCCATTGAATAAGTGATTTATTCAGCTAATTTCTACAATGTACAACAAAATGCCATTTCGTCTAATGAATGCAGGCACAACATTTCAGCGGGAAATGGATATTGCCTTTGCGGGAGAAAAATATAGATTTGTAGTCATCTATTTGGATGACATTACAGTTTATTCAAGATCTGATGAAGACCACTTGAAACATTTGAAACAAGTTTTTGACAAATTCAGAAAGTTTGGTTTGTCTTTGAACCCAAAAAAGTCAACCTTTGCTGTCCAAGAAGGAAAATTATTGGTACATATTGTAATAGAAAGTGATATCTATATTGATCTGGGGAGAGTAGAAGCTATTCAAAAGATTGGTTTGCCAAGGAATACAAAATAATTGCAGTCATTTTTAGGGAAATCAACTTTCTGAGGCGCTTTGTTCCTAAATTTGCAGAGCTGATCAAACATATAAATGTCTTGCTGAAAAAAGATGCAGAATTTAAGTGGCGAGATGAAGAAAATAATTCTTTTTCAGCAATCAAGTTTGCCTTGGCTGAAGCTCCAGTTTTGATCAGTGATGATTTTGAAAAAGATTTTCTGATTTTTCATATGCTTCAGAAGAAACAATTGCAGCTGTCTTGTTACAAAAGAAAAAAGAAGGTTTAGAGCAGCCTATTTCATTTTTCAGTCGTGCTTTAAGAGATGCTGAATTAAAAGACAACTTGACTGAAAAACAAGCATATGCACTAGTTAAGGCTTTGAATTCTTTTCAAGTTTATCTACTACATTAAAAAATTGTTGCTTTTGTGCCAAATATCACTGTTAAATATGTGTTTCTGCAGCTAGATATAGATGGCAGAAGGGGACGATGGTTTACCAAAATTCTAGAATTTGATATTGAGATTAGACCAACTAAATTGATAAAAGGACAAGGCTTGGCTCGCTTGATGGCTAAATCTAATTGCAAGGCTCTAAATCTGAATATAGAGGTAGCTGAAGGAAAATATGGAGAAGGTATTTCTAATTATCCTAAAATTTTTCATTTAGATTGGTACACGGATATAGTATACTTTTTGTTAAATTTCAACTGTCCCCCTGAAATGGAGAAGTAAAAAAGGAGAGATTTTAAATTGAGAGCTGTGAAGTATTTCATTTTGGAAGACCATATTTATTGGAAGGACCCTGTGGAGGAGTCATAATTTCCAAGAAGTCTTCTGAGTTTTGGAATTTTTTAAGGCATTGAGTCTACAGTCCTTGAAGCCTCACATGGAGGAATTCATACCCAATAGGAGCCACTGTTAGCACTGAAAATGTTAATAGTGCGATCACCATTGTATCAATGTTTTCAAAATTTTCTAATGTCCTAGTCCATGTCGAAGTTTGAGTCATTTTCAATAAAGATAAAAAAGAGTCTCAAAATAAAAGTACTTTTGAGTGTATAGGAGTTATTAGTGTCTTAGGTTCATAAAATAAGTTAAAATCATTGTTTTAACTTAAGTTAGTGTCGAAGGCTAATTGTCATTTGGGTAATAAAATTACAACCATCTTGTCTGGGATAATAGTTACCTCTGTTTTAATTTCATTGTTAATACAATGATGTAATGGAAGAAAACTATTTCTTCACAGTGAAAAGAGTCATTATTTCTTCAGGGACCTGTACATAGTGGTAACTCAATGAAAAGGGCAACTATTTCGCTGAAATTTTGGTGGATTACAATTCAGAGGTAAAGACAACTATTTCTCAAGCATATAGGAGCAACAAAGAATATTTTTAAAGCAAGGACTATTCATGTTTGATGATCATTGAAGACCTCCTATGCTATAAACATGATTATTATTTTAAATAAGATTAATTATTGTTTGACTAGGAGGATTATTATAAGTGAGTAGTTACATTATCTATGCAACTAACCTATAGCTACCCAACTTAAGTGAAGCATAAATCATAGTACGAGGTATCAGTCATTTAATGATACTGTGGAGTGTTAATCATAATGGGATGACTTGGCTCTTGTTTTTGAATTATTTCAAAGCATGCCATTACTCCATACCATGATTACATGCACGAAATCAGAGGAGTGAGTTTAGTTTTCACTCGACCAAAGTTCTCTGTGCAGGCTACAACTAATAGAAGTAATTTATGCAACAAACAGTTTTAGTATTTCAAGGCAGGAAAACTAGGGCTTTGTGTAGGGTTTTGCACCCAGAATCAAAAAAATGTGTGTTGTAAGAATTCTAGCTGTTGGAAGATATGGGAAAAGGTGGTAATTTCAACAGGTCTGAGCTAGCAAACACCAGGTTCGTTGATGCTAGGGCCAAACCTCAGTTTAAATCTGTTGGCTGGTATAAATTTATACAAATTTTTTCTGGGGAGAATGTGGCTTTAGCTCAGGCTTTTTTTGAGATCTTTGATGGTGAAAAGGTCAAGCTGGGAAGCAAGACATTCAACATCTCTAAGGCCATCATAGCTCGTGCTACTCAAACCTTTGCAACTAGTGAATGCTGGTTCAAAAACAAAACGCTGCCCACAGAAGTAAGTCTCTACCTTAAACCTGAACATGTCAATGTTAAGTGGAATCCGACTGCACTCATTTCCCGCTTTAATGCTGAATGGCAACATGTGATCACCACAGTGCAAAGATACATTACATGCGAGGGTAGGTTATCCTCTTTCCCCCATTATCAGTTAAGATTTATTGCTCATATTTTAGGATATAAACCTATGAAATTGACCTATTTTCTATATAATTCCTTGCTCAAGATGTCCCTAAAACTGTAGAAGATCCCTAATTACACTTTGCATAATCTATATCGTAAGGGTCTAATTAAAATTATGATTGTCTACCACCTTAGAAAAAGGAGGACCACTCGGGACAAGTTCTTGACAGAGGAAGGGTTTGGTAGCATAAACTCCAGGAGAAGGGTAGGGAGGCCCAAGAAACGAGATACCCATGAAAAAAATAGTGTATTCCCTGTCTCAAACAGTTCACAACCTAACTCCGTTCATTCATCAACTTTCTACCAAGTTAACCATCCTTCTATCTCAATCAAAAGGCCAACTAGAAGCTTGAACAAGAAAGCTAGAGACCTTATGCCTATGCCAACAGTGCCACCAGTCAACGAAGACCATGTCAGTAG
This sequence comes from Pinus albicaulis, assembly GCA_034641835.2. Taxonomy (NCBI): domain Eukaryota; kingdom Viridiplantae; phylum Streptophyta; class Pinopsida; order Pinales; family Pinaceae; genus Pinus; species Pinus albicaulis. Next base: position 1,265,188,614 of record CM076575.1, on the reverse strand, counting down.
TTCACCAGTGAGAAGTTAACCTTGAGAACCCCAGACCCTAAGGGCATTCATGGAGGAATATAAGAAGAAATTGAAGCAGAAAAATGCTATGCCTCCTAAGAAGTCTGTGTGAAAAGACAAGGAGAAAATAGCTTCCTCTTCAAGAAGAAAACCTAGGAAAAATCTCTTCATGGCAGAGGAACTTCCAGAGGAAGTCAGCCCCGAAGTTCCAAATTCTAAGCCTGTTTTTCTTCCAGAGGAAGTCAAACCTAGAGTAAAAAGATCAAGCCATGTTTATGAAACAACTCATCAAGCTCAACCAAGCAGTGGTACTTCTCTCACATAATCCACACTCTCATAGTTTTTGATATATCTTAAGAAGGGAAAATATAAAATGTTAGAGACTGTCATAGAGGAAGAGCACACTCTAGCTCAACTAATATCTTCCATTGGCTCTTCAATCAAGAAGAGAAAGAAGACTGTGATACACTCCTACTCCTCTTATGAAGATAGCAGTGACCCTGAGTATACAAAATCAGAGTATGAGGAAGGAGAATCTAGTAGATTCATGCATGGAGGTAAGAGGTCTAAGTTCATTCCAAATCCTTATTTCCAAAGACCTCATACTAGGCCCAAAAATAAACTCAGACTAAACAGTAACCTGATTGCTAATCCTTCATTAAGAGATGAAGTTATTAATATTGAGGAGAGTCTAGAAGATAAAATCCAGAGGAAAAAGAGTCATCCAAAGAGTCAAACACAGAGAAAGAGGTCAGACATGAGGGTGACCAAAGCTGAGGCCATTAGGATTTTTGCCTCTATTATGGACCTTTGAAGAATGAAGGAACATGGCTACCTTTGGAGAAACTTTTCATTTTTTGGTTAATTTTCCATGTTTACGGATATAGCTACTTTTTATGTGAAGGTAGCAATTATTTCTGAATATTAACATATGATGAAAAGGAGCCACTTTTGTTTTATAATCATGATGGTGACATCAAAGCAGGTGAAGTGGAGGAGATTTCAGTTATAATGGATGCTACCAAGTGTCATGTATCAAGTCTCCTCCAAAATTTTAAGGTTGTATTTTGCACTTTTTAAGGAGAACAACCACATGTCACTTTCTCTGCTATTTACACTTTTTGTGAAGTTGGTTGCGCCAGAAAAGAGGAGTAGTATTCCAAAAGACTGCCACATCATACAAACACTTTGAATTGTTAGCCTTCATGATGTTTACTTTATTTATGATATATCACTTTGTATTAAAGTTTTAGGGATAAGCCTCATCTCTTGCACGAGATTGTAATAACTTTTTGGAATATATTCACTCCTTTTGTGGAGATGACAATATTATGTTTTTGTATATATGTGACAAACTTCTATGAAGTAAAGGTTCGTGGTTTTAGAATCTTGGCTCATATGATCAGTACCTTTTCAGTGAATGAAATTGAAAGAAACTTATGAGGACTTATTATCAATTTGGTGTGTGTATTGTTAATTTTCACTTGTGTTTCCATATCTAATTATCTTCAGTTGCAGCTTGCAATCCCTCATGCTGTTATGTGTTTTTATCAGTCTCTTGACATGTTCATGTGTTTTATAAATTTTTATTAGTCTCACATAGTGAGATTTCTTAGTAAAATATATATAATAACAATGTAAAGAGCATCACTTATGATAGTTATATTTCATAATATTTTAGTAAGAATATTGTAAGACTAGACATAGCCTTCTCTTGTTGAAATATTGTTAAATTGCTACTTGTGTTATTTTCTACCAAAAGCAGTAGATTTATGCCTTGCAGACCTACTATTTCTTCTTTCATTTCAAATTTTCTTCTCCTCATAGGCTACAAAATCACCCTTTTTCTACCACATCAGGATCCAATACCCTCATTAGTAGAAAAATGGATTTGGCTAAAATATCTTAAAACAACGAATGAGAGTTTAAACCACCTACCAATGTTATAAACCAAATCATTAAATTGCCTTAGTGTTTAGGTTGTGTCTGGTCAGGCGCTTGATGCAGTCCAAGTGCTGATTCCAGCGCTAACACAATATATGATAGAGGGGTTTTGAGCATGTGCTTTCCCTAGATACATATTGTGTTGTGTGATTGATAATTTCCTTTCTCTTACTTGCATGCGATTGAGCGATCATATGTTATATTCCGCAAATATTGTAGAAGGATTTAGTATCTTGTTTTAGTACATTACATGATGGGATTGATCCATTGATATAATTACTGCATGGTATTATAGTTGTGTTAGATATTTTCTACAAATGGGAGAACCTAGGTTGGAATGGTATTCAATCCAATTATGCATGGCTAACCAGCAGAATATTATCCCAATGGGTAGGATCTCTAGGGTAGTAGTTGACATTAAAGGAATCAAGGTGCTTGTTGATGTTGAAGTCATTGAAATTGTTGATGATGCAAATCCGTATCTTGTGCTGCTAGGTATAGATTGGGATTTTGACATGGATGCTATTACCAACCTCAAGTGCACGAGCATGGTATTTGAAAATAATGGGACAAGGGTTGTGGTCACCCTGGATCCTGTAAAAGAAGCAAGGTATATAGAACCGATGCATGATGAATACACATATATATATATTGAAAACGCATACAAGTTAACCATGAAGGATGAGGATTGGATCAATCCCATGACATATGGCTGACTTAGTTGGGAAAAATATAGTTCGTGCTTATCACAGTCAGATGAAGAATTCGAACACTGGCATAAATACTTACATGAAGTATCCACACTGTGCTGTAAATGGGTAACTAGATCTCTGCATTGTATATCATCTGAGGTACATGAATTTCCCCACTATGATGGTATAGGAGACGTCAATATGTTTTTAGATACATCTGAAAGGGATGTTTAAGAGGAAAAATGGTTTTTCATACTTGATCTAGCTTTGAGATCAACCCTAGCTTGCTGGTGGGGAACCCACAAAGAGTATATTGTTTCTTAGAGGGAATGCCATTAAATTCTATGACTGCGATTCGAAAGCCCCAAGACCCGAATGAAAGAGCAATATTCAGGCACAGATGATCCGTGCCATCATTTAGCCAATTGGACTGCAATTTGGGGAGAGGAGCCACAACCAAAATAGGTTCATATATTCATTCCTACATTGGGAAGGGTACCCATGAACTTGTTTCTGGAGATCAAGTTGTGACATGGTACTGCTGAATGGGCTGCACTAAAAGAGAGCTTTATTTTGAATTTCAACTTTGAAAGTGGATTCCATTGCATTGATGAGGCATTAGAGGAGATTAGAGATGTTATTTTTGACGTGCCAAAGGAAACAGTAGCACATCCCTACCATAATGGAATGCACAGATGAAGGATGTAGTTGAATGTCGAAATGTGACTGCTGAAGAAAATGATGAGGATCCAAGAAACATTAACATCCTCGAGTCCGAAGGGCAACGCGTAGTCGCTGGACCTGTGATTGAATTTCCAGATGTTACTGAACCTGTTAAGACTAGAAAAGTCAATATTGGAACATAAGAGCAACCTAAGTTTTCCAATATAGGATATTATTGGGATGAAGATACCATGGGGATGATTGCAGAGATTCTCACTGAATATCAAGAGATGTTCCCCACTAAATTTTGTAAGCTAAAATGGATTATTGGAGATCTTGGTATGATGAGGATCAATTTAAACCTAGATGCTAGGCCCATTAAGCACCACCCTTAAAAATTAAACCCAAAGTATAAGAAAAATGTTAAATAAGAGCTGGAAAACATGGTTGTTGAAGGAATTATTGAGCCAATGGAGAAATCAGCTTCGGTGAGTCCCATGGTAGTTTAAGAAAATAAAACAAGAGTTGAAATTAGGATTTGTGTTGACCTAAGAAAATTGAATGATGCATGTGTACATGATCCTTTTCTAATCCCATTCTCCAATGAAGTCTTAGAAAATGTCGGAGGGCAGGAAGCTTATTCATTTATTGATGGATTTTCGGGATATCACGAGATAAGGATTGCACCTGAAGATCGGAGAAATTCTTCCTTTGCGACGGAATGAGGTTCATTCCTGTAATTCCATTTGGTTTGAAGAACGCGCCAACCATCTTTTCAAGAATAGTAGTTTCTGCTTTCAAAGATTATATCCATAAGTTCTTAGAAGTGTATTTTGATGATTAGACTGTTTTTGGACTATTGAAGAAACATGTCTCCAGCCTACACTTAATTCTAGATACTTTTTAGAAGTATCAAATTTATATGAATTTGAAGAAGTTTATATTCTGCATCCCTTTTGGTATCTTGCTGGGACATATTGTCTGTAAACAGGGACTGATGGTCAATCCAGCCAAAATTGTAGTCATTATTAATATGGATCCTCCTAAGAGTGTGAAGTAGTTGCGCTCAATATTGGGACATACTGGATATTATCGAAATTTTATTCAAGCGTATGTGCAGATCACTGCAATGATGGAGAAGCTATTGAAGAAGGATGCCACTTTTTTTGGGATGAGGAATATAAAAAAAGTCTAGAAATACTTAAGGAAAAGATGGTGACTATGCCCATCTTGGTATTCCTAGATTGGTTGAAGGAACTCCATGTACATGTTGATGCTTCATGTATCACGCTAGGAGTTGTATTAGCGTAGTCAGGTATTGGAGATATTGATCATCTGATTGTATTTGAAAGTTGGAAACTGTTAAATGCTGAGCATAATTAGTCAACCACAGAAATAGTAGGGCTAGCAATGGTGTATGTGCTACAAAATTTTTGTCATTATCTACTTGGAGGTCATTTCAATATTTTCACATATCATTTTGGTTTGAAATACTTGGTGAACAAGTCTGTGTTGGGGGGAAGATATGTAGGTGGCTCCTTTTGTTCCAGGAATATGATTTCGAGGTGATTGTGAAGTCTGGATGGTTGAATGTAGGACTAGACCACTTATCACGCATTGAAAATGGTGAAGAACTAGCTAATTTGGACGACGAGTTACCAGATGCACAGTTATTCGCTATTAAGGTAGCTAATGATCATTTTTCCGATATCATCCATCTTATAACCATCGAGAGTACACTTGCAGAATATACTGTCAAGCAGAAGAAATAATTGGTACTACGCAAGGCAAATTTCACTTTGATCACAGGTCAATTATACAAGATGGGGGTTGATGATGTTTTGAGGCAATATATTCCTAAGTTCGAGAGACCTAGCATATTGGTAGAAGCACATGGAGGCGTTGCAGGTGGTCACTGTTAGCCACTGATAAATTCTGTTATACCAAGAAGTGGCTAAACTTTGTCTTCAAAACTTCAAGAGATAGTTCCCTTTCAAAACCTATCATCTTTTGAAGTTTTTGTGATGATTATTATTCCTTGAGTTAATCTTCACTGTTGTTTCCCTCATACTTATAAAGTACCTGCTGTTTTACCAAGAGAAAACTGCTTAAAAGGCCTCATTTTCCATCATTTTCATCCCTACAACACTTCCATTTTAACCCATTTTTTCCTTCACAAATTCCTCTAAAAACCCTTCATTTTGGCCTCAAAGTCTTCCAAGATCCTTTTTAAACCATTTGATCTCCTTCCATTTGGTTTAAAAACTCCTTTTTCCTCTATCGGAACCCCAATTTTGGCTTTAAAAACTCTGTTTTTTAGCCTAAAATCATCCTTTTAAATACTTATAAGGTCCTAAGCCCCCGAGGGCTTATCTCCTTTGGACCTTCGCCTCATATTCCCTAGCCCCGCAATCGGGCACTAAAAACCTCAAAACATTTCTTAAACTCCCTTTTTTCTTTATATTTCCCTCTCCCGACATATAAATGTGAAAATGAATCCGGACCGTTGATCTTTGCAGATCAACAGTTGTCTGGCCCTCTTCTTTCCACCAAAGCACAAACCCATGTAAAAAACCCTTTCTTCCTTTGTTTGTTCATTTACCTCAACAACATGATTTAAATCGATCTTGACCGTTCATTGTTTTGATCGAACGGACCTGAGCTTATCCGATCTCCGCCTTACCCATACCTTATCTTTTCTCTCCACTCATATGTCCGCCTCTTCATTGAATCTCCACTGTCCATCTATTAGATCCTATGATTGGGACTAAAACCCGAAAAACCAACAAAGCCACCTGCTACACGACAAAACTGGGCCCCACTACTTCTTTCGCCCATGCAACTTGCCCTCTGTTGCCTGCGATCCGCACCGTTGGATCTCCGACTTCCCATCTGACGACTCACAACACATTTTTCATTTTTTTCATGCCCACAAGTTAACACTCCAAAAAAACGTGAAATGGGTGGTATTGAAGAGGACGCGTGTCAACCGATGAATGGTATCGCGTTTTTTTGGCCAATTTTCAAAACCGCTCCGATGCTGCGCGAAAACCATTCTGGTTTTCCGCTTTACCGCCGCTCTCCCTCCGAAATGAAAAATCATCTCTTGATCTTGGTCGTTAATTATTTTAATCTGATGGTCTTAACTGGATCTCACCACCATTCACCTTTCACCAGGTTTGCTCCCAAAGGACTTCATCGCCCAATCGCAACCGTCCATTTTATTAATCCAATGGCCCTCATTATATCTCGATCCCATTCCATTTAACCTCCATTTGTTCTCCCAAGCGCTTCATCGATATATCTCAACCATCCATCATATTAATCCAACGGACCAGATTAGATCTAACCCCAAAATTTTTTCGCCCTCCATCATCCTCCAAAGATATTTCATCAAGAAATCTCAACTGTTGATCATTCTAGATCAACGGTTCTTATTCATCCTTGCGCCCAACTCCATCTGCACCCATTTTTGCTTCCGCCAAGGGTTTTTCTCCCTATTTTCTGCAAAATCCTCCATTTTGCACAGCTCCATCCCCTCCACTAAACTTCTGAAGCAGTCTTAAACCATTTTCCGCAGGATTTTATAACAAGTTTGTGGGTTTTAGCAGGGTTTTAGATGATGTTTTCTCTGTGTTCTTCCCAGTCATAGTCCAATGACAACAATGCCTAGAATGATGATTCTGTGGCATAAAATCAAAGTAAAATGAGTTAAAGAGTTTTAAATCCATGTTTGAAGAAGCTAGAGCAAGATCCTCAATCTCAGAAACCCTCCATGGCCTAATATTAGTTGTGCCACTGTAAACAAGAAAAAAAGTGTATCAGTGTTGAAAAATCAAGGTTAAAGAAGGATTAATTAGGGCCAAAGAGTGAAGATGACAGTTTTAATCCTTAGGATTAAAGGAACAAAGCTGATATCAGAGAATAAAGACCTGAAGACCAAGATCAAGGCCTAATTAGGCCTAAACACAGATAAAGAATAGATTAATATGTTTCAAGGTAAAACAAAGAAATATCAGCCAAAGGACACCTCAGAGTCTCATAAAAGGGGCGAATTGAATCCTCAGCTACCAAAAGAGCCACCTACAGCCTCAATAAATCAAAAGAAGGCCTAGTTATTGCCAGAACAGAAGATATTTTCCTAAAGAAAACTGTATAGTTATTTTAAACAAAAGAAGATATTTCAAACTGTCAGTGAAGTTATTGTAAAAGAAAAATAGGCCTCGAAGTCAATCTTTTTGCCCATTAAGCCTAAATAGTAGAAACATAGTAAATGAAATAGAGTTGTAATTCGATGCATTCTTGCCTTATGCCTTGCATGGTTTTCAAGGCTAGGAGTTGCATTTAGTGTAGAATTAATTACACTTCAATCCTAAAACTCTCCCACCTCCTCATTTCTCCTATAAATACTTCTGAAGAAGATGAGAAGTGGGTTTATTGTTCACTAGTTGTAATACTGAAACTCTTTGAAATAATACATAGTTTGTCTGAAGTTGAGGAAGAAATTGAAGTCTTGGAAGCTTAATGATGTTGAAACATGCTTGTTCTTGAGAAGGCTCTATCATTGGATCCATGAGCTTGGCTGTTGGTGAAGCATTTTGAACTGTTTGATGTTTTCTCCTGTTTTCATTTTGTTCCATAAATGCTCACTATAGTAGGATGAAAAGCTTAGGCTAAGAAATGACTCCTAGAAGCACCTTAAACCTGTTCATCCTTCACTGTTTCATGTTTTCTTCTGCTGAGGTATTTTAGAGTCTTTAATCTCTCTCTTTAGTCCTCATGCTTGTTTAGTTCTCTAATAGTTCAAATAGTTGGTTTTAGCATGATTTATGGTTTTTCCCTGCTTGTCTTCTACCACTTGAAAACTGTTTTTGAAGTCTCCCTTGGAAGTACCATTGTTTATAGTTAGCCAAGGAGGTCTGTTTTGATCATGCCCTTTGTCCTTGCTTGAACAATTGTTTTAAAAGTCTTTATAGTTGTGATCATAGATGTTTTTAGGTGTTCCCTCTTCTATGACTGCAATTATTAGTGAATCTTTTATGTTTTCTAAGTCATTTGAAATAAAATCTTTGAGGAAATAGGATGTGCTCCCGAATCTTAGATTTCATTTTGAAAGTTGTCTTGAAGTCATTATTTGCTTAAAGTGTGGTTTGCATAATTCATGGTTAGCCCTGTCTATCAAATACCTCTTTATTGTTCAAGTTATGTTTTCAAGTTCCCTTTGTTGAGAATTCAATTTCTCTTTTCAAATCATAGATTTCCATCTCATTCACAAAACCAAAGGATCGGTGGCCAAGTTAGATTTTCCCTCTGATATCCCATATCCATTGATGAGTTTTTCATAAACCCTTTCTTGACTCCATTGCCCAATGAATCTAACATTTCTCCTTTCTAGCTATCTTTTCTAGACCTTTCATGTTCTCCTATGTCATTCAACCCAACAAACAAAAAAACACTTGCACTTAATAACTAGTCTCAAACCAATACTCAAAGCACACAAGATAAACCTTTGCAAAACAAATAATTTGAGAGATCCCTCTCTGAGAACAGGAGGACTAGATCCTGGAACTCTAAAGATTGTCTTTTGATTTGCCAATCTATCAAAACATAGGATACCAACAGTCACTACGTTGGTAAAATGACTGTGCAGAAGATCTTGAGGGCTGGTTTATGGTGGCCTAATTTTCACAATGATTCTAAGGAATATTGTCGCGCTTGTGATGTATGTCAGAGGACTGGAAGACCCTTACACAGAGACGAAATTCCACTACAACTGGAGGTCACTTTGAAGACCTTTGAAAACTAGGAAATTGAATTTGTATATCCAATTAATCCCCCAGGGAAGAAAACTAGAGTGTGATACATCATCAATGCCACATATTACTTGACCAGGTGGGCGGAGGCTCAACCTGTGAAAGATTGCTGTGCAGAGACGAATGCACACTTTATTTTTGAGAATATTTTGACGAGGTTTGGATACTCTAAAAATTCTGATGAGTGACCAGGGTATGCATTTCCTAAATGAGATCATTCGGGCACTGATAGAAGAATTCAAGATACATCATCATAAGAGCATGCCCTATCATCCCTAGGTGAATGGAACCGTAGAAGCTTTCAACAAGATTTTGGAGAATGCACTCACGAATATATGCAAAACTAAATGCAATGACTGGGATGTGTGCGTACCTGCTATTCTATGGGCATAAAAGACTACGTGCAAGAAACTGATAAGATAAACACCTTTCAGGATGGTCTATGGACAAGAGGTCGTTATGCCTATGAAATACATTGTCCCTAGTCTGCATATCACAACTATCACAAACATGACTAACCAAGACATTATGGAGGAGAATCTGTTGCAACTCGTTGCACTAGAGGAAGTTAGATTCATTATTGGTTTCCACCAACAGGTGCAAAAGGCATGCGAGAAGGCTTGTCATGATCGACATACCAGACAGAAGACTTTCAAGAATGATGATTTGGTGTTTCTTTATGATAGTAAGTTTGCGTGCTTTCCAGGGAAGTTCAATATGCTTTTTCTTGGACCTTATATTATCAAAGAAATTATAGAGGGAGGTGCAGTGCGATTGGCTAAGTTAAGTGGTGAATTAATTCTCAGATATATTAATGGTAGTAGCCTAAAACCTTGCAGGGATGATGCCATCCTTGCGTGTGCTAAATGACTATATGGTTGGAAGAATTTCCTAGAGCCCTAGGCAATTGCGAGAGGGTTTCGTACTTTAAAGAAGTCTGTCAGTTGTTATTGCCAAATGTTTGTGCGACGAAGTTTGGGGAGGTGTAGGTATATGAGAGGCCAACGCAGAAGCCACGCCAGGAGGTTTTTATAGTCGCAGAAAAACCATAAACTATCCATTTGAACAGTAAATCTAGAAATGACAACTTTGTTACCGTTTAAGGGAGCAGTAACTTGAATTTAAGGATGAGATTACGCCATATTTGGAGTCGTTTTAGCATTTATGGAGCTGCATCAACATACATAAGGCCATTTAAGCCGCAACATTGCTATAAATATCACATGAAGATCTACACAAGTTCCCTTTGCTTGCTGCATAATTCAATTGAGTCGTTCCCTCTGCTCTTCCTTCCTTTGCTATCTCTTATATCTGCATCATGGGATCCTCTTGAAGAAATATTTTTCCAATAGAGTTTAGGTCACTTAATTCTAGAGACAATGAAAAAAACTCAACCTACCCTTGCTGCGCCGCAGAAACAAAAGAAGGGATAGTCGTCTAGTGCTCGGAAGTCCCTGTGCAAAGTGACCCCAAAGCAAAAAAAGGTTGCCTGCACGGACAAACAGAAGCAACCAATGGAATAATTTGAAGAAGAGGATTAGATATCTACGCTGGAAGAAGGGTTTATTGAGGAGGTTGACCCCATCTTGTAGTTTCCTCCATATATCTCTCCGCGGAAATCATCAGTGGATGTTTCCAAGGGTTCCAATAAGGTCAAGGTACACATCGTTACACCCATGCTACCTGAGAATGTTCCCATCGAGGGTGACCTACTGGGACGGGTCCCCTCTCTAAAACTGGAGGATTGGGATTTGGCGGATCTCATAAGGTTTCCTAACCTTGTGCCGTCACAGTATTTGGAACAAGTCCCTTATGAAGAAGCTGGCATCATCAAGGTGGAGCCTATGCAATGGGCTCTCGGACTGTACAACTCCACGCTAGTTGTTGGCTCTGGTGCACGACAAATACTTATGGCTAGGAAAGCAGATTCCCATTGATGACATGCTCATCCACCATATCATGGGTTTTCCATACCAAGGAGAAGACCCTATCGAAGCCTTTAGAGGGAAGGGTAAGGAGAAGAAAGTCACATATAACATGAAGAAAACATATGGAGTGGTCAAGAATACGCAGGGGTTTTCTATCAGCACCATCAACGACCCTGCTGTCAGATTTTCCATGCAGATCTTGGCTTGCAAGCTGATAAGGAAGTGTCACACCAAAGAATTACCAACACCAGTCATTGAGTTAGCTACGTAATGTGTCAAAGGCATATAGTACAATTGGGAAAAATATCTGTTCCAAGAGATTTTGGAGAATGTTCGGGAGGCACAAGAAGAAAGGAAGTTGTTCCATTATGTGTGGATGTGGTTGCTTGTCACATTAGTTGGATGGAAGTCTCCTTCGCAATCACAACTCCCCACAATCGAACCTGATCTTTGAGAAGCTACACACTATGCATCAATGTGGGAAACATAGAATCCAACATGGGTGACAATATTTTTTTTTTTGGGTCTTATTCTAGATAGAAATTCACCAGGATGTTCTTTCAAAGCCACGCCTTTCACCAACGTTAAATGACCAGTACAAGCGTATAGTGGATTTAAAAGCTTCATTCCACAATGTGCACATTCACGCCAAGGCAGACATGTCTAGGGTATGGTATGACCTGCCTTACCTCATCTCAGAAGATGACCTCATCCAAGTAACCACTAACTGGCATCCCTCCTAGTTTAATGTAGCAACAGACATCGGTGGCACCTCAGCCTCCCCGCCCATGCCATTTGCGATGAAGCCACGCACCAAGAAAGACACCTAGGAGCCGACAAAGATGATGGAGATGGAAGACTAGCCAAATGCCACTATAGATGTTAACAATGATGAAGAGATAGAGGACCATGATGTGGAAAATTTCAACGCCCCTTCGACACAGACATAAACCCATTGAGGCACCAAGAGAGGGCCCCAATCCTCGGTGGGACCGCACAGGAAGCGGAAAGAATCCAAGAAGGCAGGGATTGAGCCCGATGTGTTGAAAGAAGGAGACTATGATGAAATTGGAAATGATTTCAAGGAAGTGACTAAAGATACATGGGGTAATATCGAACAACAATACAAGACTATCCTCCACGAAGTTTAGCAAGGAATACACCAGCTCTGGGTTCAGACGAGCGAGATTTAGGTGAGCGCGCTAACAGTTAGTACCCTAGCCGCAAAATCCACCAATGAAAGAAGTTTGATATATATACCCAGAGAAGTGTTTCATTCATCACATCCAGTCTAGTGCGCAACTGACCGATCTTGGTTAGACATTGAAGTCAACTTGGCCACTCTCCCGAATGCCCACTTACACATGATGCATGGCAAAATTACGTATGAGTTGTAGTATCGATAATAATGCACTTTGTGTGTCCGAGTTAAAGCAGAAAAGCAAGCCCAATAGTTACATTAGGACCAACAGCAGGCCAAACAGGTGCAACACGTCACAGAGTGTCAGTGCGAGCAACCCAAAGCATTTATCACTCGGTTCTGTGCCAAGATTCTAGGATTGTCGGTGCCATTCGATGCTGCACCTACATGAAGATTGAAACACTTACAACCACACTAAAGGCTTCCAAGATGGATATTGAGAGAGTGCGTGCCGACCTGGAAAGAAGATTGCTAACCTACAAACCAAGTTACAACCAGAAACACCGCTAGAGGTGCGGGCACAACAAACTGCCATTGTTCAACAAGAAACATCTAACATTACTGCAGCTATGGACGAGTGCAAAAAATTGTGGATATGGTCCTCCATCTAGGAAGATCTAGTGCTTCAGCAATTATGGACAGACTTGCGGGATAAACAACAATAATTTTATGAAATTTGGGTCGCTGGGCAGACCCTAGTTCCTGCACAAAGATTGATCAGGTTACTGGAAGGCCGAAACATTTAGGGAGAGATTGATACGCTGCATTACAAGGGAAAAATTGTGGTAGCAAGGAACCAACCTTGGGACAAGGAAATGCTTCAATTGTCATAGACCATTGAGGATATGCCCAAAGGCCTCCGCCAAACTCATTGCAACATAAACGTGGCAACAGAAGGGCCTACTATAGAGAAATTAGTCTAAGAAGTGCATAATGCTGCAACGCAGAGTGACGAGGCCATCCATCCTATACACTAATCCTTCCAAGCGCTGAAGGCCAAAATTCAAGAATCTGGAGTAGAGTGACTTGAGGAAGAGTGATGAGTTTGTGTTGGGGACCTGTAAGGCTAGGGTCCCCTACGTCGAGTCTTGAGTCAATTTTGTTAATTTTTTTAAAGTGTAGTGCACAAGTCAAGGGAATTTGGAGTGTGTCAAATATCCTTCATATTGTAATGGGACAAAGGGTAAAACATGGGTCTCAAACCACGGTTTGAGTCCATGGTTTTTGCGTGTCTAAGTATTATAAATAGGCATGTATGAGTCAATTCAATACATATGATGATATCTATCTGATGATTATGTAATGTGAATTGGGAAAGTAAGTCATGATTTAGTCTGAGTAAGTAATAGACTCCTATGACTGTGTGCATGGAGCCCTAAGTCCTGGGATGTGTGCGAGGACTCTGTGGCTGTGTGCACAAGAGAAAGAAATTGTATTCATTGAAGATCTCATTAATGAAGAGAATTTTTGGAAAAATATCTGGTTTACTTGCATGATTCCTGTTCTTATGCGTTAATGCATATGAGTTACTTATTTTCTTATAGATATGTTGTATGATTGCTGTTAATTGATGCACATTTGTCTTGGTTAATCATATAATAATAGATCTCTATGTTTGTGCAAGAATTATACCAGTATTAAGGGTTTCTATTAAGTAAATCAGAATAAGAGTAGATCTTTGTGTTTGCACAATAACTGCATCTGCATTAAGGGTTTTGTTAAATTTATATCTAAATTGGGTTAAGAACAATATTACAACACAATAGTAAGTAGATCAGATCAGATCAGATCAGCAAGAGTTAAATCCACATCATAAATCTCCCTCTGGGTGTGGAAACCTGGTTTCAGCACCCCCCATTGCTACTTTGGGTGAGACTTTGGTTTTCACAAGCAGATCATTGACGAAAGGTCCAGTAGTTGGAGGGTTTTGATGGTTGCACAAATACACTCTAAACATGGATTTGGACCCCTCGAGCCAACAACAGGTGATGTTTTTGTGTTTTAACTCCTACATGTGTCACACCTTTTCCCATCACCAAAGATAGTTTTGGTGCACTCTTTTGCATTATATGATCTTACGTATCATTATATTACGCGCTGAAAAAATTCCTACAACTTAGCACACCATTTGGTCAAAATCCTCATAGTTTTCGTAACTTGCGTTCTAATTGTCGTAATGTGTCATTTCAACTGTCACACTAAGAAATAAGTGTCACTTTGCTATCATTTCAAGGTGTGATTATCATTCATGAGTCCTGTGTATTATTTTGTCTTGTATTGATGGTTTTGTGTATGTGATCCAAGTTTGAGTCATGTCCGGATGCATTTACCTCTTTTACTTTGTGGATCCCACATTTAGCCACTCAAAGCCATTCATAGTAATTTAGCCCAGTGTAGGTTATGAAGCCTTTATACCTCTTATTGAATGTAGATATCAACTTATCCATAGGCCTTAATGATGCAATCCTACTCTCAAATATTGGTGCAAAAATTCCCTCTCACAATTACCTCAAATATGTTGCACATTATGATCTTCCCAAGGGTAGTCACTTGACCTTTCTTTCTCATAATAACTCACTTCATTGAGTTTTGGTCACCTCTACCTTACAATGAATTCCTAGATAATGGCTTGAACCTATTTAACCCTTTTGTAGAGGCAAATTCTGCAATGTAAAGATCCTCCTATCCTCCCAGTGTAGTGAAAACCCTTCTAGGATAAATGAATTCATCCTTATGGCCTCCCTCATGAAAAGCGCACTCCAAATGGTAAATCACCCACTGTTGGGTCAAAATGCGCTAACCTAGGATTAAAATCAAACTAAAAAGTAACAATGCCCCCTTGTTGAAGAAAATTGCGCTTTCCCTCAAGCCTCCTCTTCCTTTGATCACATAACGCATTCCCAAAGGCTGAAGCCTCACCCTTCCCCCTTCCCTGATGTGCTCTGTGCCCAATATAGGCTTAACATCTACCTCTAGAGTGCATGGCATAGTAGGGAAGGAAGAAGGAATCCTCCTCCATTCCTTTGACCAGTGAAAATGTGCCCTTAAGAAGTCTCCTTTCCCCTTGAGCGCATAACGCAGTCTTGAAGGTTGAACCTTTCACCTTCCCTCCTTCCCAATGTGCCCATGCACCATAAGCCCTCCTTTCACCCTTCATTTGAGTGCATGGTGCAATATGGAAGGTTGAAGGATGACTCCCCTAAACTTTGACAAGTCAAACTTCACTTTTAGGCTTTCCTCTCATTTATTTGGAGAGAATGGCACAACCACGAAGCATGAAGCTTTAAACCTTGTCTCTTCAGCTTCCCCCACTACACTGGACCAAGGTGAGCTCTTCCTCATAGTGCATGGTACAATAAAAGTGAATAGTGAAGCTCTCCTAAGCTATTTATGAGTTTGAATGCGCCCTCTTAATCAAGCCTACTTCATTTAACCCTCTCACAGACCTATTATAAGAAAATATTTCCATGAGCTAGGTAGTGATAAAATAATTTTTTTTAAGGATAATATTGACCTATCATTAATGATTTGAATTGGAAGGAGTGCCTTCCAGTAATGAAAAATAGAAAATAGCAAAGGTAAAGCATGAATAAACACCTATAGAGGAGAAGTACTAAGAGAGTTATCATGAGAACCTGAAGTAGATCATGGACCAAGATAGAAAGAAGACACTACATGATGGCTCATAGGATTATGATATTGATCAAAGACCCTTTGGAGAATGTACATGAGTGAAAAAGTATATATTTCATGAATATGAATCATAGACCAGATCTATCAACAAGATGCAAGAAGAAGCAACAAGCAATGCAACTTGGCATCACCACCTCATCATGAAGTCTATGTCACTAATTTCAAGTTTTAACTTGTACAAATTTCATCATAATGGTCAAAGTGTTCCATGTGTCATGCCACATCATCATGTGGAACGTAATGATGTATATTCAAAGAAAAAGACAAAATGTAATGTGTGGGAGTCCAAGAGTCATATGTGGAAGATGGAAAGTCACTTAGTCATATGTTGTCTTGAGGGGTCCTGATACAAGTACACAATTTATCACACAACCAACAAACCCTCCAACTAGTGGCCCTTTCGGTAATGACATGCTTGCGTAGATAAAAGTCTCACCTAAAGCAGTATGGGGGGGCGTTAAAACCAGGTTTCTGCACCCTGAGGAAGAAATTGATGTGGTGGCCCTAAACAGGTTTATGACAAAACTTATTGTAGATTGAAAAAAAATGCACACATATATAAATAGATACTTATCAGATCATATTGTCACAAATACAGATAATGCATATAACAGATGTATCACAGATCAAATTTGATGCAGATATATAGATAAATGCATCAGATATTCACAATGCACAATAACTTTAGCCGATCGATACATATACTTAACCATCAATAGATACACATACTGATCCAGGTGGATATTGGTGGTCACCCACCTATTCCACTTGGGGCCCCACCATTGTCTCTTTCATTTTTTTAGTTTCGGCACAACTTACTATTTTTAGCAGTTTTTCGGGTCCTGAATTTCCAGAGCCGTTTTGAGGCCCTAAACAATGTTTTTTGGGAAAAAGGGGAACAACATGGGTAGTAGAAACTCAAAAGTTGTAGTCCTAATATAGATCTTTCTAACGAGCTATTGAGCACGTCAAACAGAGATCGGATGCCAAAGTTACATCCCCATGAAGTTGAAACACCAATTTACCCAAACAGGGCCCATAGTTTTGGTGCTTCATCTCCTAGGGTTAGGGTTTTGGATGTTTAGGGTTTTCCATTGTTTCTAAATAATAAATAGGCCCTCGAGCCTCATTGTAACTCAGTTCAGAGGCCTGTAGCTGCCACATCTATTCTCAAAGATAGCTACCAGCGTCCTAGCTAGTTTATTTCCATTCTGTCTATAAGCAAATTTTAGTTCTTTGATATTAATGAAATGAAGTGTTGTTTCCGTTGCATATTTGTATATATGGTTATATGTTTATTCTGTTGCATTCCTACATAAATCCAAATCAGTGGTATCAGAGCGGTCTTCTTTTTCTTGATCCTTCTTTGCATGTCCCCAACGAGGTCGGGGTATAAGGAGTTAGGGATCGATCTGGTGGAACCTTTGCAAGATCAGCCTCGCAAACCCTGACGGAAGCCCATGGGGGATGAAAAGAAAGATGAGGGAGCAGGAGGTCCTATCAAAATATTGCTCGAGGAGGTCCTTGAAAAACAAAGGAACGCGATGATGGATAACTTTGCCTAGATCCTTCAACGGCTGCCCACCGGTGGCGCATCTACATCCAGCAACCACTCTGGAGGTGCGACTCCTTTTAAGGTACAAGAAAATTTTGACATTCCCATATTTGAGGGTCAAATAGATGCAAATACCGTATATATATGGTTGAATCTATTAGAAGGATATTTCTCGGTTTATGACTTTTCCGACCGGGAGAAGATTATTTTTGCACTCCTCAAAGCTACTCCCATGTCAAGGACTGGTGGGAAACATAATGTGAGAAAAAGGACGAGATAAAACCCTCTCTATTCTCAGACGTACCCACTTGGAATTATTTCCGAGACGCCATCAAGGAACAATACTATCTCGTGGGGAGCTATGAGGAAAAGTACATATAATGGACCACACTGCGACAACAAAGGGATCAAGATGTGCATGAGCTGATGAATATGTTCCATACCCTGTGCACAAATTTGGGTATCAAATATTCAGAGAAACATCTGGTGCTAAAGTATCGCAGTTGTTTGCATAGATACATTCAAGAGGAAATGGAGTTGCTCGACATCTCCTCGCTTGGTACGACATACCGGTATGCTGCCAAGATTGAGCATAAATTCAAACAGAAGAAGCGAGACTTTGGATTTGTGAATCAAAAGCAAGGGAAAGGTGCTCCCAAACCATAGAACAAAGGACAGAGCCAAGGCATGGCATCTCAAGACAACCTGTCGAAGCCACAAGTAAATAACAACACCACAAAGCCAAAGAAGGACACGGGAAAGTGGTGTGAGTTCCATAAGAGTTCCACTCACAACGAAAGTGAAGTGTTGGGCCAAGCAGTCGCTGGTGGCTGAGATGAGGGCTTCCGATTCAGATGCATGCTCTGACTTTGAATTAGAACCTGACAAGGGGAATGACAAAGGGAAACAAATTTTTGATGCGGAGCCCAACACCACTGTTGCCACTACGAAGATCCAGAAGGAGGAACCGGAAGATCCAGAGGAGGAGGAACGTCTCTTCCACTCCTAGATTTGGGTAAAGGGCTCCCTAGTACAGTTCATTTTCGACAATGGGAGCCAAAAGAACCTCATTTCAGCAAACACCGTGAAGTGGTTGGGCTTGCCGACCACAGCTCACCCACATCCATACACCATCGGGTGGCTTCACCAAGGACGATATCTCCGCGTCAGCCAGCAGTGCTGCCTTCCCTATAGCATCAAGCCCTTCACAGATGAGGTATTATGTGATGTTGCTCCTATTTATGTTTCTGATGTATTATTAGGAATCCATACTTGTGGAAGAGTCATGCTGTGTATGAGTCTCGGCCTTGCGCTGTTATTGTTACTTTGGGAAATAAGTTGTACAGGATACCAGAGGTACCACCTCTTGCCGCTATCTCTTTGGTTATTATAAAATAATGCAGTAAGCTCATTTCCAAACCAGGAAATTCGTTTTCCTGATGATCCTCCCCCAGGGAAAGAAGAAGACGGTGGCCACGACCTCCATACAGGGCTCCTCTGCACGACAACAACAAATGGACAAGGTTGTGGAAGAGTACGGGGACATCTTCACCTCACCCACAGGGGTTCCTCTGCACTGTTAGGTCAAGCACCTGATTAATTCTACCCCAGGTGCGCCGCCACCCAATGGACCGATCTATCGACGCTCTATTCTGGAGAACGATGAAATTAAGAGGCAGATTCATGAGCTACTGCAGAAAGGTCACATTCGACCAAGTTCATCACCCTGTGGGAGCCCGATCGTGTCTGTACAGAAGAAGGATGGGACGTGGAGACTCTGTATTGACTATTGGGCGCTGAACAAGATCACTGTCTGGAATAGGTACCTGATCCCATGGATTGATGACCTTCTGGACCAACTCAAAGGGGCGAAATATTTCAGCAAGATCGACTTGAAGTCTGGGTATCACCAGGTACAAATTGAACCCTCCGATGTGTGGAAGACTGCCTTCAAAGCCAAGGAAGGCTTTTTCAAATGGCTGGTCATGCATTTAGGGTTGACGAATGCTCCCGAAACTTTCATGAGGTTGATGGACGACATCTTGCGGCCATTCACTAACTCATTTGTAGTGGTGTACTTGGATGACATTTTGATCTTCAACCAAACTTGGGAAGAGAACCTCCACCACATCCGACAAGTCCTCCAAACACTGCGGCAACACAAGTTGTGTGCCAATTTGGAGAAGTGCACTTTTGGCATGACCTAGTTTCAATATCTGAGATACATTATTGATGAAAGGGGGGTGCACGTGGATCCAGCTAAGATCCAAGTCATTCGAGATTGGCCAGCCCCAACCACTATAACAGAGCTTCGCAGCTTTTTGGGTCTTGCTAATTTCTACCATAGGTTCATGTTGGGATTCTCTCCTGTCACTTGGCCCTTGAGTCAAGTCACTAAGGGAGGAGCAAGAGAAAAATTATTTTGGTCGGAATCTCAACAGAAGGCATTCACAGAATTGAAAAATCGCCTTTGTTCTTCCCTAGTGCTCACATTACCAGATTTTCAACAACCATTTGAGATCGAGACAGATTCCTCTGACTATGCTATTGGGGCAGTTCTTACTCAACAGGGACATCCAGTGGCATATCACAGTGAGACATTGATCCGAATGGAAAATGGCATCAACCCATGGTATTCATCTACCCATGTTATCCATCCACCCATGGAATTTACCCATGGTATTGTAAATGGCATCGACCCATGGTATTCATCCACCCATGATATTTATTCGCCCATGGTATTGTAAGTTACCCATGGTATGTATCCACCCACAGTATTCATCCACACATGGGATTTACCCATGGTATTGTAAGTGGTATCTACCCATGGTATTGGCCTATGGTATCTACACATGGTCTTGTAACTAAAAAAGGCTATAAATAGCAAGTCTCAGTTTGTAAAAGGATAGATTTTCCACCACAATGTAGCTTCTACAATTATTCTCTGTTTTAATAAAACAAGTTTATTTGTGGTTTTATTTGCAGTGTGTTCTCTTTTTTTTCTGGCATTGTAATTTTGCAGATCTGGTCACATCCATTTCATTTTTTTGAGGCCCCCAAGATCTGGTTTTATTTTCTTTGTGTTCTCTCTTTTTTCTGGCATTCTAATTTTGTAGATCTGGATCAGACATTGTCTGACACAGTTCACAAGTATCCCACTTATGATAAAGAAATGTATTCCATTGTGCAAGCTTGTCGAAAATGGAAGCATTACATTTTTGGGAAGGAAACAATCATCCACATAGACCACCGGCCCCTGCAGTTCATATAGACACAAGGGAAGTTGCAGAATGGTCGCCATCAGAAGTGGTCCACATATCTGCAACAGTTTCATTTGAACATCAAGTACAAGAAGGGTAGCACCAATAATGTTGCAGACTGCCTCAACCGAACACCAATCTTGGCGCTCACCACCGTTCTCAACTCTTGTGGGCACGAGAATTCTGATTGGCTGCTTCTCTACGAAAGAGACCCATAATTCGGCCACACATATAAGGCACTCTTGGGGGGTACACAAGTTTCAAATTTTCACCTCCAAGATACACTCTTATGTCACCTGGGACACCTTTGTGTTCCTTCAAGTGAGCGTGCCAAGATGATATGGGAAGCACACTACAGTCGAGTCGTTGGGAATTTCGGGGTTGGGAAAACAGTAGCAGTACTACAAAAGTATTTCTATTGGCTGAACCTTCGAAAGGATGTCGGGAAGCACATTAGATCCTGCACTGCTTATGCCATTGCCAAATCGACCATCAAGAAGCAAGGCCTATATACTCCACTACCTACCCCTAGTCGCCCTTGGGAATCCATCTCCATGGATTATATGTCGGGCCTGCCTTCTACTAAGCATGGAAATGACTGTGTTTTTGTGGGCGTCAACAAATTCTCGAAGATGGCCATTATGGCAGCCTGCAAGAAGAATATCACAGCAGAAGCCACTGCTAAACTCTTATTTGAACGAGTGTGGGTGCACTTTGGGATCCCACAGTCTATCATATCAGATCGGGATAGCAGGTTCCTTAGAACATTTTGGTCCAACCTCTGGTCAATGCTGGACACCAAGCTCACCAAGTCCACAACTTTCCATCCCCAAACATATGGCCAAAAAGAGGTCATCAACCGAATGATTATACACATTCTGTGCATGTACAATTAAAAGCATCCATGCACATGGGACGAGAGCCTCCCATATGTACAACATAGTTATAACTGGGCTCTCCATAGCTCAATCGGCCACAGCCCCTTTTAGGTGGGCTTGGGATTCCAGCCACTATGTCCCATTGATGTAGCCATGCCATTTGCGGCTACTCAAGCCGATTCGGCTCATGTCCAGTTTGAAGTTGACAAAGCAAATAGCTTCATTGAGCACATTCAACACATCCGCCAACAGGTTCATGACATATTGGACAGAGCCAATGCTAAGTACAAGCAACGCCATGATCAACATCGGGTGCCACACAACTTCCAGGTTGGCGACAAAGTGTGGTTACATTTGCAGAAGGAGCGCCTCACTGGACCCCACCGCAAGCTTCGCCTGCTTCAATACAGGCTGTACACCATCACCAAGGCTATAGGGAACAATGCCTTCGAGCTCAATATTCCACCATTCCTTGGTCTACACCCAGTATTCAATGTGGACCTCCTTTGTCCTTACTTCCCACCTCTACTAGACACCTATGACATTGCAGAACAACTCACACCAACAGAGTTAAACCCAGACTACATGGAACATGCCACCACAGATTGTATCATGTACATGCAAATCAAGAACACTCGCCAACAGAAGATCCAATTGTATCGGGTTGTGAAAGCTTGCCAACTCCTGCACTAGGGAAAATGGTTCACCAGGGACCAAGTTCAACAGAAGTTTCCTCATCTCATGGAGGAACTTAACGCAATGGGGACCATTGCTTCCTAAGGGGAAAGGAATGATCCAGGTGGATATTGGTGGTCACTCGCCTATTCCACTTGGGGCCCCCCCATTGTCTCTTTCAGTTTTTCAGTTTCTGCACAACTTACTATTTTTAGCAGTTTTTCGGGTCCTGAACTTCTAGAGCCGTTTTGAGGCCCTAAACAACGTTTTTTGGAAAAACAGGGAGCAACATGTGTAGTAGACACTTAAAATTTATATTTCTAATGAGCTATTGAGTGCGTCAAATGGAGATCGGATGCCAAAGTTACGTCCCCGGGAAGTTGAAACACCAATTTACCCAAACGGGGCCCATAGTTTTGGCGCTTCATCTCCTAGGGTTAGGGTTTTGGATGTTTAGGGTTTTCCATTGTTTATAAATAATAAATAGGCCCTCGAGGCTCATTTTAACTCAGTTCAGAGGCCTGTAGCCACCACATCTCTTCTCAGAGATAGCTACTAGCGCCCTAGCTAGTTTGTTTCCATTCTGTCTGTAAGCAAATTTCAGTTCTTTGATATTAATGAAATGAAGTGTTGTTTCCACTGCATCTTTGTATTTATGGTTATATGTTTATTCTGTTGCGTTCCTGCATAAATCTGGATCACATGCATAAGAAAGGGATGTACTTGCTCAGATACAATCAATCATAACAAAAGTAAGCGATCTCAAAGTAAATCAGTAAATAGATAGCTTCGGTAACAGACACATAACACTTTACTTTGCCAAAAATAGTCTTTGTATTAGATTCAAAATAGTTTAGTACAATTAGAATTTCCCCTTACAATTACCCTTCTACGCACACAACCATCAAAGTCCACACACAACCAGGACTAGGCCTTTGCACACACAACGAGTAGGAGCCATCAACGATCAGGAGCCATTCTACCCAAACCATACTTACAAAAATGTATCATCAAAGAATAAAATTACTTAGATCCAAAACATCATTAATTTCTTACTATAATCGATCTATCTATATCTATATTCATCTAGTGCGCATATACTATGGCATCAAACCATGGTTTGAGGCCCACAGTTTACCCTTACAACCCATTTACATAAAATAGGGAATTTGACCCGCCCCAATCCCCTTGAATTTTCCGCATAGCGCGCATATCCAAAAATACATTCAAAAATTTAATTAAAATTCACCCTAGTGGACCCCACTCCAGGAGGCCCCCAACACAAACTTGTGACTCGTCCCAAGTCATCGTGGGGTCGGTTCCTTCATCTTTTCTTGGAGCACAACGAAACAAGTTTTTAGGGGCAAAATCACCTCAAGATTATGCGCAGTAGCTCCCTGTGCTTCCATTACCAATTTTTTTGTAGTTGGTCCTTCAGTAGCAAGTTCAATGCTTATTTGTGTTTGCTGAAGGGTCTTCAATGTGCCATCCAATGTTTGTGATAGATGTAGAGCCTCCTTGACCCACGACTACATCCTTGCTTCAAACAATTGTTCCCTTCGACGTTGTTATCACTCATAGTTTCTGAAACATTACTTGACATGGTCATTCAAGTTCATTATCAAAGGTCTCAAGTTGGTATAGGAAATTTTCATTTTTTCATATTTAACCTATCCTAAGGTTCAAGATCATCTTCATTTCACCTCCATTCAGGTCATGTCATGTCATATCAATCGTCATTTGCTGTCATATTTCATTTCCCAAGCTCTTAAATTTGAAAAAGGACACTTTAGCCAGTTTTTCTTCTTTTCGTAGCGTTTTACACTGTAAAATAGAGATTTTCGCTACAAAACTGCCTAATAGTTTCGTAGCGAAATTGTCAGAAAATGAACTAGTCATGGTACGAAAAGAAATTTTTCTGTCTGTCTTGTCAAATCCGGTGCAAGGTGTCAGTTCATGATTAGAGGAGATAGGGTGGATGTCATTTGAGTCAGTTAGGGTTATTTCAAAGGTACAATGTCATGCCTGAGATCATCATTACCATTTTTAGCATGCATGAGTCATGATTAGGGCATGAGTTTTCATCGAAACCATAAAAAATTATCCAATTGATTCTTTTTGTCATTCTCTAGTTTATCCTTGCACGTTATTGAGTTTCTGGAGAGTTGCTTCATCGAGCCAAGTTGGTTGCTGGCATTTTCAAAATTTGTAGGTGTCACTAATCAAGCATGGCTGAGAAGATATAAATTCACATGGCTGCAAGAACGAAGACTAACAAAGGTGGTAACTGCCACATATATGAGCCAACGGACATGAATTTGTTAATGAAGACCCAACTGCCTTAGAGGTATTTAGAAGAACAAGTTGTTTGCAATTCTGCCAAAGGTTGCAAGGTTGTCATCTACAGGTTTCCAAGGAGTTTGCTAATAGTTTTACTAGGACAACTTCAAAGGTGGGAATTCTAAATCTCACAGTAGCACCAGACAGTATTTCAGAAGCAACTGGAATCCCTAGGGGAGGGGAACAATGGTTCAAAGGTATCAAGTTCACCATGCAGGACTGCAAAGAATTCATCAAGCTAGAGCATAGTGAAATTGATCTCACAAATGCTATCCCAAGGAGCTACATGAAAGACAACTTCTCAAAGCTGCTGCTAATTATTCAGAAGTACTTCACCTGTGAAGGGAGGTTTCACATGGTCTACTCCTGTAATATTCCCAATTAGCCATGAGCTAGTTGGAATATTCAATTTTGTTTTATTGCTTTGTTCAAAAAATTAGAGGGCAAAGGAGGTCCATAATTCTCCTTAATAATGAATAAATCAAGGCCAAGTGTGAAAGAGATAAATCTTGGCAGCTTAGTTAAGCACCCTTGGTGTGAAAATGGGTTGGATCACTTTGACTGGGTCAACCTTGACCAAATCAACAACGCTGTCATGGAGGAGTGGTCATCAATGAGGGACAACACAGTTTTAGATGGAGATGCTTTGTGTGAATGTAATGCTTTTGTTGGATGGGGCTTAGGGTTTGCAAGATCATATCTTATTCAAGGAAGAGGATGACAACCATATTCAGTATGTTTGGGTTTATTATATTTCTGAATATATGGTCTGTTTAGACATATATAGTTCTCTTGTTGTTTAGCTGAGATAGAGTGCTGTTTAGCACAAGGTGTTCCTGATTGGGAATCCCACCTCTTTCCTTAAGAGGCCTCTTGGGAGAGTTTGTACTACATTTTCCACTATCAGGCTTAAGGCCAAGCTTCTTATTTCAACTATAGTGCATATCCTATTGATGGTTTGGTTGTTTTTGCAGGTTGCAGCAAGTGGTGAGTAGATCTCTATATCTAGGCCATTTCATTGCTTATTTACAGTGGAGGAGGCTTCCTTTCCATTGGGAGGACATTATTGAAGGGATTTGTGCTTATTTTCAGATCTTGGCATTTGGCCAACTGGTTATTCATCCCTACAACACAGTTTTCTTCCACATCTGCGTTATTTCTTTAGGCGGAGTTGCAGGGTGGTTTGGCACACCAGAGATGATTTTCTAGTGAAGGGGATCTACCTCTCACTTAGAGGATCTATTGGAGGAGGCTATTCTATTGATCATATCATATCATGTAACTTCCCTCACGAGTCACCATGTGCCATGCTTGGTCTCGGTGGTTCTCTTCCTTCTACTCCTAGTTCAACTACCATATCTTCATTGGAACCAACACCCCGAACTCCACTAGACAATGATTCACCATTTTGTAGTAGTGATTCACCATTTGTACTGGTGATTCGTCGTGTTTTTAAAAGATAATATAATATCGTGAGAGATTCACCAAAAAATTATATATACATATTATATTATTAATAAAATCGCCTTCCATTTTTCCTATGTATCATGGGGATTCGCCTATTTATTATATATATAAATTTAGGAAGATTCTTAAAATTTTCCTTGATCATCCACACTTTCCCAATCTGTATTTTTCAGTAGATCTGCAGCCTTAAATCTTAGATATACATCTTGTACTTGGTATTTTTCTGAAAACCATTAAGGGGTTCTTCAAAGGAGGTTGTATAGTGCTCAGATTTGATATAGATCTATCTTTTGAGGCACATATCAGCCCTAGATCTTATGTATAATAATATTCTATTGCAGAGCTAATAAAATAATGCTGTAAGGATCTTCCAACTTTTATATATAGTTACAACACCTCATCTTGAGGATTTTGTCCATTGGAGGCTTCTACTTTCTTGTTGTGTATCTTATGGGCCATTTCTTATACATGTTTTTCTACTGTTATAACATGTGAAAGGTCTCCATACTGGCCTCTTGATTTTAAATGTTGTTTTACACATTTGCTCCAGCATTTTTCACTATATTCCTGCTTTTCCAATTTGGGAATATTACAGTGGTATCAGAGCATAATCTTGGCACAGCCTGTGCATCTTGAAAAGCCAACATGTCATTTGAAGAAGGAGATCCTCTTACTAATTGAGAGAAGAAGTATCAAAGAATAATACACCGGAAGTTTTATTATACAAATGAAAAAGAATACAAGGGTAAAATCCCTTTATCTGAAGGTAAAGATGAAGAGAAGGAGTTCCCTAAGATCCTTCTTAGAGCCATGCAAGGCATTGCTAGAGAGATCAAGGAGATGGGAATGGATAGATTCAAGGAATCCCCTAAAATATTTCATCATGGTGAAGGCTCTGGCATGTCTCATCACTAGAATGATCAACCAGTGCATCAAACACAAGTTTCCCAACGCTCTACTGTGCCTAAATTTTTGGCTGTGGGAAATGGAGGGTTTCAGGAGCAAGAATCCCTTGAAGACTATTTTATGGAGTATGAATTTCAAACTCAGATATTCAAGGACCACTTGAGTTTTCAGGAGTTTTGTAAAATCAAGGACAATAGAAGACCAAGGAATCACAATAGAAGTGGTGGATTCATTCAGAATCATGATCGACACCACACTGTGGGTAGATTCCTTTTACCCAACTTTGATGGGTCATCCAAGTGCACTGCCAAATCATGGGTAGAGAAACACATCTACTTTCAGTTGAACAAGGTTCCAAAAATGGAAGCCATTAATATTGTAGCGCTGCACCTTGAGGGTAAAGCACATGATTTGTGGCTCCATGGCTTGTCTACATTGGTTCATGCCAATGTAACTTCATATTCAGAGTTCACTAGAAGGCCGGTGGAAAGTTTTGATAGAAGAGATCCTGAAGCAAAATTCATGGGGCTTGCAAAGATAAAACAATCAGGTAATCCAGAAACTTACATTTCTAAATTTTTAAGACTTTCTGTTATGGTTCCTAATTTATCTGTAGAAAGAAGGGTGTATATGTTCATTGACGGGTTAGATGAAGCTCTTCATGGGCTGGTTAAGTATACTAAACCCACTACCCTACAAGATGCCATTGAAAGGGCTAGAGATCTTCAAGATGCCTTGCCAAAAGCAAAGGCAACATTACAACATAAACCCTCTTTTCCATCAAAGGGAAAAGAAGAGAAGGCTCCTCCTTCAAAGGAGATTCAATATAAAAAACCTCTTGATGATGATGTCCGAAAAGACTTGAGGAGGAGGAATATTTTCTTCACATGCCAAGAATCTTGGGCACCTAGACATAGATGTGCATCTGGAAAAGCACATTACATAGAGGTCTTCTCAGATGATGAGGAGGAGGAAGAAGAAGAACAAGGGAGGGGTCATAGCGCTGGAATAGTAGGATATGATTCACCACCACCTGGAGGTGAGGATGGAGAAATTGCTCCAATTAGAGGCACTCTTGCATAATTAAGAGTGGCATCCAACTTTCATGAAACTTCCACACAAGAAATAGAGTTGAATTTGTGTAGTCGAAGTAGGGATATGATGATCCCATCTATTATGCACATGAGGATGATCCATGAGACATCATTATCTTGTGGTAAACCACCTGGGAGACCACCTAATCCAGAATTGGTGAAAGATGTCTCACATCTTGATTCTCCATTTATAGATCCAGGAAGGATGGGAGCTTTAGAATACCAAGATACAATACTAAGAGTCTTGGGTAGGCTCAAGGAGGAGGGAGATATTCTTCCACTATCACCATTACCCACTCTCTCATCTCATACTGCGCTGAGAGAAAATACTGCAGGATTGGAGGATGACACCATCAAGGGGCAAGGAGACCATTCCTTGGCTATGGAAACTCAGAAGATGATCTCACTTAGAGAGAAATCTTCCATACATGATAGAATATGGTGGCCACACATGCATGCTTTGATTAAACCAAGGGAGTATTGGATAGATGATAGCCTCCCATGGGAGACTAACTTTCAAAAGTTTCAATCTTTACTTGAGAATGTGCATATGCAAGAAGAGCAACAAGGAGGGGAAAGAAACCTTCCATCATATACCTTTGGCATGTAAGATGTCAAGGAGAAGAACAACCATATGACAGAAATTCTTTGTGATAGATCATCAGCGTTGTCACTATGGGAGATTGATCCATATTGGAAATCCCAACTGTTGGTGGATTACTCCAAGGATATTTTCACATGCATGATACTTGATGACCAGCTACATGAAGAGGGATATTCAGTCCAAGAAGGAGTCATCTACTATCATGGTAGGATCTTCTTATCTATAGCCTCCAAGCTCAAGGATAATTTTCTACAAAGATCTTATGAGGAGTTCTTTTTCAGCCATAATTATTCCATGAAGGCCTACAACACTATCATGGGAAGCTACACTTGGAAGGGCTTTGAAGAGGAACTATATCAACATTTTCAAATATGCATGAACCTTGTGGAGTTGGGAGAGCAACATAACTCTATGGAGGATTTAATTTAGCCACCTCATTCCTCTTTTGGAATGAGAGGAGATAGATCTATGCACCACTCCATTTGTATGAGGATAAATTTTGGTGAAGAACATGCTCATGTACATAATGTTGCATTTGATGATTATTTGCATTCTTTTACCATGTATATGTCGGCCATAGCTCCAAGAAGGAGTATCATTCCATATAAAATTCATGGCCAACTTTGGGCCACAAAAATTTCTGAACATGGCCACTCCCTTGGAGATCAAAGGGAGAATTTGTATCATTGTGGGTGCACTCCAAAAGCACCAAACATATCTCACACTTTCAGCCATGGCGAGATGACTTGGGAAGCAAGTAAGTGGCGGGGAAAAAACTTAACACATCATTATATGATGCAATCAGGAGTTGTACTGCACTGGTTCCACATGTGGGACTATGAACCACCTGCATATGCAAAAAATTATGTTTGTATGTACTTAATTTTGATCCCATACATTGATGATGTTTCTACTTTTTTTGGGAATGTTTGGAGGGAGGATGGGAGGAATTTATGTGCCCTATGGGAGAGAGATTATCCATGTTCATTATGCTACATATTTCATGGAGAACATTGGGAAAACCATGTTTGTTTCATTTGAACTATTGTCTCCTTATGGGATGGATTATTTGCATCTCATGAGAACTAATTTGGAGGAGAAATTCATGGAGGGATGGATTGGTGAACACTTGACTTATGAGGGAAGCTTATCACATGATGGTGTTACCAATGATGGAGGTTTGCAGCACTCACCTTGTCAGCTGCTTGAGGACAAGCAACATTTGGGAAGGAAGGACTATAATATTCCTAATTAGTCATCAGCTAGTTGGAATATTCAATTTTGTTTTATTGCTTTGTTCAAAGAATAAGAGGGCAAAGGAGGTCCATAATTTTCCTTAATAATGAATAAATCAAGACCAAATGTGAAAGAGATAAATATTGGTAGCTTAATTAAGCACCCTTGGTGTGAAAAGGGGCTGGATCACTTTGACTGGGTCAACCTTGACCAAATCAACAACGCTGTCATGGAGGAGTGGCCAACAATGAGGGATAACACAATTTTAGATGGAGATTATTTGTGTGAATGTAGTGCTTTTGTTGGATGGTGATTAGGGTTTTCAAGCTCATATCTTATTTAAGGAAGAGGATGGAAGCCATATTCAGTATGTTTGGGTTTATTATATTTTTGAATATATGGTATGTTTAGACATATATCATTCTCTTGTTGTTTAGCTGAGATAGAGTTTTGTTTAGCACAGGGTGTTCCTGATCGGGAATCCCACCTCTTTCCTTGAGAGGCCTCTTAGGAGAGTTTGTACTACATTGTCCACTATCAGGCTTAAGGCCAAGCTTCTTCTTTCAACTACAACGCATATCCTGTTGAGGGTTTGGTTGTTTTTGCAGGTTGTAGCAAGTGGTGAGTAGATCTCTAGATCTAGGCCATTTCATTGCTTATTTTCAGTGGAGGAGGCTTCCTTTCCATTGGGAGGACGATATTGAAGGGATTTGTGCTTATTTTTAGATCTTGGAATTTTTCCAACTGGTTATTCATCCTTGCAGCATAGTTTTCTCCCAGATGTGCATTATATCTGTAGGAGGAGTTGCAGGGTGGTTTGGCACACCATTTGGAGAGTTGATTTTCTAGTGAAGGGGATCTGCCTTTCACTTAGAGGATCTATTGGAGAAGGCTATTATATTGATCATATCAGATCAGCCACACTTTCCAGATCTATATTTTGTAGTAGATATGCAGCCTTAAATCTCAGATCTACATCTTGTACTTGGTGTTTTGCTGAAAACCCTTAAGGGGTTCTTCAAAGGAGGTTGTATAGTGCTTAGATCTGATATAGATCTATCTTTTCAGGCACTTATCAGCCCTAGATCTGATGTATAATAATTTTTTGTAGCAGAGCTAATAAAATAACGTTGTAAGGGTCTTCCAACTTTTATATATAGTTGAAACACCTCATCTTGAGGATTTTGTCCATTGGAGGCTTGTACTTTCTTGTTGTGTATCTTATGGGCCATTTCTTATACATAATTTTCTACTGTTATAACATGTGAAAGGTCTCCATATTGGCCTCTTTCTTTTAAATGACGTTTTACACATTTGTTCCAACATTTTGCACTACATTCTTACTTTTCCCATTTGGGAATATTACAAATCCTACCACCTTAGGCTTCTACTGCATTTTGTGGGTAAGAGGTCTCTTGACTTGCCCTTTTACTTATACAAAATTCTAACTAAAATTCCATATAAGGTCCAAGTTAAAAAGGAAGGAAATGAAACTTCTCTCTTTCACCATGGTTTAATTAAGTTGTTGATGTTAGAAGAGTTGAAAAGATTAGATAGATATTGGACATCCTTTCTGTTCATGAGTGGTTTTGAGGTAGATGTTGTCACTCATAAAAGAGTTCCCAAACCTAGAGATATTTCATCACCAACAGTGGCAGAGCAGTTAGAACCAGTGAGCATGGAGACAGAGCCTTCACAGAAGGTTGACACACCCAAAGCTACACGTGCAAAAAAAAATCAAACAATTAGCAAACATGGAAGCAAGAGAGTTACTAGAAGACAAATAGTGGTTAAGGGTAACTTAGAGGACATATTTCATGCCATTGATACTGAAGAAACTCCCATTGTCCAAGTTGAAGACATAGATGAGGGAGGAAGGAAGCTTAAAAAAGGAAAAACAACTAAAAAATTGGAGTTTGCAGGTGATGATGATGGATTTATGTTTAAACCTAGAAAACCAATGACCAGGCATGCCAAAAAGGTCATGGAAAGCAACAAAGAGATTCAGAAGGTCAGTGAAATTGCTCAGCCACCACCAAGCATCATAAACCTCTCCTTACTTGCAAAAGAGGATCTGGTCATCAAACAAAAGAAGGGCAAAGAGAAAATCATTGAAAAGTCAGAAGTTGAAGCCCTTAAGGAGCAGCTGAAAGAGTGCAGTTTGAACAAATGAGGAAGATTTGGGAGGATAAAGAAACAAGTGCCTCAAAGACCTTGGACAACATAGAAAAACTAATAAAGTGGACTCAGCCACTAAGAAGAGAGGCAAAGCACAAAAAAAAGGTAAACCTACACTTTAAATCCAAGAATATGACACTAAAGGACCAAGTCAAAGAAATTCAAGAACAATTTGAACTGATTCATGAAGAGCTGGAAAAGAAAGGTTTGAAGATGACTGTTGTTGAGTAGCCCATTGCTCAACTGAGCATAAATGAGGAGGAAACACCACAGGAGCCATAAGTTGAGATTGAATATGCTTTAGAGGGTTCATTACATGCAGAAAATCAAGATTTTGTAGATGGAGGTCAGTTTGTGAAGATAGTTTTGAAATAGGAAATTTTTGTGTTTTTACACAGTTTCGTAGCGTTCCCTAGGCTTAAAGCCAGGAAAATGCTACAAAAAAACCTGTAGCAGTGTTTTTGCTTCTAAAGTCACTTTTTGCAGTTTTCAAGGAGGGATATTCATGGTGGTGATGTTTCATAAGTCATGACTTGGTTGAAATCATGGAACAACAAAGGAGCAAAGTTATTGGGTGTAGAAGCCACTTTTTCAACGCTACCAAAACTCGCTACGAAACTGTCCTGTTTTTGTAGTGAGCAATTGTTAAAGGTTTTGGAGCATCTTAATGGCGGTTTTGGACAACTGGACTCCTCCAACATGTCAAGGGAGCTTATCATAAAATAATTATGAATCTAAGGAAGTGCTATGAAGACAGATCATCAGCCAAAGTAGATTTGAAGATAAGGGTCATGCATTCCTAAAAAGTGGGGTTATGCTCCACAAGTCTAGGAGGGTTTTAAATATGTAAAGTGGTAATGAACTCTGTCATGTGTCTTTCGAACATGTGAAACTTATTTTGAAACTATCATGTAACTATTTCATAGATAAGGTAGAGTTATGTAATAAATAGGAGTTAGAGTCCTATTAGGAGATGTTTTCTTTAAGGTGTAGCTGTTAGTTTTATGTTAGAAATCATATATTTCAGTTATGCGATGTGTCATAGGATAATTCGATGGTCTAGCCACTAGGCATATCATCCTTGTTGTAAATAAATGTATATTTAAAGATAAAGCATCGAAGTAGTAAGGGGTTGGAGATTTTTTTCACTAAACTGCTGCTTTTATGTATTTATCTTATATCAGTAATACATAATGACTTTCTTCTTGACAGACTTGAGATTTTCATGAGGTTTTTAATGTCTTATTGATCTATATCTTTATGTTTTACCACTTGCAGTAGATTTCATCTCTATTACTCATAATTCATAAGTTTATGCTCTGAATTCCTTTAGTGATGAAATGAATGTGTTATATTATATTTTATGTGTGAATTTCCTCTGTTAAATACCTCTATCTGCCTCAACTTCCATGTCAAGAAACTTTTCCACTGAAACTACTGATTGTTGACTCCATAATCCCAATGGTAGCAAGCCTGCATTATTTTCAACCTGCAAACATAAAAAACAAGTTACAATTCCCATAGAGTTAGCCATCTAGTACTATCATTATTCGATATCATAAAACTCCTTTGAGAGAGCCCTCTCAAACTGAAGAGGCTAAGCTTTAGTTAGAAGTGGTTTGAAACAGATACATAGAGTTGTTTGATAAACAACCAATCAAGTACAATTTTGTGATAACATTTTGGTGCGTCTGCCGAGAGACTGAAGACATATTTCCTGAACTTTTTGTGAAAATAGTGAATCTGAACTCTTGGAGGTAGCAGGAGCTCAGAATCATTTGAGGCTGTAGAACTACCTTGGCAACTCCATTGTTGAAGAATACAAAATTTCATAGATTCATGGTGATTCCACTGGACTTATGAAGAACTCAGATGCTGCCATTCTTGTTTCAAGGTATGCATGTGTAGATTTTTCAGAAATTTATGGTTTCCCAAATCCTTTACCCAAGGATGCATATTTTTTAAGGAATGGTCCAAAATTTAATGGAGAAGATTTAAGTTTGAAATTGAAGTATATATCAAATTTCCGTGACTTTACTGAGCTTCTTAGAGTCAGACATGAAGATATTTTCATCATATTGTTCTATGATTCATTTCAAGGGAAATGTAAACACTGGATTGAAATCTTTCCTGTCATATTTATTAAGTCATTTGCAGATTTTTGGCTTATTTTTTTGGAAACATTAAGAACAGAGTTGGTGGAAGACTCTCCTTCCATTCAAGGTTTAAAAAAATGGAATGATGATCACACTAATGAGGAAATGGATGAAAATTTTTCTTCGACCTTGTCTTCTTATTTAAAGTTATTTGAGTGCAAGTTAGAATATAAGATTCAATTTTTGGATGATTTTGCTAAGAAAATTGAGAAAGACATTGAAGTTTTAGAAGAAAAAATTCAGTCCTGTAGTCTTCATGATCAAGATCAACCTTTTCAAAAGTTATTCATGCCAAAATACAAAGAGAAGGTGGTGCTACCTTTTCCTTTTGAGATTGAGGAGGAATGAATTTTTCTTGAAAATCAGTTTGATAGCACACAACTGAAATCTTATGTTGCTAAAGAAAGCATATATGAGCTGTCTAAAATTGCAGAATGTCTTGGGGATTATCAAAGCAACTATGTCCTCTATGATCCTATAGATGACTACATGGAAGAGTTCTACAGTCCAAATTTCCAATTATGTTTTCATTGTGAAAATCAGATCCATTTTATGTTGCCTTGGTCATTTCAGTATCTTGTTTACTTTTGGTTCAAGTGCAGTCAAGGGGTTCAAGTATTATATCAACTCATTGAATGGATTTATTGAAGGTTTCATGTTGCTTGAATCAAACTTGAAGATTGCAGTTGTTAAGGTAGGTAGGAGTGTGTGTGAACAAGCTCAAGTAGACTAAGCACCTTTTTAGTATGTACAGATTTGGTTTTTAAGGAGTAATCATCAAAATTGAGCCTGAGGAGAAGGCCATAAGAGTTTGAAGAAGGCTTGGAAAATTGCAAAATTTTATTTCCAAAAGATGAATGGCACAGGAACTATAGGTTATTTGGTGTACCACAGGGGCACACCATCACAATTGGAGCCACTGTTATCACTCATAGTTTGTGAAACATTACTTGACATGGTCATTCAAGTTCATTATCAAAGGTCTCAAGTTGGTATAGGAAATTTTCATTTTTTCATATTTAACCTATTGTAAGTTTCAAGATAAACTTCATTTCATCTCAATCCACCTCCAGTCAGATCATGTCATGTCATATCAATTGTCATTTGCTATCATATTTCATTTCTCAAGCTCTTAACTTTTAAAAAGGACACTTTAGCCAGTTTTTCCTCTTTTCGTAGCGTTTTAATCTGTAAAATTTATGTCTGTCTTGTCAAATCCAGTGCAAGGTGTGTGTTCATGATTAGAGGAGATAGAGTGGATGTCTTTCAAGTCAATTAGGGTTATTTCAAAGGTACAATGTCATGCCTGAGGTCATCATTACCGTTTTTAGCATGCATGAGTCATGATTAGGGCATGAGTTGTCATCGAAACCATAAAACATTACCCAATTGAGTCTTTTTGTCATTCTCTTAATAATCCATGAATGTTATTGAGTTTATGGAGAGTCTCTTCACTGAGCCAAGCTGGTTGCTGGCATTTTCAAAATTTGCAGGTGTTACGAATCAAGCGAGGCTGAGAAGATATAAATTCACCATGGCTGCAAGAAAGAAGACTAAAAAAGTTGGTCACTGCCACAGATATGAACCAATGGAAATGAATTTGTTAAATGAATACCCAACTTCCTTGGAGGTATTTATAAGAACAGGTTGTTTTCAATTCTGCCAAAGGTTGCAAGGTTTTCATCTACATGTTTCCAAGGAGTTTGCTAATATTTTTACTGGGACAACTTCAAAGGTGGGAATGCTAAATCTCACAGTAACACCAGACAATATTTCAGCAACAACTAGAATCCCTAGGAGAGGTGAAAAATGGTTCAAAGGTATCAAGTTCACCATGCAGGACTGTAAAGAATTCATCAAGCCAGAGCATAGTGAAATTGATCTCACAAATGCTATCCCAAGGAGCTACATGAAAGAAAACTTATCAAAGCTGTTGCTAATTATTTAGAAGTACTTCACCTGTGAAGGGAGGTTTCACATGGTATACTCCTACCACCTTAGGCTTCTACTACATTTTGTGGGTAAGAGGTCTCTTGACTTGCCCTTTTACTTATACAGAAGTCTAACTAAAATGTCAAATAAATTACAAGTTAAAAAGGAAGGAAATGAAAGTTCTCTCTTTCACCATGGTTTAATTAAGTTGTTGGTGTTAGAAGAGTTGAAGAGATTAGGTAGCGATTGGACATCCTTTTTGTTCATGAGTGGTTTTGAGGTAGATGTTGTCACTCCTAAAAGAGTACCCAAACCTAGAGATATTTCATCATCAATAGTGGCAAAGCAGTTAGAACTAGTGAGCATGGAGATAGAGCCTTTACAGAAGGTTGACACACCTAAAGCTACACCTGCAAAAGAAAAGCAAACAGTTAGCAAACATGGCAGCAAGAGAGTTACTAGGAGCCAAACGGTGGTTAAGGGTAACTTAGAGGACATCTTGCATGCCATTTATATTGAAGAAGTTCCCATTGTCCAAGCTGAAGACATAGATGAGGGAGGAAGTAAGCATGAGAAAGGAAAAAAAGCTAAAAAATTGGAGTTTGCAGGTGATGATGTTGGATTTATGTTTCAACCTAGAAAAACAATGACCAGGCATGCTAGAAAGGTCATGGAAAGTAATAAAGAGATTCAAAATTTCAGTGAAATTGCTCAGCCACTACCAAGCATCATAGACCTCTCCTCACTTGTAAAAGAAGACCTGGTCATCAAACAAAATAAGGGCAAAGATAAAATCACTGAAAAGTTAGAAGTTGAAGCCCTTAAGGAGCAATTGAAAGACGCAAGTGAAGAGATATCAGTCTTAAGGAAAGAGGAAAAGAAGCATAGAGCTGAAAGAGTGTAGTTTGAACAAATGAGGAAGATTTGGGAGGATCAAGTCACAAGTGTCTCAAAGAACTTGGACAACATAGAAAAACCGATAAAGTGGACTCAACCATTAAGAAGAGAGGTAAATCACATTAAAAAGGTAAACTTACACTTGCAATCCAAGAATAGGATAGTAAAGGACCAAGTCAAATACCTTCAAGAATAGTTGGAACTGATTCATGAAGAGCTGGAAAAGAAAGGTTTGAAGATAACTGTGGTTGAGGAACCCATTGCTCAATTGATCATAAATGAGGAGGAAACACCACATGATCCATAAGTTGATATTGAATATGCTTTAGAGGGTTCATTACATGTATAAAATAAATATTTTGTAGTTGGAGGTTAGTTTGTGAAGACAGTTTTGAAATAGGCAATTTTTGCGTTTTTACACAATTTCATAGTGTTCCCTAGGCTTAAAGCCAGGAAAACCCTACGAAAAAACTTGTACCAGCCTTTTTTCTTCTAAAGTCACTTTTTGCAGTTTTCAAGGAGGGATATTCATGGTGGTGATGTGTCATGAATTTATTGACATCATGGAACAACAAAGGAGAGAAGTTATTGGGTGCAGAAGCCACTTTTTCAACGCTACCAAAACTCGCTATGAAATAGTCCTGTTTTCGTAGTGAGAAATTGTTAAAGGTTTTGGAGCATCTTAATGGCAGTTTTGGATAGCTGGAATCCTCCAACATGTCAAGGGATATTATCATCAAATAATTATGACTCGAAGGAAGTGCTATGAAGACAGATCATCAGCCAAACAGATTTGAAGATAAGGGTCATGCATTCCTAAAAAGTAGGGTTGTGCTCCACAAATCTAGGATGGTTTTAAATATGTAAAGTGGTAATAAACTATGTCATGTTTCTTTCGAACATGTGATAATTATTTTTCAACTATCATGTAACTATTTCACAGATAAGGTAGAGTTATGTAATAAATAGGAGTTAGAGTCCTATTAGGAGATGTTTTCTTTAAGGTGTAGCTGTCAGTTTTATGTTAGAAGTCATATATTTCAGTTATGTGATGTGTCATAGGAGAATTCGATGGTCTAGCCACCAGGAAGATCATCCTTGTTGTAAAAAAATGTCTATTTAAAGACAAAGCATTGAAGTAGTAAGGGGTTGGAGATTTTTTTCACTAAACTGCTGCTTTTATGTATTTAACTTATATCAATAATATATAGTGACTTTCTTCTTGACAAACCTGAGATTTTCATGGATTTTTTAATGTCTTATTGCTCTATATCTTTATGTTTTACCACTTGCAGTAGATTTCATTTATATTACTCAAAATTCATAAGTTTATGCTTTGAATTACTTTAGTGATGAAATGAATGTGTTATTTTATATCTTATGTGTGAATTTCCTCTGTTAAAGACGTCTATCTACCTCAACTTCCATGTAAAGAAACTTTGCCATTGAAACTACTGATTTTTGACTTCATAAGCCTAATGGTAGCAAGCATGCATTATTTTCAACCTGCAAACATAAAAAACAAGTTACATTTCCCATAGAGTTAGCCATCTAGTACTATCATTATTCAATATCATAAAACCCCTTTGAGAGAGCCCTCTCAAACTGAAGAGGCTAAGATTCAGTTAGAAGTGGTTTGAAATAGTTACATAGAGTTGTTTGATAAGAAACAATCAAGTACAATTTTGTGATAACAAACAAAGGTCCTCGATTTTGGTCTGAATTACCTGGCCCTCCTGTAGGTGGGCGAGGCGTTGTGCAATCCTGAGGGTTGGTGCCGCCATCCTAATATCAACAAATTGTTTCTCATTGACGTGCAATTCATTGCGCAACTGCTGGAACATTGGGTCATTTTGAACCGAAGTCCAGACATCCATGGCCTCGTCTAATAATTGACCGCACTGTGTAACTGTGGACTCTATGTTATATATATCCTAATTTACTTCTACAACCCTATGAGCTCTGACTTCCAGGCTGGATAGTTTGAACTTCTGCACGAGAGGCCTTCAGTGCAATGACCAACCCTTCTAATTTCTTTGATGGGCTGGATGTGGCAGGGACCACTGGCACATCACTGCATACTTTGTTGATCTTGTATTCTAGCACAATATGGTAAGCCTCGAGTGCTCGACATGCTTCTTTGGTGCTCTGTTTCTTGTAATGGAGGTCTACTACGTGCTTCTATGCTTTAGTGATGTCACGGTAGGCGCGGGATTCTTGAAATTGCAGATGGTCCATGATCATGCTATGGACCATATGTAGTTTTCCTACAGGTAACACATTCAAATAAATATTTATTTCCTGGCAGGATTTGAGCTGCACACGCAGCAGTAGGGATTTAAATCGAATGGCTTGTTCAGGAATATGAACCAAGTGGGCCTCCCATGTTGAAGGTAAAAATGTTGTGACACGCTGCGTGACGGTAGCAGACACACTCACTTCTGCAACTCTCGCCTGAATCAGGCTCACTTGAAATTTCAGCTCTTGGATGTTTCTCTACACCCCATCGAGTGCATCCTTGTACCATACTTCTAGGTATGTTCACATATCCTTAGTTGTTATCATGACCGTGTTCGCTATTTCATTGAAATCATCCTCGGTGAGCGTGAGTTATTCTTCTCCAGTGGTTTTGGAGCCTTTGTGCTTATTCATTGATCCTCCTGCGGCCTGAGAACAATGCTTTGTTCCCTTCCTCTGTACTTCCACTTGTTCTTCTATCTCCTTAGGTCCAAAACCATTCTCTTCAGGTGCAGTGTCAGTCTTGAATTCAATTGTCTCACCGGTGGTGGTCAGCGTGGGATTTTCTCCAATGGTCTTCTCATTTGTTTGGTTACTAGTACAGGGTTTGGTGGGCATGTTCAGAATAGATGTAGATGCACCTTCCGTGGTGTGCGGCTCTAGCCAGGTTAGCAGCCACTTAGCAGTGACACGCAATAGATTGTCCTTAGTGATGAGATACCACAATTCGTACTGAATTCCTTCAACAACGCCCTTTGCGTGGATGTGAAGATAGTGGAATGTGTCATTAAAATCCACAATCAACTTGTGCTAGTCGTACAAAGTTGGAGACAACCTTGGTTTGGATTGAATCGCCTGAAATATTGAGGCATCCAATAAGACCCAAAAAATTTTGTTTTCCATGATGCGCGCAGGGATGGAGGAACTCTACAGCGTGGCATAACATGCGACTTCACACATATGCGACTCTATATTAGGAAATTGTGTTTCCTCCTGGGTCTTCCATCTAATCAGAGCTATCAACAGCAAGAGCCAAGCATAATATAAGTGCTTGCCCTCCTCTTGTGCTTCGCGCACGTTATCCAAAAATTCCTTGCACAAGAAGCTCCTTAAGTATACACTTCCGCATCATTTTGCAGGCCAAGATGAGCGTCCCGAATTGGATGAACAGGTCATTGATTTCATTGACCACAAATCCTCTATTGTGGCACGACCCCTGGTAGGTCACCTTGATTTTGTCTTCCACCTTCTTTTCATGTGCTTTTCCTCCAAATTCAATCATGGGATTTGCGCCTTGATCAGGTAGGTGATCTGATGGATAATCGCGACACCAATGGGTATGAAATCTCCTAGCCATAAAGCCTCATCATGCACGAGTGCGAGAAATTTTCATGCACATATATCATTTATCAGGCTGTGCTCGAAATGTGGGACCTAAAACAAATTCAAAAGCCCTGCCTTGTGCAGGCCCAACACCCATCACTGTGGCTCCATGCACACGCCTCTCCCCTCATAAGGTATGCGATCTAGGTATCACTGAGGTGCAAGCTCCATAAATTTCTCAGCATCAGTGAGGTCACAATCCTACATCTTTAGTTACGGCACTTTGGCGAACATATCGCCTTCGAGTGGGACAATCTTGGGAATTAAAGGCATGTTAATATAAGATTTCACTTTGTCAAGATCCTTTGGGATCTTGACAGATGCTTTGCGCGATGCGACATAGGTCAAAAAATGCGAGAATGGGGCCACTTTGACCACATCCTCCTCCTCCATGATGGTCTTAGGTAGCTCTTCCATGGGTATCTTCTGGCGCTCAGCCGTAGTGGAGCGCGACTTTGGAGTATTCTCTCTAGGGGATTTACGGGTCCCTGATGTTTGACCCTTCTTGGTTTTTGCAGGCGCAAGTATCTCATAAACCGACATAGTGGGATCCTCTTTAGGGTGCGTAGCTGTCATGTTGGGAAGTATAATGTAACCAATACCCTTATGGTGCAACTCCTCCTCAAATCTTGGATCCAGACCAGACATAGAAAATGAGTAGCTTGCAAGAATTAGAGAGCTCAAGGAAGACAATTCATACAGAAAGAAAAGGGAACTAATGCGACCCCTTAGGCCATATTTATAGTTTTGGCACGTCTTCAATGGTCCCTTATGCATTAATGTGTCTCCATAGATGATAAAACAGTTCCAAATCTGGTAAAATCCCCTCATTAAATGCAATGTATACACTACCTTAAACGGTAACAAAACTTTATTTTCCAGATTCATTGTTCCAATGGCCAAATTTTGGCACCTCTGCGACCTAGTCAACCTTCTTGCACAACTACCACACGCACGTCACACCTGTCTATGCATTCTCCATCCCTTCTCCGCAGATCCAATAATTTGACCATATAGTCATTTGGTGCGTGCAGGGAGAGGGTCATCCCTATATGGCTTCAATCGGCTTCCATTGACATAGCCAGGAAGATATTCTCCGCTCAGCGTGGCCAGGTGCATTGCACCTCCATCAGTGATCTCCTTAATAATATATGGCCCTAGACAATTCATATTGAACTTCCTTGGGTGGTTCGCACACTTGCTATCATACAACAAGACAAAATCATCTTCCTTCAAGAATTTTTGTTTGATGTGCCTATCCTACCATGCCTTTTCGCGTGCCTTCTAAACTTGATGGTGGAAATTTACAATAAAGCGGTCTTCTTCAAGTGCGACCAATTGCAACAATCGTTCCTCCATAATATCTTCCTCTGCCATATTTTTGAATGCTGTGACGCACAGGCTGGGAACAATGTACTCCATTGGCAACACAACTTCTTGCCCATACACAATCCTGAACAGTGTCCTACCAGTCAACTTTTTTCATGTGGTTCGATATGCCTAGAGAACTGCGAGTACATGCTCATCCCATTCATTCCGGTTAGCATTGAAAATATTTGTAAGCACTCTCTCCAATATCTTGTTGAAATCTTCCACCGCACCATTCGTCTGTGGGTGATATGGAGTGCTCTTCTGATGATGAATCCATAATTCTTTTATCAATGCTTCAATGGTTTCATTCAAAAAGTGCGTACCTTGATCACTTATTAGAATCTTAGGGCATCCAAAGCGAGTCACAATATTCTTGAAGATTAAGTGCACATCTATATCCACAGTACAATCCTTCACAAGCTTAGCTTCAACCCATCGGGTTACATAGTCAGTCAGAGTGATTATGTAACGCACACCACTCTTATTGCATGGAGGGTTAATAGGTCCAACAAAGTATATGGACCATTTCTTAAATGCTTGCAGTGCCACCGGCGGATGCAGGGGAATCTCATATCTACGCGAGGGCTTTTCAGTCCTCTGGCAGGCATTACATGTGTGACAATGCGCATAGGAATCATTGTGCACTGTGGGCCACCTTAACCCAGCTCGAAAATTTTTTGTGTGGTTTCCTTCCCTGCATAGTGACCGCTGAAAACCCCTCCATCAGCTTCATCTAAGATGTCCCGCCTTTCATACTCCAAAACATATATTTGCAGGAATTCATCTACACCCATCTTGTACAATTGGCCAACAATAATAGTGAAGTCCACTGCACGCGCCACGAGATATTTCTTCTGTTGTACTATATATTCCTCAGCCACGTGTCCAATAGTCAGGAATTGAATAATATTAGGAAAATGCTCATCAAATACCTTTATCGCAAAAAACTACGCATCTAGCAATCCGTCCTCCAAGATTGTAGGTTCTTCACCAGCATTGATGTCCGATAGATTGTCTAGCCCCACATTCAGTATTCTTGGTTTCAAAATTATCTCAAAATCATACTCCTGGAATAGTAACAACACATGCAGATCTTCCCCCCCAACTCAGGCTTATTGACCAGGTACTTCAAAGCAGAGTGATCAGTAAAAATCTTGAAATGTCCTCCTAACAGGTAGTGGTGTAATTTCCGCAGCGCATACACCATTGCTAATCCTTCTCTTTTTGTGGTTGAATAATTCCATTCTATGCTTGAGAGCTTCAAAATAGCATAGGCAATAGGGTGATCAATATCTCCAGCTCCTGGTTGCGCTAAAATAGCTCTAAGTGTGATACATGAGGCATCAACATGCACATGAAACACCTTTGAACAATTTGGAAAGATCAATATGGGCGCTGTGACCATATTTTCCTTCAACAATTAAAAACTCTTCTAACATTCCTCATCCAAACAGAATGTCACATCCTTCTTGAGAAATTTCTCCATGGGCATATTTATCAGCGCATAACCCTGAATGAAGTTTCGATAATAGCCAGTGTGCCCCAATATTGAGCACAGTTGCTTGATATTCACAGGTATCTCTATATTAACAATCATTGTGATCTTCACGAGATCTACCATCAACCCTTGCTAGCAGATAATCTGTCCCAGAAATATCTCGAATGGCACACAAAATATACATTTCTTCAAGTTCAGTGAGATCTGATACTTTCTACATGTATCCAGCATTAAGCGCATATTTGAGACATGCTTTTTCAGTAGCCCAAAAATAGTCCAATAATCAAAGTATACTTCTAGGAACTTATGTATATACTCCTTAAATGCATCTACCACTACTAGTGAGAAGATGGAAGGTGAATTATTCAAGCCAAAGGGCATGACTATATACTGGAAAGATCCCCATTCTGTGGCCAAGGTGGTCTTACTACGATCTTTTGGTGCAATCTTGATCTGATGATACCCTGAAAAACCATCTGCGAATGAATAATATTCTTGTCCTCCGACATTGTCTAGGATCTCATCAGAGAATGGAGTTGGGAATGGATCATGTACACAGACATCATTCAACTTGCACAGGTCTACACAAATCATTATTTCACCTTTAGTCTTCTTATCTTGCATGACCATGGGAATCACCCAATCAAACTCCTCCACTGGCTCTATAATGCATGAAACAACCATATTATCCAACTCTTCCTTTACCTTATGCTTATATTTTGGATTTAATCTGTATGGGAGCTGCTTCACCGAGCGCGCATTAGGTTTCAAAGTGATATTCATGACTCCAAACTCTCCAATTATTCCTTTCAATTCTGAGAAATTCGTAGGGAATAAGTCTTGATACTCTATCAGTAGCTCAACAACCTTTCCTACTGTGTCATCATCCCAATAATCTCCAATCTTTTCCAACTTCAGTTTCTCTTCAGATCCA
The DNA here is from genome assembly GCA_034641835.2 of Pinus albicaulis. NCBI lineage: Eukaryota > Viridiplantae > Streptophyta > Pinopsida > Pinales > Pinaceae > Pinus > Pinus albicaulis. Next base: position 1,265,144,078 of record CM076575.1, on the reverse strand, counting down.
ATATTTACCTGTCGAATATTTAAGGGATTTGTGACATATAGTGAAGTGATTGAGGGCCCAAAAACTGCGCGTTGTCCCTTAGATTACAGAGTTATGATATTCGTTGGATCATCTTCATTTTATTCAACCATCATATTTCTGCAATTAACAATATACTTCATCTGCACATCCCAGGCTGGTGAAGCGCGCTCTACCACTGGCTTTGTTGTGTCAAAGATAACTTCTTGAATATCATGTAATGATTTACCAATATTGTCAAACCCCCTCTCAAACCTGAAGGTTAGAATGAAAATCTCTGTTAACATAGACTATTCACTTGTACCTCGGTGCAGCTCTGTCTCCAGATACCAATCAGCAGGTACCTTTTCCAGCGTGTGAATGAAAATGTGTACCCACTCAGGTCTTGGTTCTATGCCCTATACCTCACTCCATTTAGCCAGATGTCTGAATGAATCATCCTTTCCAGAGTAGAATTATTCCATTCTTATAGTTTGACATTCAAAGCGTAATATCATCATTCACGTGCATTCATCCCAGTTGCCATGTTTTCTTTATGAGTCTCTTACCATCGTGTTGGGGTAGTGCGCAATACGAGATCTAGGGCATGGAATCTTTGTCCTTCTGAGACAGTTCTTTCAAGTTCCCCTAAAAATATATTTACATCATTTAAACCATCATAATGCGGTAATTCACATACCTCTGATGTTATGCATCAAAGATATCTAGCCACTCGATTGTAGCGCAACGCAGATACTTCATGTAATCGGCTCTGCTAGTTCTCCAATTCTTCATCAAAATCCGAGAAGCAAGAGTTGTCCTTTTCCCAATTAAGCCTTCCATAAGCCGTTGGGTTGATCCAATCTTCGTCACGTAAATTCAACTTATAGATATGGTCAATATCATCATCAGTGTGCACAGGCTCTGTGTATCTCTCTCCTTCTGTAGGATCTAGGGGAATTATGACTCTGGTTTCATTGTTTTCAAACTCCATTCTTCTCCTCTACAGGTTTATGATACCATCCATATCAATAGCCCAATCCAATCCCAACAATGCAGGATAAGGATTAGTATCATTCAAAATTTGTATAACTTCAAAATCTACAAGTACCTTAACACCTTCAATACTGACTACGACTTGCGACAATCTTCCTAATGGAATGATTTTCTATTGGTTTTCCATGCACAGTTGAATGGTAGAGAATTCCAACTTGTGCTCTCCCATACACTGCCAAGTTTGCTTAGGTAAGACATTTTCTTCGGACTCTAGATCTAGAATAACCTAGTCCATCTCATAAGCACCGATATGAGCGGTCATACGCATCTCTCGCCCCTTTATCTTCTTATTATTATAGATTTTGTTGATAGATTTATGTTCTATTGGAGGTTGTTCCTTTTATGCACAATTATATATCAATGCTTGAAGGTTCTCCACCGCTCGTTTGTTGTACAATAACTTAATAAAATCTTGTAAAAATGGCTTGATTTCATCATCTACTCCTACCTCCTTCATGGGTCTACCTGATGTTGATGTGATTCCCTCTGCAAACCCCTTTTGCATTTCAACAAAAGTCTCTTTTATGTGTTGCAGATCAAATACATACTTGTTCTCAGGTGCCTTACGAATCCAAAGGTGAGTATCCAACTTTTCTCCCTTATCCTCATTAGTGGCTGCACCGCTCCTAATGACTACATTTACGCTAGGATCTTCCTCGTGGGTTTCTGCTCTGACCATCTGAGTCTGCATATTTTTCTCTTGCATATTAGCAATTAAAACAGGACAATATTCTATTACATGGTCAAACTGTCTACAATACTTGCATGATTGTCGTGTCGGATTTGGGCAGTTGCACACATAATGACCAACATCTCCGAAGTTGTAGCAAATGACCTGCCCCCTTCCTTGACCAGATGATCCACCTCCTCTTCCTCTTCCTTTTCTCTGAAATCCACCATGCCCAGACATGGATGCTAGTGAGGTAGGTTCATCCTACATTCTATATATTTCATATTTTTCCAACATCATGTCAAAAGTTTGACAGTGATTCTCATAATGTCCTAGCGACGAACATAATCTAAAAAACAACTGATTCAGCTCAGGTGCATATTTTACGACCCTTGGACAAAAATATGTTTCATGTAGACCTATAACCTGACATATCACACATCATACTGGAGGTATTCCACCCTACAATGCTGAATTATTCAACAGGCTTGGTCCTTCAACGTTCAGAAAATCATTGAAGACATGAAATTGGTCCTTACGATGCCTAGCATCTTTACATCATATGCACCAAACTTCTGCGCACACCTCCTTACCCTTATCTTTGCATAGATTCTGAATATCCAAATGCATTAATTATAACAGACTCTAAATCTACCAAGTTCCAAGCGAATCAAGTGTTAGTGTAGCTTCTATTTTCATCTCAATCTCCACAACCTTAGTGTGCATGGAAATATTTCTGTTGACCCAATGGTTGGTGCATATGTGGGAGAAACATAGCAATAAACCACTCCTTGAGTTGGGTATCATCGATAGTGAATCCATCTCTGATAGTGTGCTTCAGTCTTTGGTCTGCCTCCCACATAGATTCATTTATCCCCTGGTGAATTTTTTTCAATTCTATAACACACTGCGCATATGACTTAGGATTTTTGAATTGTTCTATTAGGGCATCTTTCAACTCATCCAGAGTGGCATTAGGTTTTTCTTAAACATATCTGATATACTAGTCCAAAACACGATCTTGGAAATCAATGGCTAACTGTGCTTTCTTAACATCATTGTTATTAACCAACCGGTTGTGCTCTCCATACAACATTAGTCACGAACCAAAATTCCTAAGTATCTTCATTTCCAATACCTATGAAAGTAGGTAGCTTCATAGATACGACCATATCCTTGCTTGGGGGAGGTGGAGGTGGAGGTGGAGTGGATGACTTGTGAGATGAGTGTGGAAGTGGAGTGTATGGGATCTGAATGATGGTCAAGGCTCCCTGTTCGTTCTGATCTAGTGAAACTTCTTCTCATGAGACTTCCTCTTCTTCAAAGCACACATATTCACTAGAGCTACTAGTTTCTGGCTCGTCCTCACTATCATATCTACCCTTGAGATGACTATACACAAACACTTCTTCTAGGTTTGCATACTAAATTCTTCCACTATGCATAGTCATGCCTCTTTGAGACATTCATGCAATATGTTCGCACAAAGAGCCCTATTCACATAATATAATCTTCAACAATGACTTCAAAGAGCATAGGAACTTACCTCTAAGACCTTTGAAAAATCTCCTTTCTGCTTTAGAGTATGACACAAACTGATCAATGGAAAATTCAGTCACAAATCCTCCCAAGACACGTTCAATCCAATGATCTATCGCATGGGTGATATTATTGCTTGTCTTTTCTAATTGATGGATTAATTCAGGAGTCTACTAAGTGACTGCATCATCCTTCACGCGACTATTGAATTCAGTCAATTGCGACAACCATTCTTGAAACTCAGTTGCAAATGAGTAAAATAATATCTTTTGAACTAATGTATAGATATACTTCTGAACCCACTTTTTAGCAGATAGTTTAGAACATCGATTCTCTTGGATCGTGAATTCAAGGATATTTCTATCTAGCCAATCTTGTAATTCTATGTAGGGTGCCACAACATTAAATATTCCTCAAAATGATCCCGATCTCGACAACGAAACCTTTTTTTGGCTTGAGGGGTCCTGACCTAGGTTGATATTTTATCGCGCAACCAACAAACCCTCCAACTACTGGCCCTTTCAGCAATGACATACTTGCGTAGATAAAAGTCTCACCCGAAGCAGTATGGGGGGTGTTGGAACAAGGTTTATGCACCCTGAGGAAGAAATTGATGTGTTGGCCCTAAAAAGGTTTATGACAAAACTTATTGTAGATTGGAAACAGATGCACGCATATATAAATCAATACTTATAAGATCAAATTGTCACAAATACAGATAATGCATATAACAGATGTATCACAGATCAACTTTGACGTAGATATATAAATAACAAAATCAGATCTTCGCAATGTGCAATAACTTAATCCGATCGATACATATAATTAGCCATAAATAGATACTCATGCATAAGAAATAGATGTACTTCCTCAAATACAATCAAGCTTAACATAATTAAGTGATCTCAAAGTAAATCAGTAAATAGATAGCTCCGGTAATAGGCAAATAACACTTTGCTTCACCAAAAATAATATTTGTATTAGATTAAAAAAATTCAGTACAATCATACTTTCCCCTTACAATTACCCTTCCGTGCACACAACTAGCGGAGTCTCCACATAACCAGGACTAGGTCTCCGTGCACACAGCCAGCAAGAGCCTTTCTACCCAACCTAGACTTACAAAAATGTATCATAGAAGCATAAACGTACTTAGATCCAAAACATCATGATTTTCTTACTAGACTCAATCTATCTATATTTATATTCATCCAGTGTGTAAATACTATGGTCTTAAACCATGGTTTGAGGCCCACAGTTTACCCTTACAACCCATTTAAATAAAATAGGGACTTTGACCTGCCCCAAAGCCCCTTGAACTTTCCGCGCAACATGCATATCCAAAAATAGATACAAAAAGTTACTCAAAATTCACCCTAGGGGACCCTGCTCCAACATCATATATAGACAAAATGTCTTTAGGAAAAGTCCAAAATTCATATAGAGAAGTCCAAAAGACATTGGAAGTCCAAGAGTCATATGTATAATATGAAAATACACCTAGTCATATGTGGACAAAGATTGTATAGAAGTCCAAAAGTCATCTTGAAGTTCAAGAGTTGTTTAGAAGTCAAAAGAACACATTAGAAGTCCAAGAGTCATGAGGGTAATCCAAGGGTCATGGGAATATTAAAGGTCATTCCCATTATAATAAAATCAATCTCATAACTAAAACCACGAGGCTTTTGGAGGCATAAGATTTGGAGAGCTAGTCTTGGCTTCTCTACTTGGCATAAGAGAGAAAACTATTCTTTGGAGAAGCAAGAAGTGACTTAATGTTCCCTTATTGGAACTAGTGTTTGCCATTGTAATTGATGTACTTGGATATTTCACCTTAAAATTGAATATCTATGAGCCAACACATTTTCATGCTTGTATCATAAATTTCTTAGGACTATTCTTGGGATGTTTATGATATATGTTGTGTTCATATGTACTGGAGAAATTTAACTATTTCGGTGGATTAAATACTTATATTATTGAGCGTGTTGTATTTTCCTTCGTTGTGTGAAATATTTCACTAAAAAATATTTTCATGCTCTTGCATGCCTCTTCTAGGATAGTACTATTAATTTCCTCTTAGAGACTCAGTTTTTGTCTCCCCTCGTGAAGATTTCCTTTTACATTTTGCAATTGGTGCTTCACAATGTCAGTTTACTTGCATATTCAAGGTTTATGTATATAATCTCTTATGTTATCTGTTGAAACCAAGATAAAACCTTGTGTTATGGTGGCCAGGCCAATACTCCAGATGGGGCTCCTACTCCAAATGATGTGAGTTATAATTGGGATTTCACATTGGGGAGATCCCTTGTATGTTGGCAGTATCCAACACCGTTAACAATACGTTAATATGAGTTATTTTCTTATTGTTATCAATGAGCTCCATTTAATTACTAGTTTTTCATAGATTCATTCTTTTAATATGCCGATTATAGTTCTGGTTAAATGATGTGTTCTTGTTATGGATCCTATTTATGATTCTTTTCTCCCTCTCTTTTTTGTTTGTTTGTTTGTTTGTTTGTTTGTTTTATTTGAGATTCTATTATGATTTAGTAGTAATTATTTTAAATGATTATTAGGCATGAATGATATAGATTTATTTATTTATTATTTGGTTTTTTTCTTTTCAACTTATCTCTTAATTATCCTAAACAATTTTTTTTTTTACCTTTTAAAGTCAAATTTTTAATCTTTCATTTAAATTTAATAACTTATATATATATATATATATATATATATATATATATATATATATATATAATTTTAGTCTCTTTCTTCTCCTTAATTTAATATTTAACATAATAATTTTTTAGTCAATAATACTTAGTCTTTCCTAATTTAACCTTTTACTTTTTCCCTATTTTTCAATTTTCTAACAATTAGTTTCCTAAACCTTATTATTATTTTAAATTCTTTATATTTATTAAAGGTTGAACTAAAATCTCCGTATCTTGTTTGTATTTTATTATAATAATTTATATTGACTAATTTATTTTATTAATTGACTTAATCTCCTCATAACATTTTTATTAAAATAATTTTTATTTTTAATGGTTAAATATGAAACATGATGCATTGATGCATCTCTGCTATTTAATCCTATTGTTAGATAGATTTTTTCTAATTGATTATTATACATCGATGATATAAATTTATTTATTTATTATTTGGTTTTTTTCTTTTCAACTTATCTCTTAATTATCCTAACATATTTTATAATTCCTCTCTCTCTCTATATATAATTTGAGTCCCTTTATTCTCCTTAAATTAATATTTACCATAATAATTTATCATTACTTTAGTCAATAATATTTAGTCTTTCCTAATTTTACCTTTTACTTTTTCCCTATTTTTTCATTTTTCTAACAATTAGTTTCCTAAACCTTATTATTATTTTTAATTCTTTATATTTTATTAAATGTTGACCTAAACTCTCCCTTAACGTTGGTATATGATTATAATAATTTATATTGACCAATTTATTTTATTAATTTACCTAACCTCCCTCTTAACATTCTTATTAAAATAATTTATATTTTTAATGGCTAATTTTAGATCCTATTGTTAGATAATTTTTTTCATCTTGGTCCCGATGATGAACCACATTATAGGGTTTGAAAAGTCAGCCAGTAAAAAATAAAATGTTATTGAATGGTTATATGAATGCATGTACTAACAAGTCCTGCTGCAGTTAGTTTTAGAGGGCATTGAGCCTTCTTGATGATTCCTTGATGAAGTTAAAGATACATTGAATATTTATGCATTAATTCATGTAGTTACTATGTTTACCATGTGTTTGACAAAATGTTTCTCATATGTTTGACAAATTCTAAGCAAGATCTAGCCTTACTACTTATCATATAGACTTTTCATCACCTTAGACTTGATTCTGTAAAGTTCTGGGTTGTTATGGGAAGTGGCCTGTAGGCTAGCCATGAAAATGTGGCATTGATTTCACAATCAAATGCATGCAACTAGGAAATTTTGGCTGAAACCGAATGAAGGGAGGTTTGTGCATGCAGCTAGAGCTTTCCAATCACATTAAAAATGTGGTATACATGCGGCTGGGCTATGAGCTCAGTTAAAAAGAAGTTTCAGCTTAGGGTCTGATGGCCAGTGGTTGCTGTCACACACCTAGGTGATCTGGTGTCCCTGAGAGGTTTTAGTAAGTTTTCGGTTAGTATACCCCACTTCCATAACTGTAACTTCAATGTTGGGTCATGTCATAGTAACTCTTAGCTCATGTTTACCCTGGAGTGCTTGTAAAAGCGGGTACATGTGGGATGGGGTGGTTATATTATACTTCGACCTCGTCGGGGACAAGCAAATAAAAACAAAGAAAGAGAAGACATCTATGATACCACTAATCCAGATTTATGCAAGAACAAAATTAAATGAATATTTAAATAGAAACATAGATATACAACACAAACCTAACTTCAATTCATTAATAAAAAATACTGAAAACTATTTACATGCATGATGGAAATAAACTAGCTCGAGTGATAGTAGCTATATTTGAGAAGATATGTGAAGATTATATGCCTTATTAACTGTGTTAAAATGAGTCTTGAAGGCATTTTTATGATTGAGAAACAAGGGAAAACCATAAACATCCAAAAAAATAACCCTAGGAGATGAAGCACCACAATTTTGTGGTCCAGGTTGGGGTAAGCTAGATCACCAACTTCCAAGGGTTGTAACTTTAGCATATGATCTCCGTTTGGCTATCATAATACCTCATCATGAAGATTTACATGAGGAGATAAAGAAAAATATGTGAAACAAATTTTAGTACTATTCCAGTCTCTCTGTTTTCCCAGAAAATATATTTTGGACCTCAAAACAGCTCCAAAAGTTCAAGACCCAAAAAACTGCCAAAAATAGTGATTGTTCTAGAAATTAGGAGACTCAAAATGAAATAGTGTTGGGAGTTTAAGTGGAATAGGCAGTCACCACTAATATACACTTGGATAAGTCCTGCCACATTAGGAAGAAATGATGTCATTGCATTGAGTGTCTTCATGAGATGGGGAAAATTATGTTGAACTTGTTCCCTGGTGGCCACTTGTGTTGGTGAAAGTGTTGGATGAATTTAAAAACTCGATATAGTTGGATCTTATGTTGGCAAGTGTTATTAATATATGTTTCAATGATCCAATTAGTTATGGAATGTTCCATGCAGCCCGGGTTGAGCTCTGTTGATGTCATATGTTCGACAATGTCTGATGTGTCTGAAAACGGTAGAAAGTATGCATGAAGGCGATCCACATTGAACATTGGGTGAAGGCCAAGGAATGGGGAATGCATAGCTCGAAAGAATTGTCACCCAAAACTTTGGTGATGGTGTAAGGCCTATATCGTAGTGGTCAGATCTTCCAATGGGCTCCGATAAAGAATTCCTTAGGTAGATACAACCACACTTTTCACCCACCTGAAACTTATGTGGCACCTAATACTGATCATGCCATTGTTTGTACTTGGATTTGGATTTATCCAAGATGTTGTGAGCCTGCTGGAGGATGTGTTGGATGCGTGAAATAAACTTGATTGCTTTATTAGCCTCAAAATGTACATGTGATGACTCTCCCTATGTAGTCACTTAAGACATGGAAACATCAATCATACACAACCATTGAAATGCCTGACCAACTTGAAAGGGGTTGTGGCCTTTCGAGCTATGCAGAGCTATGTTATAGTTGTGTTGGACATAAGGAAGGCTCTCATCCCATGTTTGTGGATGCTTGGAGTTGTACATGCACATTATTTGCACGATCATCGTGTTGATGAACTTTGTCTAGCCATAAGTTTGGGGATGGAATGAAGCCGACTTGGTGAGCTTGGTGTCCAATAATGACCAAAGTCTTGACCAATATGTGCTTAGGAATATGATATCCTGATAAGATATAATTTTCTACGATATTCGAAAATGTTCCCACACCAATTCAAAGAAGTGTTTGGCAGTGTATTGTGCTGTGGCACTCTTCTTTCAGACTGCCAATATAGCCATTTTAGAAAATTTGTCCATGAACAAAAAGACACAGTCATTACCATGGTTGGTAGAAGGGAGGCCCTATAGACAATCCATGGAGATGGATTCCCAGGGCTAACTCGGCGTAGGCAGAGGAGTCTATAAGCCTTGCTTCTTGATAGGACGATGGGAGATGTCACCAAAAATGCAATATCTAACATATTTTTCAACACCATGTCAGAGTTTTGGATAATAAAAATACTTATGTAGTACTTCCACATTTTTATGCACACTAAAGTGTCCCATGACTCGAATGTAGTGTGCCTCCAAAATCAGCTTGGAATGATCACATAAAGGAGCATAAAGGTGGCCTATATAGAAAAATAATGCGACCTGGAGGTGGAAATACGATATTTGTTTTCCATCTAGTAGCATATAGTATGTGGTGGAAAAATCTATATCATTTTTGTATAGTTGCGGTGATCCAGAGGTCTCGTGGCCACAAGAGTTGAGAACAATGGTCAGTGCTGCAACTAAGGTATGAATGAGGTAATATGCAAAATTATTGGTGGTACCCTTCTTGTATTTAATGTTCAAGTTGTATTTTTGTAGATACGTGGACCAATTTTGATGGTTATTTTTCTACATATTTCCTTGTGTCTGTATTAACTAAAGAGGTGGGAAATTTGTGTGGATGACCATATCCTTCCCCAAAATGCAATGTTTCAATTATCGACAAGCCTGCACGATGGAATATATCTCTTTATCATAGGTGGGGTATTTATGAATTGTATCAGAAAGTGTCTCACTATGATAGCCAACAGATGCCCTTGTTGGGTGATAATTGCACCGATAGGATAATCATAAGCATCTGTCCCAATTTCAAATGGTTTTTGCAGATCTGATACTGTGAGTACTAGTACAGAGAAAAGGCGGTGCTTCAACTCAACAGATGCCTTCTGTTGGGACTTAGACTAGAAAATTTTTTCTTCCGCTTTTCCCTTGGTAACTTTAATCAAAGGCTAAGTGATATGAGAGAATCCCAACATGAACCTTCGATAAAAATTGGCAAGGGATAAAAATTTGTGAATTTGTGTTAGAGTGGTTAGGGTTGTGTTGTGGGAAAAACTACCCTAAGGTATGGGTTGAGGGACCTAACAGAGCGGAAGACATATCATCACAAGAAACACTCAAACTAAAAGTCCTAATGCTTGAACTAGAAAACTAAGGATAGACGACCTTGCTCGTGTATCCTACATCTGAGGTCGATCCCACAGGGTGCAAACCCTCTGCTACTCGTCGTGCTTCAATACCTACAAATCAATCAAGACAAAGCACACAAAATAGTTTCACAAGATATATATCCTAGATGTTAGCATGTTAGATCATATAATCTCATAAAAATAACATGAAATAAACCATTACAAGATCATTCATCATGTATAGGAGACATATAACACAAAGACATCAGGAACGAGACAAAGCTTCTTTTATTGATAATATGTAAAGAGAAAGTGGAGAAATCACTTGAGATATGCCAAGACCCCAAGCAAAACTGTCCTCTGGATCCGTCCAGCCCTAGCCTAACAAAGTTTCTTCCATAAAGGGTGCACAAAGGATGTCAGATAAAGAGGGGGTGAACATCACAAGGAAACAAGGGTTTCCTAAACCTGGGAAGTGCAAAAGGCACAAGGAAATATCAAACTTGTTCAGGGCTATAATAGGCTATAATATCAATATTGTTCTCTCTCCTTCCTTAGGCCTTTCCCTTGAGGTGTATTTATACTTCCTCAAATCAATTTTTCAGTTGGGAAACAGTTTGGCCACGGGCTGGTGTAAGTAGTCTACAGGTAAAACCTGTAAACCCCGCCCAATTAATAGGGAGTTTATTATTTTTTAATATTTTAAATTGTATACACAGGTCAGATATGAGTGGACCCACATCTGCACGGGGAAAATTCTAGGCAAAGTCGCGTATGGAATTCAAAATACTGTTTTTTAAGAATTTTGACCAAGTCTGAATGGAAGGGCTACCCAAGGCCAATGCATAAGTCATCAATTATATAGAGGTGATAAATGATGCTATAAAAGATGTCCCCTAATATATGAGGTCAGCAGGGGTACATGATGGCCGAAATATATTATGTGCATAAGAAATAATATTGTGAGGAATAGATCAGAGGACTTCACCAGATTTCAACCTACCAAAAACCAGTGAAATAAATTAGAAAGAAAGCTCATGTTTGAGGTGGGCATACCCATGCTCAGTGAAAGAAAATCATGTCTGCATATCAAGTATGGAGCAGATCTAATATGTATACATGTATAACTGAATTGTAAAGTACATAGTGAATCATCTAATCACTGCCTGGAAGTACATATCAAAATCATGTTCAAGTATCACATATAAAATAATGATCAATGATGCTGAAAAAGATATCTGATCACTGAAGTCACAAATAAATCTCCAAGTGCCAAATCATGAGTGGTGGAACAAATGGTACTGCACGCAACTCGAGTGCCAACATATAAGATGTTGTTGTGATGACCTGTAACATATAAGGGTGGATGGTGTCACTGGCAGAAAACTAAATGAGCTGTCAAAGTGAACCAAAACATGTTGATGAAAACCCGAGGTCTTCACCGATAAATATGGCACAATTATACACAATGGGAATAAGTGAGATGAGGTTGACCATTTGAGAAATTTTTTTATTACCGGTCATTGATGTATACCATTAACAAACGCAAGACAATTCACCAATAATGATGATGAGAATCAAGGTGCCCGAGTACAATCTCACAAGTCTGAATAAATGAGTTGAAGTCAAACACTTGAGATAATATACCAATCAAGAGACATTGATGTATTCTCACTTTTGATAGCGAAGGAGTCTGTCACTGATGACTGCAAACCCTAAGGTACTGACAAAAGGACCGTAGACCTTATTCCCAGAGCAATGAGTCAGAGTCGATGGGAAAATATCTGCTGGAAGGAAGGCATTAAGGCATCCCACATCAATCCAACACGAGTGTAACCCATAGGACAAAATTTGGAAGGAATCAGACGAAGAAAAGTGAGGTAACCAACCCGAAGTACATTTCCGACATGCACAAAATGTAGCTATCGCACAACAGAAACTCTCTGAACCAACCAGTAATGAAAGCTAACAAAGAGGCGAGTAATCCACCGATAGGATCAAATGGAAACCAAAGCACTGCATGAATCCCATGTGTGATATTTTAATATGAAGTCGAACACAAGGGAAACCACTCAATCAAAGACCCATGGTTTTGATAAAATGTCGAGCACAAGGTCACATCAATGATGTAAATAAGGCCAGGGTGTGGCTCTAAGTTTACTCTCAAAGTAATTTGTCGAAGTCGATAAGAGAAAAACCCATCGGAAATAAGTCAGTGGAGACCTTCTCAAACTAACATGAGCAAAGGACCAAATAGCTGATGTGATAGAACAAGACTCTGACAGAACGGGATGGCCGACTGAAAAATGAGTCAAGAGACACTACAGAAAGGCTGACTCAGGTTTACTTCCCTTGAACAAAATCACAACTCATTTTGACTATGGTAGCATATGATAACTTTGTATAAGTTTGTCATGCAGGAGGCATAAAAAAACCCTCCATATGATTGGAAGAGATAACCAACCGGGGGAGTACTAACTCGATAACAAGGTTACGTCTTCTCCTAAGTGAAAACTAAAACCATTCCAAATGGAGAAAAGACTTAGATTTTTTGTGATTTGTTCAAGGGAAAAACAACTTACTCTTTAACTACCATCAAATGTGGAAGTAATGTCCTATTCCCACTCTTTTTTGGGATATTTGGTTTTTTTTGTCTTTTTCATATTTCAAATCCTGAAAAAGAATAAAATAATGCCTATAGTACAATGGATAGAATGAGTGTCGGTAAACAGATGCAATAGTTCCTGGGATAGGAACAATCCTATGCTCAATGAAAGGTGGTGAAAACTAGTAAGTGACACTCATAGGAATGTTCCATCCATGGGAAAAAGGTGTCAAGTTGCGAAGGCTAAGTGATTGCACGGTTGACTTGGCAGAAGGGCATGGTCAAAATATGGCTTAAACATGAGTCCAAATGAAGTTGGCTAAAGGAAAAGATATACAAATGGTCAATATGCAATGCAACAAAACAACTCAACAAAAAAATGGGAGCCTCTAAGGTATATGGCCAAAAAAATATAGTGAAGAAGAAGAAGAATGAAGCTTCAATGCATAAGTCATGGCGAGACTAAAGAGGAATCTCAAGCCTACAAAAATTGCATCATGGGCGACAAATGCTAGCGAGGATCTAACTAAGAAGCCCATGTAAAGTATGGCTCTACCATCATATCATCATTTATAAGTTTGCGAGTGAAATTGGTTTAATGATCATAACATGATGGGGTCAACCCTATGGCAATATTTCAGAATGGAGGATAGTATGCATAAATGAAACGGAAAGTGAATTCCCTAACCTATATGCCATTTCAGAATAAAATACCTGCCATGACAGGTCAACGGTCATGGAACCGAAGCATAAATGGAATCATTTTGAAATCACCAGAATGGACCTGAAAATAACCTATCCCAACACTTACAACCCAAAAGGTTAAACAATTGTGAAAAAATTCAAAAAAATGACCACAAACAAAATTTGCAATTTTTTTTTTTGAATTCTGGGCATAAATAGGCCTTTTGGACTCACATTTGGTCATTTTTGCTGTGAAGAAATTGTGAAAGTGCTCTGGAGAAAAAAATCCCCTTCTTGGAAACAGAGCAATTACCCACAGAATCGATCCAAATCTTTTAGGTAAGCCTCATACTTAGCCTAGTCATTAATTTCTTTATCAATTCAAGAATGCTTTTTCTGAATGGACTCGCATATGCGCAGAGAAGAATTTTAAAATGAATTTATAAATGGATTTTGGATGAAATTATGCATGATGACCATAATATGGATGGAAAAAGAGAATAGCACTATTGATAATGAGGTCATGGAAGACCAGGTTTCCTTGGATATACTTCGGAGATGTGGATTATTGAAATTATTTAAAATGCCAAACATGAAAATGAACACAAGATTGCTCAAAATGCTTGTAAGTTATTGGGATCTAGATGAGGATTGTTTCATGATAGATCATATGCAACTAAGGATTGCAATCGAAGATATTTAATTCATAACTGGACTCTCTCAGATAAGGGAACCAGTAAATCTGCAGGGAAAGCCCACAGGAGGGTTAAATGTCAAGGATTATATTCGTGTTTACTGTGCTGAGGGTACTCAGAAGGCTGGGACACAAATCCCAATTAAAGAAGTGCAATGTTTGCACATGAAGATACTTCTTTTCACCATTGTGAGGGTATCCAGATTAGCTTCCTCACACCAAACTTCATGAGGAAGCATGATTCTGGCAATGGATTGCTTGACTACATTGTATGATGGTGCACAACCTTACTTACAAACTTGAAGAAACAAATGATTTCAATCTAGAAGAATAAGACAAATAATTTTTGTTATGGTACCATCCTATGCATATTATTCTTCGAGAGGATTCCAGGGCTTTTCCCCAAGATCATATCTACTATCAGCAGTTGTCATGATTCACAGATAGCTAGGTGGGCATATCTGATGAAGAGAATGGGGGGTGCAGAGGTCCCCAGACTACTTGGGATGATTATTTATTAATTTGGTGGGGAGAACAAGTCATTGCAGTAGAAGGCTATCTCTATGGTGGCATGGATTTTAGGGGAGATCCAGATTTGAACCTTCCACCCTGTGTAGCATTGGGGGCGATTGGTAAGATCGCACAATGATTTTTTGATTATATGATTTTTTTGATTTTCAAATTATATGAAAATGAAAATATTTTTGGTAGGAAAATTTGACTTACAAATTTTATGGATCATGTTGCAGACATGGGACCAGTTAGACCTAAGGCCTTCCTGAGGCACAAGTGTGGGGGAAGAGAAGATGAGGATGGCACAAAATACCTAGAGAGGAACCTCCATGCTATATAGAGAAACTTGGAGAGCTTGACACACCAAGTCCCTATGGCTGCCATAGAGGACCTCCCAGAGGCTATACAAAGACGTGTAGTTGGAGTACCACGCGATTGGGTGCGGATGTTTTGTCATGTGGCGACAGCTATAGTGTTCTTCAGGAACACCTATCTTGGGCAAGGCCCACAAGGATAGATTTTATTGATCAGATGACTGTAATATTTTTTGATGATGAACATGATAGGGCATAAGCCCTAATTTTGTAGGACATGATTGTTCGATTTTTGTATATTTTGAACACAACTCTGATCTATATATATACAACGGTTTATATGATGTGATTGTCCCAAATGTACAATATGAATGATGTTTTTGATTTTTAATGTATTGAATGATTAATATGCCAATCAATTTCTTGATTTTCTAATGAGTCTGCAAACCAATTTTCTGAACGAGGAATGTGAATGAATGTAACATAATTAAATGAACGTTGTAACAAACACACTCTCAGAAATTATCGATGTAAAAATGGGTCTCTGACACGATAGGTGTTATTTAATTGTGAAACCACCAGTTACGAATCCAAGTATACTACTAATGAATCAACACCAAGAGATATTGCCTCTAATAGTAGATTGACCACTGCAATGTACTATGCCACATTGTTTGAAGCAGTACCAATGCATACACCCCTTGAGAATAGCAACCGACCAGATGGATAGTAAATTACCCAAGTTGCAGAAGCAAGATTCCAAGTATGTCGACTAACACCATTGGCAAAGCCCAAATGACTCATCTCATCCAAAAACACCTGCCAAAGTAGATCAAAATCATAAAAATCACATCAAAAATCGATAGATAGACATGTACAAAAAATACAATATATACAAATAGAGAAAAATGTAGGAAAAATCCTAGGCATAATACTTCTTTAGATAGAGCCCATTTCTGGGCTTCGCCAGCTCGTTTCCGTCGAAATCAACCAAGGCATAAGCTCCCTTATTCAGGACATTTTTAACAATAAAAGGGCCATACCGCATGGATTTGAACTTTCCTGTCACAAAGGCATCCTTGTCTTAAGCATAAACCAAAACAAGGTCACCTTGAGAGAAAACCCTAGGTTTGACTGCCTTATCGTACTGAACCTTCACTTGTTTCTTATGAGCCTCGTTCATCGTAGCTGCATCTTGGCGATGCTCATCGAGATGTTCTATATAAACAAGGTGTTCTTCAAGACTTGAAGTGTCAGGAAGAAGCTTGAATTCTAGCTTAAGGGAAGAAATATCACATTCAATAGGAAAGATTGATTCCACTCCATAAAATAGTTGGAAAAAGTGAATCCGGTTGCAGTCTTAATAGACATGTGGTATGCACAAAGTGCAGGATACAACATGACATGCCAAATGGACTTGGCTTTATCAATTGTCCTTTGAAGGATAACCTTTAAGGACTTGTTACGACTTCAACCTGCCCATTGGCCTGAGGATAATACAAAGATGAATTCTCTTGCCAAAAACCCAATTTAAGAGCCAATTCAACCATCATATTGTTCTGAAAATGGCTGCCATGGTCAGTGACAATATCTTTGGGAATAGAAAAGTGAGAATGACTTGGTTGAATAGAAACAAGGCTATTGTTTCACCATTGTTTGCAAAAGTAGGCATAGCCTCAACCCACTTCATAAATTAGTCTACTGCTACGATAATATACTTAAGACCCTTTTTCGAAGGCAGGTTACAAGTAGTATAATCAATACCCCACTTTGTGAACGGTCCGACAATGACAACAGGAAAGAGTGGAGCTTGATGAGCACGCATCTTCTGAGTATAGACTTGAAAATGATGACATTTTTTTACCACCTCAAAAAAATATTTGAAAATTGAGGGCCAAAAATATCCTGCACGAAAAACATTTTGGGCTGTAACATGCCTAGATAAATGACCACCACAAGCTCCACTATGGAAATCATTCAACACAACCTCAGCTTCTTCGAGACTCAAGAAATATCAAGCAATATCTAAGGATCGAATTGACCCCACGACGATATAGAGTGTCACTGATAATAAGATAACTTTTTGCTATGTGACGCAACTTTCGACGCTCATCTTTCGAAAAAGCTAAGGGAAACTTCAAAGTCTGGAGATAAATAATGAGATCTCCATACCAATGATCTTGTGAAGAAATGAGGAAATTATGTTCATCAGGGAACAACTCTTCATAAAAAATTTCATCTCCACGGGGAAACTCAAATATTAACTCCACAAATATGATAAAAATATTGCAAAATGAAAATCCATTGATTATATTCCCCCCCAATCACTCACCTATTGAGAAAAAATTGAAATGGATTAACTTTTTCCCAAACATAAATTTTGCGAAGAAGGATATAATGCATGAGTCGCTGGACAACATGGACAACTACCAAAGATAATTTCTCAATGGGGGAATACCGCATTTCAGGACCCACCAAGCCTCGACTAAGGTAGTAAATAACATGCTCACAAAGAGCATTGTCCTCTTGAACCAGAACCATACCAATAGTAGATTTTGTTGGAGTGAGATATAGAAGGAAGTCTCTACTATAATCAGGTGGACTCGATACTGGAGCAGAGGTCAATGCCTTTTTCAAAGCATCGAACGAGAATTGACCAAAGTCATCCCAAAAGAATGGAACTCATTTCTTTAAAAACCTCATAAATCCTTTCATCACCTCAACATAATTAACGATAAATATCCTTAAGAAATTGGCCTTTCCTTGTAGACATTGAAGTTGACAAATAGAAGACCTGGGGGGGGCAACTGAAGTATTGCCTCAAA
Organism: Pinus albicaulis; assembly: GCA_034641835.2. Taxonomy (NCBI): domain Eukaryota; kingdom Viridiplantae; phylum Streptophyta; class Pinopsida; order Pinales; family Pinaceae; genus Pinus; species Pinus albicaulis. The sequence continues at coordinate 1,265,126,005 of CM076575.1, read as the reverse complement.
CTTGAAGGGATCTGCCTGAATCCCTTTCATAGACACGATGAATCCCAACAACTGACCGGATATGATGGCGAAAACACACTTATTAGGGTTCAATCAAATTTTATAATGACGACATCGTTCAAAAACTCGTCGAAGGTGAGAAGGATGATCAATTCTCTTTCGATAACGAGCAGCTAAATCATCCAAATATGCTTCGATAATATGTTTGATGTCATGGAAAGCATAGGAAATGACCCGTTGGAAAGTAGCTCCTGTATTTTTAAGGCCAAAAGGCATATTTTTGTATGAAAATGTACCCCAAGGGAAAATAAAAGAAGTCTTATGTTTGTCTTTGGGACAGATATTAATCTGTTTGTATCCCAAGAAACCATCCACGAAGGATAAAATCTCATTCCCCGCACACTCATCAATAGTCTGATCAATAAACAGTGTGGGGTAATTATCTTTTGTACATGCCTTATTCAAATCATTGAAATCAATGCAAAGTTTCTTGTCCACAGGCACTGGATTTGAAACCCACTCAGTTAACAGAATGGGGTATATGAAACTCGCCTTTAGTACCTTCTCAACCTCAGCCTTGATAGTTGCTGCCTTCCTAGGGTTGACCAGACGAAGCTTCTATCGTATAGGCTTAGCATTTTCGTAAGTCTTTATCTCATGCTGGACAATACATGGATCAATTCCAGGCATTTCCACATAAGACCAAGCGAACACATCTCAGAATTATCTAAAGAGATTGGTGTAAGTATAAATATCTTCAGGGGAAAATTCAGATCCAATGAAGACATTCTCAATAATTTTTAGATCTCTGGAGATGTTCACCAGGGTAGTCTCATAAATGGTAGCCATGTTCCCTTCCGCAAAAACCTGTGCTGGAGCTAAGGGGTTCAACATCGGGTGAACAGGACCAGAAGACTCAGGGCTAGAAAATCGTGTTTAAACTTCTCACAAGTTTGGTAGAAAATAGGACCGATGATGCAAATCATCCCTTGGTATTTCCATGCTATTCATTGCTTCAAGGATAGCCTCTTCATATGGAAGAGTGGTATCAAGTAAATCCTGAGCAGAAGATGAACTAAGAGTCCAAGTTGGAGCCACATCTCCGTCCAACTCCTATGGTGAAAGAGAAACTGGAACGGAGTCTACAAAGTCAACAATAGATTGATAGGCAATCTCTGTTATAGACATAGGGAATTCCATTCCACCCACTTGACCTTCCTCTAATGTGGAGGTAGGATAAGGTAAGGTCCAAGGATATGAAAAATAATGAGTTTGAAAGAACTCTCTTCGTGTAGTAACCCTGGAGGATGAGATAACATTAATATGAACCAAAGAAGGCGTAAGATCAAAAGTACCCATCAACGATGTATACATTCCAAACCCCAAATTCTCAACAGGTTGCTTGGCATCATTCACCAAGGGTACAATAGAGTTAGTAGATGCATTTGGATCTACAGGAGAACAGTCCATCTAGTCAACAGTGACAATCCTCCCTTCGTGGGGAAAACACAAGATGCGAAATAATGATGAAGCAATATCATCCATCTCATAAATCCAATTCCGCCCCAACAGAAGGTTGTAGTATAAATTTTCATCAACTATCTCGACCTCAATATTGACAGTTTTACCCCCAACACAGATGGGTAAAGGTGGAAAAATTCCATGTGTCCTGTGAGAATGACCATCAAATGTAGTGAAAAGAGCAGGTGAAGGCACAACTGAAGGAGATTCAATGGCTTTCCAACATGATATAGACATGACACATTTGGAAGCACCCTCATCGAATATTGTTCGAAAAATATTGATTTTCCGATATGTAGACTTAATCTGAAAATCCATGCGATGAGGAAGTCTCTTCTTAAGATTTGACATGTTATTAATCTATTTGAATTTTTAAAGTCAAACTAGTCGTTATCCTAACAGTTAGTTTATCCTTTTCTGCATCTTTTTAAACTCAATGTCTAGATCTAATATCTCACCTAGTCCTGATGATGAACCACACTGGTTGGTTCGAAACGTGTCGACAAAGTTCATTTGAATGTGATTATTACCGAAAGGATTCTATACAATTTTACGATGGATCACAGAAGCCAAAATTCGAAAAACAAGAGATTTTATTGGATCAAAAACCCCAATTGTAGTGAGAAATGCACTCCTTTGTGTTGGGCATGACTGGATTACCTCTAACGTAGACATGGCACAAGGAATTTGAGCCAGATCTTCGATAGTGGAGTAGTTCTGGGTAGCCTTGGCATTAGTATTAATCACCGTATGCTTCGTAGACCCTTTCGGTATCCGAGGTATAGGCTCAATTGTGGGCCTCTCTATATGGAGTGGCTCATAATTACTAGGAGCACCCTTAGCTTTTGAAGACTCAGCTTTACCATAATCACGAGATCTCATAGCGATATAAACGCGTGAACTAATCATATATACATTTGAGGAATTTTCCCTTTCCTGGTTGCTCCCTGCGAGAGCTCTAGTATTAGCATTCACGCTAGCAAGCAACTGCTACCCATGGGGAAAAGGGTTTTTTAGTACAACCTGGGAACTAGAAGAACCCTGTTGAGCTAACAAGTGCTGAGCATCCTGCATTTTTGGGCATGGGTGAGTAATATGGTCTTCGGTGCATAACTTGCATGGAAACTTAACTTTCTTCTTATTATCCCTCTTACCCTCTCTAACATTATTGTTGGACCTGTTCACATTACCCTTCCTATCCTTATCTTTCTTCTTATTATTCCGTCCCTTCTTCTTCCCATCGGATTATTGATTTCCTTTAGGGTTAGAAGCTTGAACAACATTAATAGTTAAGGGCTGAGAAGGGGTCGACACCGACGACGTAGCCTGACCAGAAGGAGCAAATTGTAAATACAAATGGTGCAATTGATTCAACAGGTTAGCCATGCCATTATAAATTGAACAAATAAGCTTGGAAACATGAGGAAATGGCTTCATTTTGGCTAAATCCACTTTGGAATGAGGAACATCTAACAAAATATTACTAAGGACCCAAGACTGAGAATAGATAAGTTCTAATTGCTGAGCCCTAAAGATAAACTGTTCCTCAGAGAATACCCCAGAAAGGGATACATCCTTCGAGATTTATGGCTGTAAGGATTTAAGAAACCATTCAAGAAGGAATTCATTAGGAATTCGGGCTTGGATGAGCCTCTTCCTTCTCCTCCATTCCTGAAAATGATCAGAAATGTGTGTTGCCTTGTCCTGCTGGAAATTGGCTAGGAGGTCAGTCCCGACATCGTAATGAACAAAAAAATGGAAATGGTTCAGAAACATAGTAGCCAACTCACCAAAAGTAGAAAAACTACCCCCTGTCAGCTCAATGTACCATTTTGCAGCTTTTCTAGTTAGGGTGCGTTGAAATAAACTCAACCTAATCGAATTGTCTAAGGGAGTTCGACGAACACCACAAATGGAGATTGGTAACATGGTCAGTCGGATCCTCACCGGTCTTCCCTTCAAATTATGGAATATCTGAGGGAAGTTTAGAAAGGACCAGAGGCCAACCCGGGCTGTATCGAATTGGATTGTTCGTAAATTTTGATAAATTTGGATAATTCAAAGTTGCCAGGAAAGGTAAGTGCAAAGGATATTGAGAATTCCATCCTCTAAAGGAAGGCTTCCCAACATTCTGAAAATAATACCTTGGATTTGTTGAGGCACCAGGTTGCAAAATATTGTTCGTAGAAAAGGCTAAGCCCTAAGAGAAACCTTGTGGCTGAGGAGGATTCAGAGAAGGACACCCTCCCATCGTAGGATTACCATAAACAGGGATATTTCCCCCAATAGAAGTGTTATATGAAGAGGAAACCCCTTGGTAAGGGTTCCAAGCATTAGCGAATGGAGATAAACCTTGAGAAGCACTTACGAAAGGGAAAGGCACATTCCCTTGTTGACTAGAGAAAAATTGATTCCCATCTCCCAACCCTGCAAAAGCAGGGTTCTAGCCTTGAAAAGCATTAGAGATTTGACCTCCGAGAAAAGGATTGAAACCTTGAATTTGAGAGGTAAAAGGCAAAGATCCTAAGGAAGGGTTAGAATGAGGAATGTGACCACTTCTGAAGGGGAAACCATGAAAAGAAGCTGGCCCACTAGCCATAGAAGGCATAGGTGCAGAGACAACAGAAGCAACAGTGAAGGAAACAAAAGGAATTGCACTAGATGGCATTCCAAAAGAAAAGGGACCAGAATGGGAAGGAAATGCTTTGTTTCCCCCACTCGTAGATGGAATAGAGGTAGAGCCAAACATAGAAGCATTGGAAGTGATAGTTGAAATAGAAATAGTACCCCCTCCTTCGTCTGAAAGAGGAGTATGCACACTCACGGTGCTCATAGCCGAAGCTGTATTCCCAACTGTGGTCATCAAAAGAAAGGGATAAGGATGGGGGCTACCTGGTCTCTGAGACGCAGGCCCAACATACAAAAGAACATCCAGAAAACTAGCAGGAAGAAGAGATGAAGGAGTACTTGGAGGTTCAGGAAATTATTCAACTTCAACTGCTTCTGCCAGAAAAAGGAGTCTAGAGATGAGTGGGGCACTCCTCTCTACAATACCACTAGTACTAGGACCACTCGTAGAAACAACAACCCCAGTTGGAGGATCACTCTCCAATGTGTTCACAACTACTTGATGAAAATCACCAATAGAATTTCTCCTACACCTTCCTAGAGAAGGCTCGGCACTCGCAGGAGAAAGCCCATGAAACCTCCTCGATCGACGAGGTGATCAATCAACCACCTTTAATAATTATGAGATTAATTAGAATCAAAAAATTATGAAGCTATGGCAATCTAGGAGCAAATAACACACTCTATCAAAAGTCCCTAAGATACAACAATCAAGAAGCCTTCAGGTATTTCTGCTCTGGGTGATTAAGACCAGACACCAAAATACAAGAAAGCGAATAAAGGACCTTCCAAAAATATTCTGGGGTAATTATGCCCCAGGCCTACTAGCGAAGGTAACATAAACAGTTACGGTGACCTCTTAACAAAATCCTTTGTCGGTAAACGAACCCGAGCTTCACAAGGGCACCCTATAGAAGTACTAATGAAAGTGATACAACGTCTACCTCAGGTACCACGGGTTTCCCCCCACGCAGTCACCTGTGTGATACCTAGTAAAGGAAACTAAGGGCACCAGTTCATATCGACAGATGGGAGGAACAGTCTTAGGTTAAGATTCAACAAATAAGAGAGGGGGTATCCTTCTTCTCTGCCTTCACTATCCCTCGTGCTTAACTCTCTGGAGGTAGAGATTTCTCGGTCCACTTAAAAAAGTTGGATTTCACTCATTAATCAACTTCTACGTTTGACAGTTTTGAGTGGCCTTGGAGAGTTAACTCTCCACTCACCTATTCCAAGGCCCTATGACCTAGAATATTTGGTGTATAATTAATGACAACGAAAAAAATTCTAGTTCATTTTAGTTAATCGCTTGATTTTAAATGGTTGTTCTTTTAAAGTCACGGGTAGATGGAGAATGCAACTTATGATGTTTTTGACGCAAAAGAGAAATCAATAGAAAACCTACTACATGAATATGAAAGTTTTTCTTTCGATGAAAAGAGGTTTCTACTTGGGTTCTACGGAGAAACTAATAAACAAGAAAGACTTTTCTTTTTCCTTTTCAATATCACTCTTCACACACTTCAAAAACTATCAAAAAGACTAGAATGCTTAACAATGAAACTAATGCAAAAACTACCAATGATGAATGCAAATCCTAGGACTACTCACAAAGAGAAGCAAACAAGTTTTGCAATAATATTGGTCTCATCAATTTGACAGAAAACCAGAGACAAGCCCCAATAGGAACTTATTTGCACAAAAAAATGCCAAAACAATCTTGACATAAAAGAGGAAAATCTAAACAATGACTCCTCTCGGAACCAATAAAACGGACCAAAAATGAGAAAATAACAAATTGCTCCAAAAAGGATGAAAAAGCATGAAAATAAAACCAAAGAAAAAGCAACGGAAAACGCAAATGTTTTTTGGATTTTCACTTTTTAAGGAAACAAGGAAATTTCATTGAGACAAGCACAAAACTACCAGAGTTCCCAAATCAAGAAATTGAGCCAACAAGGAAACTTCCAATTCCACAAGCCAGCTATGCCACTTTTGTAGCAGGACTCAAAAAAAAAAAAAGTAACTAGCTCAAGAAACTGATTAAAAACAGTAGCATAAACTTCTAGCAAACAAAAACTTCAAGAAACCGATGGAAGGCAACTTCAAGATTCACTAGAAAGCCGATTTCAAGAAACAAGAAAACCAAGAAAGTCAAGAAGGAAAAAACCAAGAAGTGAAGCAATGTACAAGGCAAACGTGAAAAAAATGACAAAGGCTCACTGTTCTTAAAGGTCAGAACAACCATGAAGTTCATAAATAAGTCCTGGTGCTATAGTCGCAACTGAAACTTCACTGAAAAGGTAAAACCATAGATTGATTAGGTTTTCACATAAAAGGGAGAGAAACTGACACACAACAAGAAGAATCACTATTCAGACACCTAGGAGGTTCCACAGGGATGAGCAACAATAGGCAAGAAAGACTTACAGGGTCCAAAAATTTAAATTTTCAAATTTTCTCGGCATACACGGATTCACTGTGTGAAACACGCGTGTATACACAACTATATCTAAAAAAAATCATGTATACGTGGGTCCCTTTGGAAAAAATAGAAGGTAAACGCAACTGTATACACACCAAGCATCGTATAGAAATTATAATAAAGAAAAAGGAAAAAACCCAGGCCTAATATAGAATATCAGGACTTCTGCCTAGATGGGAAAAGAACCTACTAGACTGAAAAAGTGATCAAACTATCAGGGAACCAAAAATACAGAGAAAAGCAACCCAAACTAGGAATTACACGGATGTAATCCTAGTGGAGTCGCTAGTTCTGTTGTGGGAAAAACTACCCTAAGGTCCGGGTTGAGGGACTTAACAGATCAGAAGGCATATCATCACAAGAAACACTCAAATTACAAGTCCTAATGCTTGAACTAGAAAACTGAGGATAAACGACCTTACCCATGTGTCCTACGTCTGAGGCTGATCCCATAGGGTACAAACCCTCTGCTACTCCTCATGCTTCAAGAGCTGCAAATAAATCAAGACAAAGCACAAAAACTAGTTGCACATCATATATATCCTATATGTCAGCATGTTAGATCATATAATCTCATAAAAATAACATGAAATAATCCATTACAAGATCATGCAACATGTATCGAAGACATATAACACAAAGACATCAGGAACAGGATAGAGCTTCTTTTATTTATAATATTTAAAGAGAAAGTGGAGAAATCACATGAGATCTTCCACAACCCCAAGCGAAATCGTCCTCCAGATTGGTCCAGCCCTAGGCTCACAAAGCTTCTTCCATAAAGGGTGCACAAAGGATGTCCCATAAAGAGGGGGTGAACATCACAAGGAAACAAGGGTTTCCTGAACTTGGGAAGTGTAGGAGGCACAGGGAAATATCAGACTTGATCAGGGCTATAGCATGATATAATATCAATAAAATTCTCTCTCGTTCCTAAGGCCTTTCCCTTGAGGTGCATTTATACTTATTCAAATCAGTTTTTCAGTTGGGAAACAGTTTGGCCATGGGCTGGTGTAAGTAGTCTATAGGTAAAACCCATAAACCCCACCTAATTAAAAGGGAGTTTATTATTTTTTAATATTTTAAATTATATATGTGGGTAAGATATGAATAGATTTGCATCTGCATGTGGAAAATCTTGGGCAGAGTTGTGTATGGAATTCAAAATATTGTTTTTTAAGAAGTTTGACCAAGTCTGAATGGAAGGGCTTCCCAAGGCCAATGCATAAGTCATCAAGTATATAGAGGTGATAAATGATGCTATAACAGGTTGGAAATCCCGAATGATTTGGATCTTAGCTGGATCCACATACACACCTTTCTCATCAATGATGTAACCTAAATATTGGATGTAGCTCATGCCAAAGGTGCATTTCTCCTAGTTGGTACCTAATTTATGCCACCACAGGGTTTGAAGGACCTGCGAACTATGTTGCAAGTGATCTTCCAAACTCTTGCTAAAGATGAGGATGTTGTATGGATATACAACCACAGACGAGTTGGTGAAGGTTCGATATATGTCATCCATTATCCTCCTAAAGGTTGTAGGGGAATTTATCAACTTGAAAGGCATAACCAACCACTAAAAAAGGCCTTCCTTGGATTTGAAGGTGATTTTCCATACATCTATGGGTTCTATTGGAACTTGGTGATAACCCAAATTCAAATCGATCTTACTAAAGTACTTGGCCACCTTGAGTTGGTCAAGAAGGTCATTAATCCGTGGGATTGGATACTTGTTCCTAACATTGATTTTGTTTAGTGTCTGATAATCAATGCAACGTCTCCAGGTCCCATGCTTATTCTGTACAAGTATAATCGAGCTCACACAAGGTGAGGAACTTGGTTGGATGTTCCCTTTTTGCAATAATTTTTGGATATGCCACTTTATTTCTTCATTTTCAAGAATAGAGTGACGAGATATCGACTCATTGGGTGGAGGTACTCTAGGAGTCAGATCAATCAAATGCTTGACCTGACAATGTAAAGGTATCCCTGTGGGTGAGGAGAAGATGTCACTATATTATTCAATGACCTTATCCACTTTCTTTTTTTGTGTGGAGGAACCCTTCCCAAGGACCATGGATGTGGCCACAATATTCCCCTTACTTTGAGATCGAAGTAGAAAGAAATAAATTTTTTCGGTCTGGGAGATGATCTTGTTTCATTTATTAGCAGAGATAAAAGAGATGGTGGTAGGTGGGGCTACCTACAGTATCCTGTATAACTTACTAGCCAAAGTAATAATAACAATGCAAGGCTTGGATTCATTCACAACATGACACTTCCACAAGTATGGTTGGCATAATAAAACATCATAGACTTCAATAGAAGCAACATCACACATTACCTCATTCATGAAGGGCTTGATGTTGTAGGTAAGGAGACACTATTGGCTGACTCAAAGATCTTGTCCTTGGTGGAGCTTGTTGAAATATGTAACTAGATTTGGTATACATAATGAAAAATGTAATCATGATTCTATGTATTTAAAGAAAAGAGAAAAATAAATTTATTATTGTAAGTCTTGAGGCATGGGTTTCATGCTAAAGATAATTTATTTTTATAGGTCAAAGTACCCATTGAGTGCTTATAGGTTTTTTATAAAGTCATTGAGTCATTTTCGTTTGTGAATGACCCATTTGGGAATGTTACATTTGTAAAGAAAATATTATTGAGTCATAATCAAGTCAAAAGACCCTCTGATACCTTGTCATGGCACAAATTTCATGTCGACCTAAGGAAACTTCTACTCGGCCTAAAGGAAGCAATTAGACCCTATGTGAAGCCTATATACAGAAAACCTAGACCTCATTTGGATAACACACTCTCACTGACATAAGTTTGATATTAAGGACAAAAGGAAGTGCTGTAACATCCCAGGTTAAATTTCCATGTAATAAAAGTTAATAAAGGAAAAACTAATAACCATTGTTGATGGGACACTTATTCCAAGCTGAATGTTGGGGAAAAAATCGTAGTGGGTGTTATTTTGGTTTATTATGGCTAAGGAAATTGGAAAAGGCAATGGCAAAGGCTTTGGAAAGGAAATGTGGCATTTATTGCCATTGATTTATGAAAATAATGGAAATTAGGAGAAAAGGGAGGTGAAAGGTCACAAGTTGCATGTGAGGAGGAAAATGAAGAAAATGGATGCCTCATCAATAAAAAGGCTTTTGAGGATCAATTGGTACCTTTTGTTAGTTCAATTTTGGATTTCTCTCATTATTCTCTCTCTCTCTCTCTCTCTCACTTTTGGACACTTGGAGTTCTTGGAGCACCTTGGCATTGGAACAAGAAAGACAAAGAAGGAAAGAGGAAGGAAGGAGCAAGCAAGGAAGAGAAGGATCAAGAAAATACAATAAGATTCTTTGTAGGTATTGAGTTGCATGGTGCTTTCATTGCTATATTTGGCATGCATTACATTTCATGTGGTTCTGTTTTGTCATGGCATGGGGTTTGCTAGGTGTGTAAGTGTTTTCAATTTAGCCTTTCTATTTCCAAATACCCTTGATGAGATGGGTTCTCATGGTTTGGTTGAGCTGGATTGTTGAATGGATTCTAAGCGGAGTGAGGTGAATCTACGAAATGAAAAATGCATGGCCTATTGATCCCTTAAATGTATTGTGTATTATGTTAAATCCATTGGCATTGTAACCCCTGAACTAAACTGCGGGTTGCGGTAAATACAAGATTGTGTGCCTCGGTGGGCCTAGGACTCCTTGCCAGTGAAAGGAGAGATATATGGTAAATCCAAGATGTTCATTTCTCTCCGTTGGGCCTAGTAGTCATGGGATGGGATGTACGGTAAAGACTGAATAACCGGTCTCAGTGTAGGACCTAGTGATCCCTGGATTAGACTGTGGATTACGATAAATCTTGAGAGACTAGGTAGTAGTGAAATTCCTCATGGTGTAGGTGGAGAACTCCAGTTGCATCCATGTTTGCTTGGTTCTTTTTGGTTGGTTATGACTCCTGCATTCATGCTTGGAATATGGAACGAGGGTGCTTTGCTGAAGAGATATTTAGCTAAGCCAATATATTTTTAGGTGGAACATGGTAGTCCCATATCCAGTTGGTTTTTACATTCATTAATGAGAAGTTTATTTCCTTGGAATTTGATGTGTAAATGTATTGTTTTATATGTGGATCTTATGGCTGACGTATTACTGATATTTCTATTATTATTTTTTCTGGTTATGAGCATGCATTCTGACAGTGATGATGTATGGATCTCCTCTTGTTTTATTTGGAAATGAATAAACAATGTATCTATGACATAATAGATGATGCTGCAACTAATGATGTAAGGGAACAGTGCTTCTTAGAAATTCTTAGACATATATGTGACCCATATGTTTAGATCTGTTATTTAAACTTGTAGATTACATATTTGCGACATGTTTGAAGAAATTCCTATCGTGGCTAGTAGGGCTCTAGTCAAGTCCTTATTCCAATATTTTTTTGTACCATTTTTTTGCTGTTATATTTCGTGTCTAATCTTGTCATTGGGTTTTGGGCAGTGCCCTGAGCTCTAGGCCTAAAAAATTTCCTTAAATCCCATAGACGCGGGCACAAGTCTGGGAAATTAAGTCCCTAAACGCATGCATGCCTATGTCATGGGAGCATCCAAAGCCTCCCAGACGCACTCATGCCTATACTGTGGGAGAATTTGGGGGTTAAGTAGGTTAAAAATCAATGGGGCCCAGGGGATAGTTAGCTGAGTGGTTGGGATGGTTCCTCAGCGTCTTGTTATTGATGTGGAAGGTTTGTATGATGTGTTTCCATCGATCATTTCCTTAAGGTCAACTAGGAGTTTGAATCTGATCATAGTAGCCTCTCGTTAGATGTTTACATCAGTTGGCCGATTACTTGGGTAGATATGGGAGGAGGGTGTTACAAGTGCAAAGAAGAGGAAGGCTAAAGAAGAAGAAAATTCAAACTTTTGGATTTGGTTTTGGGCTACTTCTCTCCACACGTGTGAAGTAATTAGGGATAACATAATTTGCAGTGAAATCGAGTTGCAGAATTAAAGTTAGGTCACCAAGAATATTTGTTTTGGAAGTAAAATTCTCTAGGAGAGATAATCTACCCAAGAGAAGGAGAGAAGTTGCAATTTTTGGGCATATCGAAGTTGTAGTTGCAGTTGTAGTTTTAGTTTCTAGTTCTAGTTGTAGTTGAAGTTTCTAGTTGCAGTCGAAGTTGTAGTTTCCAGGAAAGACAAAATTATAGTTTCTAGGAAAGTTGAAGTTGTAGTTTCTTGGCAAGTCAAATTTATAGTTATAGTTACAAACTTCTCTCCACACGTGTGAAGGAATTAGGGAACATAATTTTGCAGTGAAATCGAGTTGCAGAATTAAAGTTAGGTCACCAAGAATATTTGTTTTGGAAGTAAAATTCTCTAGGAGAGATAATCTACCCAAGAGAAGGAGAGAAGTTGCAATTTTTGGGCATATCGAAGTTGTAGTTGCAGTTGTAGTTTTATTTTCTAGTTCTAGTTTTAGTTGAAGTTTCTAGTTGCAGTCGAAGTTGTAGTTTCCGGGAAAGACAAAATTATAGTTTCTAGGAAAGTTGAAGTTGTAGTTTCTTGGCAAGTCAAAGTTATAGTTATAGTTACAGTTGCTGAGTAAGTCGAATTTGATAGAAGGAGAAGATATTCAAAGAGGAAGCATTCACTTGGTCCTGGATGGGTTCTTGGTAAAGGGTATAGGTCTTGGAATTCATCAATTGAAGATTATATAAGAAGAATAATTCTTGTGGGTTTTCCTCTCAAGTTGGAGAGGTTTTTTCCTTAGTTGATGACCTACATATTGTGTCCTTTTTCTCATTTTTATTTATGGTTTGGTAGATGTTTGATGAAGAAGAATACATAATAATAATCATGTACAAGAAGAACCTAATTAAGAAAAGCAAAAATTCCTCACAAGCAATTATCAGTATAAGAGAAATAATCTAATATATCTGCCCTAGATTTCTCAACATGGTTTAGGAGCTAAGGTGACAAGTAAAGGAAGGGAAGTTCAATAAGGGACACTCAATACCTCAAAGATCAAGGTTCTAGAAGGATATCAAAGGCAAGGAAAATGCTACCTCGCTATCTTGAAGGAAGTATCAAAAACCTAGATCGATCAAAGAAGAAGTTCACAATTAAGTAATTCTTGGTATCCTTGCTCAAATCATAATCTCAAGAAAGGATACCTCAAAAGACCTTAACTCTACTCAAGAAAGAAAGGACTTAGATCTAAAAACATCTTGAATATTACTCATACAAGGAAATCTAGATCAAAGGAGTTGTCAGCATCAAGAAGCAACAAGGCATCATCAAGAAGATGTCCTCAATCATAATCAAAAAAGACATCAATTTGAGGAGTTAACCTTAACTTGACAAGTATTTATGCTTCTATATCTAAATCTATTAAAATGAATTCATTTTTCAAGGAGATCAACAAGTTGGTTGGGTAATCGAACTTTCTTGCATGGAAAAGAAGGATAGACATAGTCCTCAAGGAAAATGATGTTATTAATCATGTCAATGGAAAAGTATCCAAACCATATGAAGATAAATCACTATGTAAATATATGAAAAAGTATCTAAGGGCTCAAAGGATTCTCTCATACCATATGTAGAAGGGTTGGAGACATCAAAAGAGATATATGATAAGCTAGCAGATTTATACTTTGAAATCTCAATAGGACAAGTCGTATCACTAAGATATAAACTATACAATTTGAAATCATCAAAGGATGAAGGGATATTTACATGTCTTACTAAAGCATCACAAATAAGGAATCAACTTCAAGATCTAGGAGAGACGATATCCGATAAAGAAATAATTACCATTGTTCTAAATGATCTAACTGATGAACAATGAAACCTTGTATGAAAGTTCTATGAAGAGGAGAAAGCTATCCCTTTCAATAATTTGTGATCACTATGAAAGAGTTAAGAACATAGGTTGAAGGATATAAGATCAAATAAATAGGTTCAAACATTTTCTGTCATGTCAAGAAGCAAAGGGATATTTGGAAAGTTTGGTCTTCAGAAAAGGAAGAAGAAGATAAATATGTAAATGATTCAATGCTATGGATGTTGAGAATATGGGAACTACAATAGAGATTGTTCTAAGCTCAAGAAGGATAAAAACAAAAGAGGAGGGGAATAAGCACATATCACTAAAGAAGTGGAAGAAGCTCAAAAGAAGAAATCCAAGAAGGAGGAAGTAAAATATATCTACTACTATTGAGATAAGTCTCCTCCACCTAGTTCTTTTCAATTTTTGTGAAATATAGCTATCAGGGTAGGAAAAATTATAAGTATGATAAGATGCATCAATTTAGGATATGGAATCATATAAGCATATGATTGAAATCAAGAGCTCGTCATAAATAAGTGTGAAAGATAACTGAAATATAAGTCTATGATTGTAACCTATAGAAGGATATAGTTCTTGGTAAACCCATTAGAAGAATTAGTAGTACTTATGGGAAAAATGAAAGTCATCTAGTATATGTATCATCATACATCATTCAAAGGAGTATTTGTAGGGTGAGAATGATCAAGATCCTTCGTTGGAATCTTCATTGGAAAGTTCACCTATTGGAAGAAGAAAGTATCTCGCTGAGAATTCTAACTTGTATGGAATTCATGGGATGATGATATGATGTCAAAATAAGTGAAGCAGGATAAGGGATTGAAGTTATTTCAATCAAGGAAGCTTATGAAGGAAGTATAAAATAAGAGATTAGATATGTATGCCTATATTTTGGTAAAAGTTGAGTCATGTCATATGATTGCAGGAATAAATGCTCTACCTCGAGAGAATGATAAAAATAAAGGATATCCTCATTTGGAATAGATGAAGAATGGCATGAGTCACACATTGACTAGATAAAATCAACATAATATGTCCTCATATGAAGTATGAGGTGGTTGACTAAACTATGATTATAAGTTCTTGGGAGGAAATATGTGAATAAATAAAGGAAGAGATCATAATAATGCAACTATGGAGAAGGAAATCAACATCCAAGGACTATAAGATGTGACTATGAGATCTCCATGGGAAAGGTACAAAGATTCTGATGAATTTTTAGAAAGGGAGAGACCCTTGAAACCATATATATTTTGGAGATGCGTCAATATATATGCAATATTTTGTTGAAAATAGGAAGATGTCATGATGAAAAGACCATCTCAAAGTTAATATTTATTTAATGTTGATTTTTCTATTTTTAATATCTGGATGGAAAAATGGAGGGCTACTAAAGGAAGAGTCGTAGATGTCATCTACAGTTGAAACGCATCTGGTATGATGAAAGATCCTAAAGGAAAAATGATACGAAGAAGTTAGCAAGGCATGAAGATAATTCCATATATGGACTAATGGATCACTTTCCAATGAAAGAAAGGATGGCATGAATGACATGACTCATGGATTGTCGATTCCATATGAAGAAGTCCCTAAAGGATGAAGACTCACAAATAAAGAAAAAGAAGTTTCATGACATCGAAAGGAGGAGCTCTTCGAGCAACTGAAGGTCCCATGATATCCACCAATGAATGATAAGCTATTGTTTAAAACTGGTCCCTAGTTGAGAGGGAGTCTGGAAACAAGTTTCTAACTTGGTAGAAACTTGGAAGAAAATACCCAAGTTAAGAGGGATTTTAGGTACATTCCTTCCATAAGAATGAGTAATTCCTTCATTGGAATAGGTATATCCCCCCAAATTAAGAGGGAGAGATAGACACATCATTACTGTCTTCACTTGGAAAGATAGAATAGAGGATTGAGTAAGCATCTGACATCAAAACTCATTAAGGATGTAGTAGGTAATCCAAGATAATAGGAGTCGTGAAAGGACCGATATTCTTTGAGGACTAGGAATCCAAGATAAGAATAGTCTTGGTGGAACACACTCTAAGAGAACCCAGTTGGGGTATGTTTTGAGATAGATAATGATGAGGGTGTCTATAAATAATTGGTCTCACCAACATTGCTATCTGATCTTGTGGAGAGATAGAGCTGTTAATCAAGGCCTTTCTGTGTGATAATGTTGGATGATATGATGCTATACAGATGGGTTACCAATTTGAATCTTCTTATGATAATTCTTCAGATTTAGAATGTCCAGGTACCCTGTATGGATTATGAATACCTCCCTAGTTAAGAGGGAGTTTTGGAATATGTATCTAGGTTTGGTATTCATAATTATAGATGTAATCATGATTTTATGTATTTAATGAAAAGAGAAAATAAATTTATTATTGTAAGTCTTAAGGCATGGGTTTCATGCTCAAGATAATTTATTTTTATGGGTCAAAGGACTCATTGAGTCATTTTCATGTGAATGACCCATTTGGGCATGTTACATATTGTAAAGAAAAAATTATTTAGTCGTGATAAATTCAAAAGACCCTCCAAGACCTTTCCATGGCACAAAGTTCAAGTGGACCTAAGGAAACTTCTAGTTGGTCTAAAGGAAGCAATTCGACCCTATGTGAAGCCTATATAAAGAAGACCTCAACCTCATTTCAAGAACACACTTTTACTCACACGGGTTCGATCTTAAGGACGAAAGGAAGTGAAAAGAAGAGGAAGAATAAAGAAGAAGAAAATTCAAAGTTTTGGATTTGGTTTTGGGCTACTTCTTTCCACACATGCGGAGGAATTAGGGCACATATTGTAGTAGTGAAACCAAGTTGCATAATTGAAGTTAGGTCACTAGGAAGAGTGTTTCTGGTAGTCGAATTCTCTAGGAGAGAGAATCTTCCCAAGAAAAGAAGAGAAGTTACAATTTCTGCACATATTGAAGTTGTAATTGCAGTTGCAATTTCAGTTACAGTCAAAGTTGCATTTTTTGGGCAAGACGAAATTGTAGTTTCTGGGAAAGTCAAAGCTGTATATTTTGGGCAAGTCAAAGTTATAGTTGTAGTTCAGTCACTCTGTAGGTCGAAATTGCTGGAAGGAGAAGCTATTCAAATAGAAAGCATTGACTTGGCCTTAGAGGGGTTCTTGGTTAAGGGTTTAGGTCTTGGAATTCATCAATTGAAGATTTTATAAGAAGAATAATTCTTGTGGGTTTTCCTCTAAGGTTGGAGAGGTTTTGGCCCTGGATGATCACCTACATATTGTGTCCTTTGTCTCATTGTTATTTATGGTTTGGTAGTTGTTTGATTAAGAAGAACACATAATAATAAATAAGTACAAGAAGAACCTAATTAACAAAAATAAAAATTCCTCACAAGAAGTTAGCATTATAAGAGAAATCAACTAATATCTCTGCCCTAGATTTCTCAACAAAGCCACCCAATGGTGTATGGCTGTAGGTGTGATGTGGTCAGTAGTCCCAACCACTTAATGAACTTTGCTGGGATGAATTTATTTTGGTTCATGCTGTTGACAATGAACTGAAGTGGAGACCCCCTCACCCACATATGTAAGTGGAAGAGACGCTCCCCTTCCTCTGGATCTCCGGGCTCAAATTTCTAGACCTTTGTGGTGGAAACAATGGAGTTGGTCTCCTCATCAATAATATACTTCCCTTTTTCATTCCCCTTGTTAGTTTCTAACTCAGAGTCAAAACATGCATCTGACTCTGAAGCCTTTAGCTTGACCATCAATGGCTGTTTGGCGTGACACTCACTTGTGTTGTGAGTGGGGCTCTTGTGGAACTCACACCACTTTCCCATGTCCTTTTTTGTCTTCGAGGTATTTTTCTTTTCTGGAAACTTCGATGGTTTCTCCTAGGTCACCCCACCTTGGAATTGTCCTTTTTTTCTACGGTTTGGGGATGCCTTTTCCATGCTTTGGATTCACAAATCCAAATTATAGCCTCTTATGTTTAAATTTTTGGTCGATATTGACATCATATTGATATGTGGTCCCAAGCGAGTAGATGTACAGGAAACCCATCTCATATTGGATGTATTCATGTAGATAACCACAATACTTAAGTACCAGATGCTACTTAGAATCCTTGATATCCAACTTCGTGTGAAGGGTATAAAAAATATTGGTGAACTCCGACATGTCTTCATCTCTTCCTTACCACAATGTTGTCCATTTTATGTACTTATCTTCATAGCTCCTGACAGGGTAATAAATTTCCTTGACAATGTATCATAAATAATTCCAAGTGGGTGAGGCTAAAAATAGTGATGGTTCTCTCTCATACCTTTCCTCACAGTAGGTTTCCCAGTAGTCCTTGACGTGGGGGGCGAATTTGAGGAGTGAAAAACCAATCTTTTCCCTATTGGAAAAATCATGGATCAAAAAATATCCTTCCAACAAATTTAACCATTTATCTATTTCATATGCATCTATCTGGGCTTGAAATATAGGAATTCCAAAGTTCACTTGTACCTTAAAGGGGTAACTTAAAGGGGGTGGCACCTATGAGATGGCTGCCGGATGAAGATGTTTCGCCCATTGTTACCTGCCGAAGGATGGAGGAAAAGATATCCATCATATCATTCCTTTATCGCTCGAGGGATTCTTTGAGCAACATTTTGAAAGGATCTCCTACCCCCTTGTCTTTCTTTTCTTTTGCCATGGGAGGATTTCAGGCTTGACAAGGATGGTCTTGCAAGGGTTAAACCTATTCAATTCCTAAATCCTTATACCTTGACCTCATTAGGAACATGCACAAAAAAACAAATAAAGAGAAGAAAACTCTAATACCACTAATCCGAATTTATGTAGGATCGAAATGAAATACATATTTAAATAAAAAAACATAGCTAAAATGAAAACTAATCTTCAATTCATTAATAAAAATTACTGACTACTGTTTACATGTAGAGTCAAAATAAATTATCTCGGGCGATGGTAGTTATCTTTGAGAAGAGATGTGATGAATATATGCCTTTTGAAATGTGTTACAATGGGGCTTAAATTCCTTTTTATTATTTAGAAACAAGGGAAAGACCTAAACATCCAAAACCCTAACCATAGGAGAGGAAGCGATAAACGTTTGTGGGGCTTGTTGTGGTAAGTTGGACCACCAATTTCCAGGGGTCATAACTTTAGCATACGATGTCCATTTGGCTATCATAATACCTAGTTTGGCACTTTTCGATCTCTCTATTTTCTTGGAAAAATATTTTTTGGACCTCAAAATGACTCTGGAAGTTCATGACCAGAAAAAATCCCAAAAATAGTAACTACGCTAAAAATTAGGAGACTGAAAGGAAATGGTGTTGGGCATCCAAGTGGAATAAGAGGGTGGCCACCAATATCCACCTAGATGATCGAGTGTTGTTCTCAGTGTAATGTATCAACAAGACAACTGAAAACTTATCTAAGGTTGGTTTCAGGGTAACCTTGGGGGGGTTATGATATACCAGAGGTACATGGAAGTGAAATCTATGTATATATGTTATCTGATGCACTACTACTCAAAGGGGTGCTAACAAGGGTTACAAGGAAGTACAAGAAACATGACCACCTCTTGTAGTTCCTGGGTGTATGCACAAGGCATACACCCAAGGCTAGCCTAATTTATTTATTTTTATTTTTATTTTTTTTCTGCTAAAATTGTTGGTGTGTTTGTCTCGGGAAAGTGCTCTGATACCACTTGTAGTATGCTTGACCCGAAGAAAATATCAAAAATGTGAAATATTCCAGAGATACACTAAAAATAACTTAGAGATATGATAACAATGGAAATATTTTATTAATATTTGCAACAATAATGTTCACTCGCCTCTTTGAGGGGGTAACCCCCAATAGAGCAAAGCTCAATTACACAACAAAAGACAAAACTTTCCATATTATCTTCAAAAATATATATATTTTTGAGACCCAAAACCCTAATTGCTTGTGATCGCTTGCATAATGCAAGTTAACCACATTATTTATTAGCTATGACTTGTTATATCTAATTGTGGTACTTTTTTATCCTTGCTGTTGATAGGTATAACACATTAAATATTGTGTTGAACATAAATTAACCTTTGACCAAAATTTGAATTGCAATATATAAGATTTACATTAACAAACTAAAATAATTTATTTTTTAAATATATTAATTTTATTTATTTAAGGTTTGATTGGTCCGTTTCGTTTTTCTCTTATTGTGTAATGACGTTTGTGTCGCTTATCGTGCATTTGCAGTGAAATAAAAAATCACAATGACATCATTGTACCTATATTTCGTCTAAATATGCCCTCTCATGTGGCTTAGTCAATTATTAGTAAAAATTTTCCGCTCTTCTTTCCCAAATCATGGTGCTCGTCATCTGACCATTCAAGGAAACCAATTGTATTTGTATTTGTCACAAAATAAAGTATATCAATATGCACAGACCCTCAGTACAAAACTTTACTTGAATAGAACCATGATGTAATTAAAATTTGTATTTATTTCTCTTCTCTTCACGTGACGAAGAGTACTAGCAGGGATTTTAAGTGGCCAAGTGTCTCAACTATTCAGAGAACGTTTAGATACACTATTTCAAATTCTTACAAAGTACGCTTAATTGTATGAATGAAATCACGTTCTCAAATTTGCGCATAATGTTATGGCGACACACATATATACATATATTATTTGTTTTCTAATTGTGGATTGCGAGAGAGGATTGAAGGCTTTAATAAAGAACATTATCTTCAGCTTAATATTTATATGGAAGAATATGAATATGTTATTTTTGTTTTTAATTACTTTTGAGAAAATGTATATTTTACTAAGTGGACAATATCTTGAGCACAATATTTATCTTTAGTTGATTTTTCTAGTTTTTATTGGTTCTGAGATAATATAGATTTTACTTAGTGGGTTGTCACGTGTATGGTTATACATTAATGGCCTGTCACTTGTATAGTTATACATTAATGGCCTGCAGAATGAAAATTGCGTGGCACCTTCACAAGGTACCAAAAGTATTTTCTTTTGTCTCAATATTGTGATATGGATGATAGAGTCAATGTCATCATTCTATATAATTCCATTACAACATTATTATCCTTGTCGCGGGAAAATATTAAACATTCAATGAGGTTATTTAACTTTTTTATTTTAGTTTAATTTATTTTGTGAATATTAGTAAAATTATCGTAGTGGTCAATGTTAGCAATGCTACCATTATTGTTTATTTTTTTTTAAATGTAGGTAAGTTTATTATGCATTATTATAAATTTTTGCTCTGATGGATGAAGAACATGAAATAATATGTGTTGGTTTCAATGGTTTTCATCAAGTATTAAATAATATGTATAAGAAAAAAGGAAGTCTTCATTATTTTTACACATAATCAACAATACAAGGGGAAAAACATTTTAAATTCGAGCATAACCTTCCAAATATATGTCATAAATAGCTGGTTCGTAACTTTCAAAGTTAAATAATTAAACTAATGACATGGAATGCTAGCTATGCGGCCTTGTTATAATGTGGGTCAACCACTTAAAATGCTTACGAGCTTTGTTTATTAAACTAGATAATCATGATTCTTATGGGGCATCTTGGGCTTGTTACATTAATAAAGGGGTTAGGGTCGGACCCTAACATTCATTAACTTCTCTCCAAATTAATATATCTCTTAAAAACATAATTTGAATAATTGTATCAATATATTATCTAACTAATATTTTTAACATTTAATTTGATTTTTATAATATATTCATAATGAGATGGTTAATTGTCGCTTCCATGAATCTAATAAATATTTTCAACATTTAGTTAGAGAGTTGTAATAAATTTAAATTGTCCATTTTTTTTTTGCAAAGAAAAAACAACAAACTTTATATTAATAAGAGTTTGTTTACATAGGTCTACTCATCCATACTCATCCACATGTGACAACCAAGATAAGAATATAGTTCATGCACAAAAGACATGTCAGGAAAAAGAAAAAAGAAAAAAAAGATATATATATATATATATATATATATATATATATATATCATCAAGATATCTCCAACTCACCCTATATGTATCCCCTATCCTCTACTAATAAAAAATAGTATAATTGTCTTTAGTATAATTCCATTTCATGAACATCATATCAGGGGTATTCCTTTCAAAAAATACAAGTACGAC
This sequence comes from Pinus albicaulis, assembly GCA_034641835.2. Classification (NCBI taxonomy): domain Eukaryota; kingdom Viridiplantae; phylum Streptophyta; class Pinopsida; order Pinales; family Pinaceae; genus Pinus; species Pinus albicaulis. The sequence goes on along the minus strand of CM076575.1, from coordinate 1,265,104,329 downwards.
ACAAACGAAAGAACATATTATTGATATATTGTTTTACCCTACCAAATGCCATTCTGAAAAGTTGAAATTATGATCTCCCCCAACTGATGTCGGTGTCCCATATTAGAGAATGCATCTTCCATGCCATCCTATTCCCTGTAAATGTGTGTGAATGACACCACCTGAAATAAAGCTTTCATATAACTGCTCCTCTACATCCAATTTTTTAGTAAAGGAGGCTCAAAACTGGTCCTATTGACAACCCAATCAAAAATAGTCTTCGAGTCTCCATATACAACCAAAGACTCACTCGAAAACCAATATGCACAAAATAAAATTGTCCATACGACAATGACCTTCTCCCTTGTGTTGGATCCCCACCCACTATTCCAACAAAAATGATAAAAATTTCCAAGGCTAAATACTATATTCCCCAGAACCAGACTTATCCTTATCGGGCACCCCATCAAATAAGCCAACTAGGAAGCAATGTCAAATATCAATGGGATGAATATGACACGTTGATCTCTTAATAACCATAGGCCCATATTCCATATAGTATGCTACAGTCCACATGCAAGTGATATTTATAAATTGTGTAGTCTTCAAAGATATATATATATATATATATATATATATATATATATATATATATATATATATATATATATATATATATATATACCCTAGAATATATATAATGGTAGTGAACAAAAAACAAGATATTCAGCCATCCAATCCCGCAGACACTGTTCAGTGGAGGTGTTGTTCGATACAACAAAAAAGTTTAAAATATTCAAAACACCGATCCAAATGGAGGTAGCATATGGAAACCTAAGAAATAAATGCAATACATCCTCTATCTCCACCTTGTAAAATACACATCTGCCAGGTCCATATAAACCACAACAACATAGGTTGTCCGAGGCAAGGAATCGATTCTGCCATAGAAGCCACCCAATTTTTTTTAGTTTGATTGGAATTCCCCCCCTTCCAAATTTTGTAGAACCAACCATAAGCTTCAAATTGCATAAAGGAAAAAGTGATTTATCGGTAAACCTCAGATATCAAGATTTGATCCTGTATAAGTTTACCATCCCAATTAAAGATATACTCTCATCATTTAAAGAAATTATAGCCTATATAACATTAATTATACAATTCTCCCAAATCACTTGCAAATCACCAAATAGGCCCAACTCTCAAGCGCTCACTTAGGAGGAGAAAAATCCATGTCACCCTTGAGGGATCTGAATTTGGTTTAAATAGTATATTCCCAAATCGTGAATATGTTGAACAAGTGAAACATGAAATGTATGGTTTCCCAGAAAGCCTTTAATAGGAGAAAGGCTGACTTCAACACGAGAACTAGTACCAAATTCCCATTTCATGTGCATAATAAACCATTGTTTGATCTTCAACATGCTCCTCAAGATATATGATACCGAAACTAGTGTCCCAACATCGACAGATAGCCACTCCTGAAAATTTTTGAATTTCGTATATTTTACCTTGATAATATATTTCCAAATTCCATTTCCATTTGTAGCACGCAACGTGCTTTTGACTAGTAAAATCCAAGAACGCTTTTCTGTGTATAGTAAATTCCATCCACCATCCTCATGGCACTTTGTAATGACATCAAGTCGAACAAGATGTATCTTACAAGCTCCTCTCAACCATTCCCAAAAAAACATTGAGATATAAGAATTTATCCTTTTGATGATATTTTTAGGAAAAATATATAAGTGCATCCAGAAAATGACAATACTCTGAAGAATCGATTGTCGAAGAATTAATTGACCCCCAAGGGTCAGCCATCTATATGACCAAGAAGAAAATATGCGCTCAAATTTGTTAATAAGCCAGATTCAATATTTTATAACATATTTATTTGGTTTCAATGGTCATACCAACATATATTGAAGGGTTAAGCATAAAACAGAGGGTCATTTTTGGGCAGAGACTTTGATTTCCCTTATTATCATCATGATAATGGGATAAGAAACTTTAGAACTCGTGGAAACAAATGATATAGGGCAAGTGAAAATTTCCTCATCATCCAAAACTGGGAAGTGGGTTTGGGTTAATGCCAAACAGTATCGAGGCATTTTAAAACGGAGACTAGCTCGTCTAAAATGGGAGTAGATAAGGAAAAAAAGGACTCAAAGGGAAAGTACCCGGGTCCTTTTCAAGAAAAAAAATTCAAACAAGTCCTCTTTGCAAGCATGTGGCAACAAGTCCAAAGGAAAAGGAAAATTCATTGATGATTATGCCTTATATAGTCCCACATCCACACCTCTCACTTGGTCATATGATCTTTATGTGAAAGAACTGTTAAATGTAAAATAGAGGTTGGAAGTAGTAGAAGCTAAAGAGCTAGAAAGAGATTGTACAATCTATATAATAACAGCTGAAAACCAGGCTTTAGCAGAAAGAAACAAAGTTCTGAAGGAGCAAGTGTCATTGCTATAGGAAGCTCTCTGAATAGGGAAAACATAATGGAAACACATGAAAGTGGAGGTGAAAAACATGAAGATAATTGCAGTGGAGAATACAAAGGTGATGAATGCGAAACCATCCTAGGATAAGGGAAAAGTAGTTTCCCAAATAGACAACAATGAAGAGACATAGAGAGAAGAGAGGAAAGGAGATTCCATAAAACTCTCCAAAACCTGGGCTCAAGATATTAGAAATTCTGCTAAGAGGGATGGAGAAACAAACATTCAGGTTGACAACATGCAAGATAGAGAAAGACAGGAAAGACATGATAGAGCAACAAACATAATTATTAAAGGGGTGAAATATTATGGGAAAAATGAATGTACTCTTGACCTTTCAAGAGACTTCTTGAAAGACAAGCTCCAATGACAAGGAATAATATGTCAAGCATGGAGAGTAGGTAAGCCTAACGGTGAGAGAGCCATGCCCATAAAAGTCATCATGCCCAAATTACGTGATAAAGATATCATTCTAAGCAAGAAGCAGCTCTTGAGTGGTTCTCGGTTTTTCTAGAAAAAGACTTAACTGTAAGAAAATAAGAGGAAAGGAGGGACGAAATGAAAAAAGTTAGGGCAGTAAGAGATGAGGGAAAAAGAGCATGGATTTATAAAGGTAAATTTGTGATAGCACAATTTTGACCTCCTTCCAAAAAAAGGCAACAAAACCATAACAAATAAGAGGCAACAAACTCTTCAGCAAGAAATTCTGAAGCAAGGTCAGTATGGGCAAGCAGGGACAAAGACTCAACTGTGAGTCTTGCATGTCAAAACAAATAGCAATCAAGTCGTACCCAGGTTTCATTAAGATGAGTTTGTTGGAACTACAGGGGTTACCCATGGAGACGAGGACCTGGGTTAGGGCCTATTGCGGAAGGTAGAGACATAATTTGCCTCATAGAAACACATGAGCATGAAGGGTGCAAGACACCTTTGTTTGAAGGGTATTGGAAGATAACAGTGTGGAACAAGGCAGCAGGGAATGGCAAAGGGAACGGGGGTATCATGGTATTAGTAAGAGAAAAAGAAGGTAGTTTCATTCAGCTAGAAAAAGAATACCCAAATAAGCAATTTCTCTGGCTTAAAATATCAGAAAATGGAAATCACATCAGAATTTCAACATGCTATTTTGCGCCGCAAGTTTCAAAAATATACAAAAGTAGAGGGCTTGACCACAAAGATTCCTTTGCAGCCCTAAAAACATATATTACAATATATTCTCAACTAGGTGAAGTCCTTATAGTGGGGGATTTCAATGCTAGAACTGCAGGTGCAGAAGCTAGCATTCTTTGTTGTAAAGAAGACTGTGACCCTATCTGGCTTACAGAAGAGAGTAATCATCAGTGGGAACAAATTTTAGAGGATAAAGGCTGCAATCTCTTTGGAGAACAATTGCTTACGCTATGTGGGGCTTTTGATTTAGTCATTTGTAATGGTTTGACTAGATGGGAAAAGTCTGGTAATTTCACTTGCAATACTTACAATGGAGCAAGTTTAGTAGATTATGTAATTTTCTTGCATAGTTTGTGTGAGAAAATGGAGGAAGTGCTTATTGGAGATCAAATTTGGGACTTAAAATTAGATCACAAGCTAATTTATTTAAGTTTCTCTTGGACCGAAAAGAAGCAATTAGGGTCAAAACTTAATGTGTTCAACAAAATCCCCCAAAGGGAAGAATTATTTTGACTGCAAAGAATTGTAATACCTTCAAAAAAACGCTAGAGAGGCTCTTTGAGAAGGAGGAAATATCATTTCATGGCCTTCATAGTCACAGATTAACACATTTAATTCAAAGTGCACTTGCTGAGTGCAAAAGAGAAAAAATTAAGAATTCTGAAACAAATTGCTTTTCGGTTAATGCTTGGTTTGATGAGGAATGCAAAAAGGAAAGGAGAAGGTGGAAGGAATCAGACAAGGATAACATAAATATCAAAGATTACAAGCATATAGTAACAAAGAAAAAGGCTGATTTCATGGTTTTGAGGAGAGAAGAACTAATATTCCTCGGGAAAAATAACCCCAAACTATTATGGAAGGAGCTCCAATCGAAAAATGTGCAAACTGAAAACAACATTAGAGCTTCTAAACGGTTTGACTATGCAAGACAAATTTACAAGCAAGATCCCAAGGTTGACCTTCTTCCCTTGGTCAACACAAACACAAAACTCTTCACGGTGCAAGAGGTAGAGATGGGTATCAAGAATTTGGGCACTGGAAAAGAAAAAGACCTAGATAAACTCCAAACGAAGTATCTAAAGTGGGGCTTAAAAATTCTTTCACCTCACATCACAAATTTTTTTAACAACATCATACAGCAAGGGCTCCCCATAGATTGGACAACTAGTATGGAAATACCTCTTTTCAAGAGTGGTGACGTCAATAATCCCTCCAATTATAGAACCATAATGATAAACCCCTTGTTTGCAAAATTATTTGGAAGCATGTTAGAAAGGAAAATCAGCAAGTGGGCAAAAGAAAGAGATAAACGTGCTAAAGCGAAAGTAGGTTTTAGACCTAAACATTCCACAATTCTTCATTGTATAACTTTAAGGCACATCATTGAAAAAGTTTGGGAAAAAAGGAAGAAGTATTTTGTTGCTTTGTTGATTTCAGAAAAGCCTTTGACACGGTTCCTAGGGATAAGCTTTGGGGCAGAATGAAGGAATTCAAGGTTCCCAAGCATTTGAGAGCAGCTGTGCATAGGTTGTATGAAGAGGTGAAAGTCAAAATTAGAACTTCAATAGGAATTTTTGAAAGTTTTAGAAGCAATATCAGGGTCAAGCAAGGTTGCTCATTGTCTCCTACCCTTTTTGGGTTAAATATTGACAAGCTTGAAGAGTGGCTAAATTCGCAAGGGGGTGATGATATCCATTTGGGAAAGTTCATTATAAGGCTTCTTTTGTAAGGAGATGACCTTATATTTATTGCTAAATCGACTCTTGGTTTGCAAGAGCACTTACGTTCCATTGAGAATTTTTGTAGAAGAGTGGGGATGCAAGTCAATATTAGTAACACGAAAGTAGTGGTTTTCTCTAACAAAATAAAGCATAACCAACATAAGTTCTACTTTGAAGGAAACATTCTGGAAGAAATTGCAAACTACAAATACCTCGGAATTGAATTCAACATAAATTCAAGTTGGGATAGTTGTAGAAAGAAAAGAACTTTAGGGGGTTGGAAAGCATTTTATGCTCTTCAAAACAGGTGTAGAGAGGTAGAGCTGTGGGACTGGAAAACCACTCTAACTCTTTTTGGGCTTCTAATGATTCTGGTGATTCTCTACAGTTGTGAACTATGGGCCAGCATCACAGCAGAGATGTAGTGGAAACAAATTGAGAAAATTCAGAAGCGTTTGATTACAAACAAATTCAAAATTAAGTGCAGTTCCTTACGATATCCTGTTAAGTGAAACATGGGTTGATCCTATTGAAGCAATTGCTATGGTGCGAGTCTTAAGGTATTTGAAACAAATTGAACAAATGGAAGAGGGTATATGGGCTAAGGTTGTTTTTAGTGACAGATTGTGCAAAAGAAAGAAGACTTGGATGCGGAAAAATAACAAATGGTTTAGTAAATGGGGAATTTGTTTGAGCATGTGTCCTACAAACAGTAAAGAGATAAAAAAATTTATAAGTTCAACAAACATACTTGGGAGAAAGAGCTAGGGAGAAAGAAGAAGTACTACATTGAAGAGTTTAACCCCACTCATAACCATCAACAAAAGGTGTACATAGGGGCCAATATATCTTGGAGATATAAAATTCTTATTGCTCAATTAAGGACTAATTCTCATCAACTCTGTTGTGAAACAGGACGCTGGAAAAGGCCAAAATAAATGTGGGAGGAAAGAGTATGTATTTTTTTCTTTTCTGGAAAAGTGGAAACAGAAAAACATTTCATTTGAGAATGCGAAGTCTTCAAAGACAACAGGGAAAATTATGCAGGTATTCTGGCAGCTAGTTCTTGGGATAATCTATTCAACGAAGAGTCTGTCGAGAAGTTGGGAGCGGTTATTGTAAAACTTCACAGGAAAAGGGTCGAATACAAGAGCCAGATGGAAAAGAAATCTGTCCCATATGCTATTTTTAGCCTCGTGGATGTTAAAAATACTTTATTTATTTATATGAAATTCAATATATTTGAAGCCCATATCCATATGTGCCTCATACACCCTGTTAGAGTCCTATGTTATAGTAGTCCATGTCAAGCTTGGTCATTTAATTTGGTTAGTTTGTAGCTATGTCAAACCTTGTGACATCATATGCAAGTACAAAGGTGTAATTTTTTTTTTTTGTTTATTCCTTGCGCTATGCTTGAGGATTTTAAACTTCAAAATGTCATGATTACACTCAAGAAAATTTCTAGAACACATGGAGCATTTTAAAAGCTTAATTTCACTTCCAACAACTCATTGAGTTTGTCACCTGTTCTCCTGAGGTGCTCTGGATGTCAATAGGAAACTTGCTGTGGTTTCACAGTTGATATGGTTTCTTGAACCTTGATGACCTCCAGGTTTAGAAGTTTTTTTTTCTTGTTCACTTTGCTTTTAATACCTCAAAATTCATCTCAAAATTTTCAAGAGGGCACTCAACTAGTCAATTTCATATCTATTCCTTCACCGCTGTATTTTTTTTCTATGCTGTTGTCAAAGAACATAAGATATGAAGAAAATCAATGATTTTTCACTTCTTTTCATAAGTAGAGATTCAAAGAGGGTTCATGAGATTTTCAACATCATCCATCAACCATTTTTCTCAGTCAAAGACTCCAACACCTGGTCAAACCTATGCAAGAAAAGGTCTTTTGCGCATAGTCGTTGCACTTTTGATGTAGGTGATGATTTTGAAGAATGGGGGGATGAAATATGATAAGAAGTGTTTTTATAGGTCTATTATGCTACAATAATCATTCATCACCTATAAATCCCTTTTAGAATTCAAGTAGGTCTCAAAATTCACAAAGGATGAGCTTGCTGCATTTTTTAATGTTTTAGCGATCACCTTCAAGATTAGTTTCCGACCAACATGAGATCAATTTTGAAAAAAAAAAGATGTTTTTTGTCAATAATGGGAAGAAAAAATAAAAAATATTTATAAAATTTTACAAATATATCATGGTTTTGGAGATATGCAATGACCATTGAGGCCTATTTTTCAAAGAATAAAATTCAGTATTTTTTCTTGTTTTAGTCATTGTTGTTTTGCATGCGTTTCTAACAATTGGAAGCAAATTTTTGAAAATAAAAAGAGGTTTTTGTTAAGAATGGATAAAATAAAAAATAATCTCTCAGTTTTTACACAGGTGTTACATTTTGGGAATTAAATATGCCACTTTGAGACCCATTTTTCACAATTTCTCCAAGCTAGATTTGCTAACAAAGTGCTAGATATTTTTGGAATTCGACTTGGTGGATATCCAAATTGACATAATCGACTCAAAATTTATTTTAATAATTAAGTTTGAATATTTTTCTACCCAATCCGATGATTTTATAATCAGTTAGCATGTTTTTGGTTAGTTAAAAACCAAACCCTAGATAGTAGGATATGGGCATATTTTCCAAATATTTTGTTCCTAAAGCATTGTAACCTCTTCCTATCTTTTGGAAAAGGATGGATTTCATCTTTCTTAGTCCAAGGATGAGATAATTGTATATATTTAATGAATTTTAGTGTGTAAAAGGTTGGTTGGTTAGTGTGTGATAGAGAAAAACCCTGTGCATTGTACAGTTCCATTGGAAAATTTTAGAGAATGATGAAAGCTGAAGTTTACTTGTACATGGATTCATGTGCAAATAATTTATGGTGATGTTTATCTTAGTTTGTGTTTCATTATCTTCTATTATTTACATGCTTCAATTTTATGACTTCAATCCTTAGTTTAATAATTCATTTCAGAGTTCATGATTCAAATGCTTTGTTATAGATAACTAAACATTTCAATATTTCTTCCTCCATTGTAAAATCTAAAATTCATCCTCAGCTAGATTATTTAGTTTTTACCAATTCCACTACTCCTCTACTCATCTCACTACAACGAAGTTTGATAAAGACACCATAAATATTTCCTACCTTGCCCATGTCTAAGGATCCTTCATTTTCCCATCTGTTCACTCAGAATCATTAGCTTAAATTGAGTCCATGTCCAATGGATTTTCCCTCTCCCCCTCCATCAAAATTTTAAAATTATTCTACCTTTATCTATAGACCTAGCCTAAAATCTAGAAAATTTCATAAGAGAGATCCCTCTCTGGGTTTGGAAGGGATAAATTCCAGACCTAAATATTGGTTTTTGATTACTTTTGGGTTCCTCTACTCAGCCTAGAGGAATTACAAAGTGCTAACATAGTGGCACCATTGTCGGGGAGCGAAAGGTTTCATCTTCCCTGGGAAAGAATCATAAAGATCATATTTGACTTTTGATGGTGAACAAAAGACAAACACATGAAGGCTATACCATTCACTCTACAATTCCAATCAATGTTACATTCATATTTAAATACTCCACTAGAGGATGAACCTTAATTGACAGAGAAATGGAGAGACATTTAAAAAAAAATAGGCATCAAAGCTTCGACTTTTTCCAAGAAATATTATTCTTTTTCATCAAATACCTCTTGTCCTTTCTTAAATATGTTAAAAGAAGTTTCCTTTACTTGTCGTATTCTAATGATGACTATGATCAATTTTATGAGCCTCATGTGAGCCAAGCTCCTGTCATACCTTTTGTACCAAATACTCTATCTTCCAAGTTTTAAGAGAGATATAAACCTCTCATATTTCCTCTAGTTCTCCATGAATATCCTCCAAATTATTTCAAGTATCTTCCAAAGTTTGATGGAGAGATTGATAACATTGCAGTTGAAAAGCACATACATGCTTTTGAGTATTTTATAGATCTGCTAGAAATTGAACAAGATGATGTATGTATGCAAGATTTCACTCAATAATTGCAAGGATAAGTTAAGAAATGGTTTATAAGTATGCCTAATGGAAGCATTGCCAATTTTTAACAACTTGAGCAAAGTTTACTTGCCAGATGGGAAGAAAATAAGAACCCTATGCAGATATTGGATGCGTATGAAAAGAGAGGTCTAGGAATTTTCATCTAGATTTAACAAAGTGTAAAACTAAATACCTGCTCAGATTAAACCTCTCCCAGGGATGGCTTTGCTTCACTACCTTGATGGCTTCGATGTTAAGCTTGCTTATCATCTCAAAGAAATGAACCCAACTACATTGAAGGATATTCAAAACAATTATATTGGAGTGGAAGCAAATATGCTAACCAAAATTTCCAAGATGAAAGATGAAATAAGGGGAGTGGTTAAGGAGGAGCCTTCATCATCATTAGATAGAAAGTTGGATGCTATAATGAAAGCAACGGAAAGGGTGGTAGAAAGATTTACTTTGGAAAAAAAAAATCTGTTATTAGAGAATGACAAATGCCCCCTCAAATAAGAAATCCCAAATTTTGAAGACCTCAAGTTCAAAAAATACCTCCTTTCCAAGAAAATTTTGCAGAAGATGAAGAATTAGACGGTGAAGTGTATGAACATGAGTCTGAACATGAAAAAAAAACAACTGATCTAAATGTTGAGGAGAGGGATAATAATTTAATGCATTCTCTTGAATTTTTTAATGTTGATGATGTTGTAGAAGAAAAAGAAGTTGTTGGCCCAAATTGTTTTGTTGCTGATTCATGTCACCATGATCTAGAAGATGATTATTTTATGTGTTCACTTGAAGATAATCATTAAGGTGAATTGACAGTTCAACTTGCAGAAGAGCAAAGTGTTCTTCCAAATTTCATTTTTGATGACATTGCGGACGTAGTTGACTTGCCCAAGTATGATGAATATGATTATGACTATCTCGTTGATTTTGAGGTTGACTCTTCAGAGTGACCAATGACATGTTCTCAGCCAGAAAACGTTCAGTTTCAACAACTTAAGGAAAGAAAAAAACCTACATATGTCAGTTATGACAACAATGGAGAACATGAGGAAAGTACTAAATTAGGTTAAGGAACTTTTCCCTTGTGTTTTGATTCATTCCAATTAATTAAGGATAATTTTCATAATATTATAAGTCATCAATCTCACACTTATGCTATTGAACATGAATAACATTACAAATTAATTCAAGGTAGTTCTGTGCCATTATGTTTTGCTTCATTTGAGTTCCTAAAGAAAAAATTTAAAATTGTCAATGAAGCAAAGGGTTGTAAGCTTATGAAAGATCATATAGTCTCATTGGAAAAAATATGCAGCAAATTAAAATAGTCTTCTCAGGTTCTCGATGATCCAATAGTTGGTTATTTTGATGGTTTATGCAGTCAAAATTCTCATTCTTTGACTAGTTGTGAGCTTGAAAATAGGGATGATGAAGACTTAGTTTGAAAACCAACATCATTTTCTTGTCTATTAGGGGTTTCATTACAAACGTCATATGAATATTTGCATCCCTATCATGATAGCTATAAGTTGAGATTATATGAAAGCAAGGATGTAGATGAAAGTTTTTATTCATCGTATGCAGACCACGTACAATAGAATTACAATCTGTTGGATGATTTGAACTTCAGTGTTCATTCAATTGAAGACCCTTTTGTAGCTTTATTGGAGACAATAAACAATCCCAAGATTTCTAATTTTCTTGAATTTAAATATGTTTATAATTTTTTCAATGAGTTATCAGTGAGAAGGTTTTCTATTTTGCTCGTAAAAAAGCATATGCAAAGAGCTCAACCAGTGGATAAAGTGATTTCATGGTTGCATTGGATTTTTGACTTCACTTGATCAGGAAAATCATAGAGTAACTTAGGGTAAGTAGGTGTGAAAATAAGCTCATGGGAATGAGCATGTTCCAACCATTTTCAATTTTTATTTTCAGCAGTGAGTTTGCAGCAGTTGCAGCTTGATTTTTGACTTCAACTTCAGTCATGTTCAATAGTTTGAATTAAGATTTTAGTTAGCTTAATTTTTCGATATAATATTATTTCAGTGGAGAACAGGTCATACACATGTTGCATGTATGGTTTGGGATCAACCCATTGGATTAGACTACTAGTCTACGATGTTCTTTGGAACCTCACAGGGAGGATGCCATCCCCATTGAAGCGAGTTTTAGAGTCCTATGTTATAGTAGTCAATGCCAAGCTTGGTCATTTACTTTGGTCAGTTTGTAGCTACGTCAAACCTTGTGACATCATTTGCAAGTACCAAAGGTGTAAGAAATTTGTTGTGTTTCTTCCTAGCGCTACACTTGAGGATTTTTAACTTCAAAAGGTCATTATTACACTCAAGAAAATTTCTATATCACATGGAGTGTTTAAAAATATTAATTTCTCTTCCAAAAAGTCATTGAGTTCATCACCTATTCTCCTGAGGCACTCTAGACATCGATAGGATACTTGTTGTGCTAATGTTTTAGGGAATTTGCTGCACTTTCACAATTTCTATGGTTTCTTGCACCTTGATGACCTCTAGGTTATAGAATTTTGTTTTTCTTGTTCACTTTGTGTTTAATACCTAGAAATCCATTTCAAAATTTTCAAGAGGGCACTTAGCTAGTCAGTTTCACATCTATTCCTTCACCATTGCGCTTTTCTGCTACGCTACTGTAAAAGAAAATAAGATATGAAGAAAATAAATGATTTTAGAATTATTTACATAAGTGGGGTTTCAAAGAGGGTTCATGAGGTTTTAAACATCATCCATCAACCTTTTTGATCAGTAAAAAACTCCAATAGTTGGTCAAACCTATGCAATAATAGATTCGATGCGCTCAGTCGCTGCACTTTTGCTATAGGTGACAAATTTGAAGAATGTGTTAGTGTCTGAATGTTCAGTGATCAAATACACTCTTTGAGGTTTACTTGGTAGAAGTCCTTGGTAAATTTTTTATATTTTCAAACAAATTATTAAATAAAATTTGTTCAATGAATGTTGTCTAGGTTGCTCCCTTCACCCATTCATGGTCATCATCAATTTCAAGGTCGTTTCATTCATCATCAATCTAGGGTCATAGGTCAAGTAACATACCCTCATCTAGGTCATGGTCTAGGGCTTATTTTGTTTTGTCATCATAATTTCCAATCATGTCATGTGAAGAAGGAAAATAAAAGAACTTTTCAATAGTCAAGTCACCTTCATTGGGAGTTAGCAAAGATAGTAAATAAAGCAAAGGAAACTTGTCCTTTCTCAAGAAATGCGCTACATGGTCAAAGTTTTTCAAAAGAATTTTTTCTCAAAGTACAAGATGATGTCACTAAATCCATTAGAAGGGTCAGTTCATCATTTCTCAAGTTTCATATGTTTCCAAGCCAGTAAGTGATGATTCCTTACATCTCATTCAAGTGAATTTCTTCAGCAAAGAGTGGATTCCCTCTTCTAGGGTTTTTAACTATGTTTTTGGATTGCTGAGATGTTTAGCTTGCTTCAGTTGGAAAATCCTAGTTTCATCACATAAAAACCTTCACACATCACTTATATACCTTACCAAAATACTAAATATCATTCATATCCCTCCTTGTTATCATTTTCACTCAAACCCTAGTTCTCACTACGCTTTTGCAAAGAAATAGGTAAACTATGTGTTTTGTTCATTTTGCCACCTTTCCCATACCCATTTCAAAAATGTTAACTTGAATTGTGTTGCTAAAACACCATCCTACTTCCCCAAATTTTTAAGGAATTTTCCCTAACTCCATTCCCTCTGTTTTCTTGATTTTCACCTTCCCTTTACTTCACAACAAGCTAGGGTTTTATTTTGCTATCAAACATCATGGAAGGTGAGAAGAGAAAGTACAACACGGGAGGTCATCATTCCAGATATGAACCAACTCATATTCAGGAGATCAATGCTTCACAATTCATCAAAAGGTCATTTGCTAAGGTTTATATTTCACACAAGGAAAGTCCTACTTCAATTTTACTTTCTGAAACAATGAAGATGAATTTGACAAAAGTGAAAGAGGTTTTTTTTTTTTTTTAAAGGAAAAAAACCTCCTTTAGTTTATGCATAGGTGTTATGATTTGAGAGAAATTTCCAAAATAAAATTGTTCTAGGTCATTTTCTGCACTTTTGGATATGTTGTCTTCAAGTCAATTTTCAGGGGTTGGGAGCAGGGGTTTGCAGTGCTTGATGACTCCATTGTGTTGCAGAAATATTAATATTTCCAACCATACCACTTGCAGCCCCAAAATAATTTGGGAACACCTCCAAAATCCCTATCAAAGACCACGCTACACTTCTTCTGAGAGCATGCTATGCTTCTAAAAATTTTAGTGACCTACTTAAAACTTTGATTCTGAACAAATGGGAAATTATTTTGAAAACTGGAGGAGGTGTTTGTGAATAAAATACCAAATAAAAAAAACCATTCTCGGGTTTTCAAAACTCGTTATTTTTAGAGAGATATTGATCCATCGTTGAGCCCTAGTTTTGTAGAAATATTTTGGAAAATTTTGGATTTTTGGCAATTTTGACAATTTTGGATGTACAGAAGCGTCACGCAACTGCGCGACTCTTTTCCTCAGAGGTGCCAAATGAGGTTTTATCTACATGGTTGGATTTATTTTGGAGCCTACACTCCATATATGGTCTCATTTTTTCACAACACCTCCCAATTTTGGAGAAAAATTCAAAAAACACCCTATTTTTCATGCTCCTGCCACTGTTTTTCCTTGTGCGCTGCGCTTCTGGAGTAAACTTGGAAAAATGGAGTTTTGAAGGCCTTGAAGGAGGTATTTTCGAAATTTTAATATTGGGTTGGATATATGACATCCAGGGATACCTTTCAAAATCTTCATATCACCAGGAGGATGCCTAAAAGTTAGCTAAAATGCCCTCCAAGTGGCGCGACGCTTCTGCTGAGAAGCTCGACGCTTATGTGTGTTGCACGACGCTTCTGTCTTGGATGATTTCTGGACATGTGTCAATGAAAAATGGTCAAAATCTTGAGGTTACAACCATCCCATGAGGTGTTTTGTGGATAAGGAAGTCTGTTTTTTCCCCTCATTTTTGAGGTGTAATTACTCAAGGAGACAAAGACTCATAGTTATTAGCTAAATTTGGGGGCATTGTTTCTAACTTCCCTAAATAATAGGTGATGACCCATATGGTGCATTTATGATGTATTTTGGATTAGGTTTCGAACCAATGAGGTGTAATCTTGTCTATTTTATATATGAAGTCCAACTCAAGTCATTTTAGAGGTTAGATAGTTGATAAGGCAAGTGTGGAGCTTATGTATAATATTTTTTAGTGAAATCAAAGACATGTTGTAGCTATAATTTTGGGACTCCAGTGGTATGCTTATTAGAATTATTTTTTCTCAGTAACACCATAAATTTTGAAATGTTTATGCTTCCGTGAAATCGCATGTATGCTTCTATATGATAAATATTATGAGTCTATGAACAAAATTCTTGCTTTTTGTGCTGTGTTTTATAAGATTTTCATAAGTTTGTTTTACCTCTTATGATGAATGAACTCATGTGATATGCTCATTCTAACTCTCTATCTATTTTCAAACCCTATACTACAATGAAAATTTAAGTATGTTTCTAAGTACACCTACCTGGCCTCATATTCATCTCTGCAGCTATACGTTTGAAATAAGACCTAAAACCTAGACCTAGTTCCTTGATTGACATTCCTATCCAGAAAAATTAAAACAAAACCCTAATTCACCAAGCTTATATCTAGCCTAGTATAATTACATATCGAGTCACCTCACTAACTGCAAAAGTGACATTGAGAGAGCCCTCTCTGGTTTGGTAGGGCTAGCTACCAAATCTAAAGATTGGTTTGAGGTTACCTCCTTCAGTATTCATTCTCAGCATTGGAAAACGAAGGGATTGATAACATTTTTGGCACCGCTGCTGGGGAGTGAAGGTTAAATATTTCCGAGGAAAGAATAAAAAAGATTAGCTCTCATTGTTGATGGTGAACAGTGGTCAGGAATTTTATCTTTAATAAAAATTAGGTTGGTTAGGAGTGTCATTTTGAGTTAGGTCAGGTTGTTTTAGGTCAAATAAAGTCATACAAGTGATCAAAATTAATATTTGGTGTATAGTCATAATGGGTTTAAATGGTTATCAGTCATGTGACTAAGGTATTGTCATGTATAAAATTCAAAAATCCAAATGCATGAGGTTAATTAAGTCATTTTTGACACTTGGCACATTTTACCTGAGTTCGCACCGTTTTTTGTGAAAAACAGGTTGTTTTCACTACAAACTCACCTCACAGTTCTGTAGCAAATCTGTCATCCCACTAACTGAATTCACTACGAACTCATGATTTTATGCAAGCGGTAAGGGGATCAGTGAGCTATCATATTTTAAATTGTTAGGGGTCTATTTTTCATCATGTGCATATCTGATATGAGTCATTATTCATTGTATTGCATGCTTGACAATCATCACACCACCATCATTCCGTTTTCCCCTCCCACTTTCCTTTCCTAATTTAGCCTTCATCCATTTGAGCTACATCACTTACCTTTCAATCATTTTGAGTTTCTTGATCCATTGCCAATATTTTTCTCTTTTAGCTTTTGTCTAACTGTTGGCTTAGGTTTGTTTCCACCTTTGTTAACAAGCATCTTTGTAATATTCCAAAATAGGAAAAACAAGAATATTGAACATAAAACTGGAAATTGCCATAAATATCAATACATAAAAACATGAGAAAATAATTGATTCAATTCATTATGTATAATAACAGAAATGAGTACAATATCTCGAGGAAAAATACACTCAATCTAGGCAAAATAAGTCTCCAATGACCCAATACACCCAAACATGAAATATTGTTGCTACAAAAAATGTCTGAAGGCCATGACTACACAGTCTTATGGAGAATAACTATAGCTGGAAAATAAAAATACAAGGATCTGCTGATATATTGCTTTGAAAATGCCAGGACCAAAGATCTAGGCTCTCTAGCACAATTCCAAGACAACCCAGAAAGGGTTTCTAGAAATACACAATATAAAAAATGCAGCTCTAGGACTGAATTACGCTCTGAAACTGAATAACTGCTGAGAGGTGGCTGATATGAAAAAAAAATAGCTAATACTCCTCCCCACTAGTTTTTTAGATGAAGGGCTACTCCCCTCACTAGAAAACAAGCTCAAGAACTTGGGTTCTCAACCCTCCACTGCAACTGCCCTCTTGATTTGCGCAATTCCTGAAGGAGACTGCACTGCTAAATATGGCTAAAGATTGGCTTGATGCTGGATGGTGGAATGAAGCTCAAAGGAACCTCTCCTGAGTGGGAACTTGAAGTCCCCCGAGGATGAGGGTGGGATTTCTGCCCAGAAAAACCCTTGTGCTAAACAACACAACAGACTCCGCTAAACAACTGAAGCATGCAGAAAGTCATAAAAGACCAAACATAAAAAATATTCATAATTCCTTCTATTGCTGCCATCCCCTTCCTTATATGCATTGTGAGCCTCCTCCCCCTTGGTCCCACTCAATAATGATGCTAATATCATGGAGACTTCCTCCAATTATGACTGCGCTGTCCTCCACTATCTCCACTCCCTCCATGACTACGGTTTTGATTTGGTAAACCTTGGCTCCATCCACATGCATTAACCCCATTCACACCAAGGGTTGCTTTATTCAACTAGCTACATTGATCCAATTTCACACTAGAAGTGGTTTTATTCCTACTAAAGATATTTAAGCGTCTATGTACCCACTTATTCATCTAACTTATGAACAAAAGAAAATTTTAATATTCCAACTAGCTAAAAGCTAATTAGCAATATTACAATCCTCCCCTCCAAAATTTTTATTTTCCTCAAGCAACTGCAAAGATGGATGTTGAAAAATATTCTCTCCTTCCCAAGTGGCATCCTCATCTGGTAGATTCCACCACCGAATCAGATATTCTCTAATCACCTTGTTTCATAGTTGCCTCTCCCGAGTGTCCAAGATTGCTTCCGGTTGTAAAACCAGATGGACCTCATCATCAATAGGTGGGAGATCCACAGTGGCAACTAAATGTTGTCCAATGGCCTTCTTGAGGCATGAGACATGAAAGATGTTGTGGATCTTACTCCCAATGGGGAGCTCTAACTCATTTGCTACTTCCCCAACATGAAAAATCACCCTATATGGGCCATAGAAACATGGCTTAAGCTTCTAAGCCCCCTTATCCTTCAATGTAGAATGTTTGTAAGGTTGAAGACCGAGATATACCAAATCATCCACCTCAAACTGCCTCTCTATCTGACCACGATTTGCATACAACTTCTGCTAATTCTGGGTTATAGCAATGTTGTCCTTGAGAGCACAGAGTATATCCTAACTCTCTTGGATCTATTCCTTGGCTCTACAAGCCTTGCTTTCTCCAAACATCACATCAACAATGATAAAGCATCATACCCATATAGAGCCCGAAATGGAGACATCTCGATCGACATATGAAATGTTGTGTTGTAACAATACTCTCCCAAATGGAGCCAGCGCAGCCTTGCTCTTTGCTACCCCAAAACATAGTTTCGCAAGTAGCCTTCCAGCCACTTGTTTACTATCTCTGTCTGTCCATCTGTCTGGGGGTGATAACTGGTACTCGGTGTCAACTCAGTACCCACCAACCGAAAAATATCCTGCCAAAAGCCACCCATGAAGCGGCTATCTCTATCACTAACAATGGTCTTAAGAAGACCATGAAGTCTGAAAAAATCTCTAAAGAAGAGCTCGACCACTTGTGAAGCAGTGTACCTTGCAGAAATAACAAAGAAATGTGAATACTTTGTTAGTCGATCAACAACTACAAAGATACAATCCTTACCCTGTATTGCGAGTAAATCGGTAATGAAATCCATGGAAATACCCTCCTATTTTCCTTTTGGAATAAGGAGTGGCTGTAACAACCCTGCAGGATGGTTGTTCTCTCCTTTTTTATGCTGGAAAACTACACTCTCCTTCATGTGATGGAGCACATCCTCCTTGAGACCCTTCCACGAGAATATTTTTTGAATGGCCCAATATGTCTTGGTGAATCCTTGATGGCCTGAGAGTGGTGAATCATGTGCTGCATGCAAAATATTCTCCTTGAGCCTAGAATCTATAGTCAAGAAGATCCAATCCTGGTGGTATATGATCTCTACCATCACTATGTACCTCTCATCGGTCCCCTGCCCATCTAGGATCTCACATGCAAGGCGGTCTTTGGAATACTCTACCAACAACTGAGCCTTCCAATCTGTATCCACACTCATCAATGAAAAAACTGCTGGTCTCCATGATGAGGCATCTGCTACCACATTACTCTCCCCCTTGACATACTCAATGTAAAAGTCATATTACTGGATTTTGCTAACCCATTTCTATTGCCTCTCTTTTAGCTGCTTCTGCTCAAGTAAATACCAAAGACTATTGTGATCGGTCTTCACTTGGAATATATTGCCCACCAAATACTGCTAGAACTTGGTCAATGCAAGCATAATAGCCAACATTTCCTTGTTATATATAGGATACAACCTCTCACGAGACAAAAACTTCTGACTCTAAAAAGATATGGGGTGCCCCCCCTGCATCAATTCTGCTCCAATGTGCTCCCTTGAAGCATCACATTCCAGCACAAAGGGCTGGGTTAAATCAGGCAATACCAACACCGGGAAACTTCTCATCACCTCCTTGAGCCTATCAAAGGCCCTCTGTGTTGTATCTATCCAACCAGTGGCTCCCTTCTTGGTCAGATCTGTGAGTGGTGCTACTATTTGGGAGAACCCTTTGACAAACTTCCGGTAGTAGGTGCAGATGCCTACAAACCCCCAAATTTCTGTTACATTCTTTGGCTCTGGCCAATCCCGAATAACACGGATATTCTTTTCATGGACCCTCACTCCATCCACTCTAATGATGTGGCCCAAATAAAGCATCTCTGTGAGCCGAAACTTACACTTGGATAGCTTAACATAGAATTTCTGCTCCTCAAGAATGCATAATACTGTCTCAATATGCTGCAGATGTTCCTCCCATGTGCGGTTGTAAATAAGAATGTCATAAAATAAAGCCAACACAAATTTCCCCAACTGACCACGAAAGATGTGGTTCATACAAGACTGAAAAGTAGCCGGAGCATTAGTTAACCCAAAAGGCATCACCAAGAACTCAAAGTGGCCATAATGATATCTAAATGCAGTCTTGGGGATATGTTGATCCATCACCTTGATCTGATGGTACCCCGACCTCAAATAAATCTTTGAGAAGTAATTTGATCCCCTTAGCTCACCCATCAGCTCATCGATCTTGGGAATCGGGTACCTATTCTTCATTTTATTCTTATTCAAGGCTCTATAGTAAATGCACATCTTCAATGTACCATCCTTCTTCTTCACTAAAACCACAGAAGAAAGAAAAGGACTGGTGCTGGGTCAGATATGTCCTAAAGCCAAGAGTCCTGAATGGATTTTTCAATCTCATCCCTGTAGGATTTGGGATGCCTATAGGGTGTGGTGATCACTACTTGGATCCCTTGCTTTGACTCAATAGTATGCTCAAACCCCCGGTTTGGTGGAATTCCTAGTGGTATGCCCAAAAATACTATAGAATAGCGATCTAGAATAGACTGCACATCTGGGTGCATTGGTGCACCTTTTCCTCCTGCCTCTGATATACGCAGTTCCACTGCCCATTGTATGTCCCATCTATGTAAATCAAGCTCCATCCTATGTGCTGAGACTATCTGAGGTGGATAGGTGTGCATGCCTCTGATCTTTTGGTGCTCACCACTCTTCTTATCTGTCCATTCCATCTCCAAGGTCTCCCAATCTGTGGTGACCTTCCCCAGTGTGATCAACCACTGAACACCCAATATCACATTAGTGTCTGGAATATCAACAACAAAGAAGTGGCATGTCAATGTGTAAGTCCCAAATGTGATGGTCAATGTCGGAACATACTTAACACACTGCATGGTTCTAGCTCCTGGAACCAAAATGAGAACCCATCAAAATCATTTGTGGAAATGCCTCTCCTATGCACTAATTTAGTATCAATAAAGTTGTGGGTAGCCCCACTGTCTATCAATACCGACACCCATTGCCCCTGAACAGTGCCTTGGATTCTAAATGTTAGATACTTGGGAAATCCCCACAAAGCTACAAGGGCTCCTCCAGTTGGAGTAAATGCTCCCTTCCCACCTCCTGTTGGTGGTGGATCTCCTCCTGATGCTACAATGCTGGTATCCCCCTCTAAGTCTTCTACTCCCTCCTCTTCATCATCAAAGAATACCTCAATATAATGTGCCTTCCCGACAACACATATATGCCCAAGTGCCCATGGCTCTTGGCATGTGAATCAAAGTTTCCTCATCCTTAGATTGCTCCGGACATCATCACTAAGAGATCCTTTATCTTGGTTCTCCTTTAAGGGAGAAACCTTCACATCTTTCCCCTTTGCCTGAGAGGAGAAATTTTGCTGAAATGGGGCTCTTGCCCTTGGCAAGGAATTTGCAAGTCTCTAGCCGTCTCAATAACTCCTGGAGCATAGTTGTTCTAGTGGATTTTACCAACCCATGCTAGCCCATTAATAAACATATATACTCTTCTAGTTGTGGATAGATTTGGCACCATGACTGAAAGTTTCAGAAATTTCGAGATATAAGTCTCTGGATATCCTGACTTCTTGAGCTTAGGTAGCTCAAGAAAATGTGCATCTGGATCTCTTTGGTCAAATCTTTCCACCAACCTCCGGGTAATTTTTGCATAAGCAGTTACACTAGCATGCCCCAATGTAGATAGATTGTGAAACCACCACTCATGTGCTTCACCTTCAAGGTGCAACACTGCTATCTTAATGGCGTCAATCTTTGAAACTCGGTTCTGCGGAAATAGATGTCTAACTTCTCTACCCAAGCCTTGGCTGTGCACTTGGGTGACCCATCAAAAGTAGGTAGAAAGAATCTACCCATAGTACGCTGTAGATCATTGTTCTGCATGTGCCCTCCACCTCTATTGTGATTACTGGGTCTTTTATTATCCTTGATTCGGCAGAACTCTTGGAAGTTTATATGCTCCTTGAACCTTGGAGATTGAGATTCATATTCTAGGAAATAATCACCAAGAGTCTCCTCCTCTCGTGGTCCTCCTACATCATTTTCTACTGCTAGGAATGTAGGCATGGTGGAGCATTGTGAAGCTGGTTGTAATTCTAGTTTCTCACACCAATAATGTGAGGTTCCGAAACTCTCTCCATGTTGAAACCCTTTAGGGGATTCCTTCTCTCTTTATACCCTCATCTCCTTGATTTCTTTGGAAATATCCTGCGTATTATAGATAAGAATTTTTGGGAAATCCTTTTCTTCCATTTCTCCCCATGTTATAGATGTAGTGCCCCACAGGCTGAGCCAAGATTATGCTCTGATACCACAGTAATATTCCAAAATAGGAAAAAAAAGAATATTGAACATAAAACTAGAAATTGCAGTAAATATCAATACATCAATGCGTGAGAAAATCATTGGGTCATTTCATTATGTATAATAGCCAAAATGAGTGCAATATCTTGAGGAAAAAGACACTTAAGCTAGGCAAAACAAGCCTCCAATGACCTAATACACCCAAACATGAAATACTACTGCTACAAAAAATTTCGAAAGGCCATGACTGCGCAGTATTATGGAGAATAAATGTAGCTGGAAAATCAAAATACAATGATTTGCTGATATAGTTCTCATAAAATGTCGGGATCAGATATCTAGGTTCTCTAGCACAATTCCAAAACAACCTAGAAAGGGTGTCCGGAAATACACAATATGAAAACTGCAGCCCTAGGGCTGAATTACGCTCTGCAACTGAATAACTGCTAGGAGGCAGGTGATATGACAAGAAAATAGCTGATACTTTTCTCCACTATATTTATGGATGGAGGATTGCTCCCCTCAATGGAAAACAAGCTTAAGAACTTGGGTTCTCAACCCTCCACTGCAACTGCCCTCCTGATTTGCGCAATTCTTGAAGGAGACTGTGTTGCTGAAGATGGCTGAATATTGGCCTAATGCCGAATGGTGTAATGATGCTCAAAGGAAACTCTCCTGAGTGGGCACTTGAAGTCCCCCGAGGATGAGGGTGGGATTTTCGCCTGGAAACATCCTTGTGCTAAATAGCACAACAGACTGCACTAAACAACTGAAGCGTGCAGAAATTCATAAAATACCAAACATAAATTATATTCAGAATGCCTTCTATAGCTGCCATCCCCTTCCTTATATGAAATGTGAGCCTCCTCCCCCTTAGTCCCACTCAATAATGATGCTACTCTCATGGAGACTTCCTCCCATTATGACTGTGTTGTCCTCCACTATCTCCACTCCCTCCATGACTGCATTGTTGATTTGGTAAACCTTGAACTCATCCACATGCATTGACCCCATTGACACCAAGGGTTGCTTTATTAAACTAGCTACACTAATCCGCTTTCACACTAGAAGTGGTTTTATTCTTACTAAAGATATTTAAGGGTCTCTCTACCCACTTATTCATCTAACTTATGAACAAAAGAAAAATTTTAATATTCGAACTAGCTAAAAGCTAATTGGGAATATTACAAGCTTGTTGTCATATGCATTTTTTGCAGGTGTCAAGAGTTCAAGTAGGACAACGCTGTTTTGGACGAGAATAGGAATTATGAATTCGTTTATATCAGAAGAAAGTGAACATAGCTGTGATAACTTCTCCAAAACATAGCATCAAAATAATGAATTATGCTTATCAACTTAGAAATCAATCACGTGAGAAATGGACATGAATATGGAAGGTACAATACTTTCAAAAATATGAAAATAGAAGGAGAAGAAATCATAAAACACATACCACATGAATCCGACCACAATAGTTGCAAACTCTGTCTATTATTTCCTACCAAAATCGTTGAATACACAAGTGTTCCAAAGCTCAATTACACACCATCCAACCCTTGCAATGACAAAGAAAATGAAAGATATAGACCAAAAAAACTTCTCCCACTCACCGCTGCACATAATAAGACCAAAAAAGGAGGTTCATTAGTTAGATATGAGCCTATGGATGTGAAACTGGTTATGGAGGATCCAAGTTTTTCACAAGCCATCACCAATGCTTCCTACATGCATTTTTGCCAGAAGATACAAGGGGATTGTTGTGTTTTTTGACTATTTAAGCAATCAACTTGAAGATTATTTTCTGGGTAAATAGAGATGAGTTATAAAACACTGAGAGAGGTTATTTTCAAAAATTGATCAAATAAAATTAGCCTCTTTCACTTTTTTCACACGTATTACAAATGGGGAGATTCAAAGATGTCTTTGGGCTCTATTTTCAGAGTTTATTTTTTCCCTGTTTTAGACATGTTTTTAAAATGCAGATTTCGGACATCTGGAGATGGTTTTCAAAAAAACAAAAGATTTTTTTTCTTCAGAATGATATTATTTACAAAAAATCTGCTCCCA
Organism: Pinus albicaulis; assembly: GCA_034641835.2. Taxonomy (NCBI): domain Eukaryota; kingdom Viridiplantae; phylum Streptophyta; class Pinopsida; order Pinales; family Pinaceae; genus Pinus; species Pinus albicaulis. The sequence continues at coordinate 1,265,080,394 of CM076575.1, read as the reverse complement.
TTTTGTAACAACTATCAAGGATCAAGAGATATGATCCCATTTCTGACCCCTAGTTTTCAGAAAAGAAGGTCCATTTTTAATGGAGGTTGAGCAAAATGCTTCCTTTTGAGGAGGGTATGACATATTTTGAGCCAATTTTGTTTTATAATACTCCCTCTCATGATTTCAAATAGTTATGGATAGTTTTTTGGAGGAAATAAGTGGAAATTTCAAATTATGGAATTATCAGGCAAGTTCGTAGCGTACTCCAGGCTTAAAGCCGAGTTTTCGCTACGACCTTGCTGAAGATGATTTTATATTATTATTTCCAATGTTTATAATAAGAGGAGTGGGTAAAGGCGTGTATTTAAGTATTTTGTCCTAATGAAGACCCTCCAATGAGTAGAGAAGTCAGACTGGTTGCAGAAATTTCCAAATGAAAAACTTTACGAACTCTTCGTTATGAACTCTCCTAAACTTTAGTGTACATGATTGTTTTAGCAGTCAACTTCAACTTCAATTTCTGACCAAATGAAAAATCATTTTGGCAATATGAAGGAGTTTTTTCATCAACACAAGCCCATCTACAAAAAACTCTCTCGAGTTTTTCAAAGCCATCAAGATTTGGAAATTATGCACTCATATTTGAGGCCTATTTTTTATAATTTTCACTAACCAGATTTATGTAAAAATTGTAAAATTTGACTTGGAAGAGTTCCAACTTAGCATCCACGTGGCATAATGACATATTATTAGTCCAGTATACTCAGAAAATTAGTTTGTTGCATTTGATAAGGGTTATTAAAGGGTTTCGTAGAACTATTTAATGAAATAAGAGTCCTTTTTGTATTCAAACTCTACCAAACAGAAAATATCCCTAGGAAGTCTCTAAGTGATGTAATCCTATTTGAAATAGGTGTCTGAGGTAGGAATTCGAAGCTAGCAAGGTGGAAAATCATTTGTATGTGTCCTCACTCTATAAATAGAGGATTTTTAGATTTAGAGAAGGGTTTTTTGATGTTATGTCTGATGCTAATTTTGTAATATTTATAAGTGAGTAATATACAGTTGCAGAAAGCTCCTATTAGACCTGAGACTCATCACGTGCTCTTATATGTGTTTATCGTATCTTCCTTTTTAATGTTTATTCATTTTTCTTTATGTGTAATTACATGGAATTCATGGTTAAACGTGCTCCAACTTCCTTTATGCATATAGTTTATTGTTCAAGTTATGTTTTGATGAGAGTACACATGCCTCAGCTTCCATGACAGATGTTTTCCATGTAATTGAGTTCCACTCTGAATCCATGCCGAATGGTAGCCATTAATTTACATCCTTCACCTTCATTTAAAATAATAATAATAATAATAATTAAAAATAAATAAATAAATAAAAAATAAAAAATAAAAGAAAAGAAGAAGGACACTCAAGAGTTAGCCATGTTTGTGGACTTTTAAAAAATTTATGGATTTCCAAATATTTTGCCCAAGGATGCATATCTTTTAATTATTGGCCCTAAATTTGATGGAGAAGATTTAAACTTGACTTTAGAGCATGTTTCCAAGTGTCATGACTTTACTGAGCTCCTTAGAGTCAAACAAGAAGATGTATTCATTAGGATTTTATATGATTCATTCCAATGAAAGTTTAAAAGCTAGGTGGAAAGGTAATACCTGTTAGATCTATTAAATCATTTTCAGTTTTCTAGCTTATTTTCTTGGAAACATGGATGAAGAAGAAAAAATTTGTGGTAGGCTCTCTTTCCATTCAAGAGTTCACAAGATGGTGCTTTGATGTAGAAGTTGGTGAGAACTTTTCTTCATCATTGTATTTTTATTTAAATCCATATAAAGGAAATCCCGAAAAGAAGATCAAATTTTTAGATGAATTGGCTCATGAGCTTGAAAAAGATACTGAAGATGTTGAAGCTCAAATTAAATCTTATCATTTTCAAGATCATATGCAGCATGTTGAAAGTTTTTTCCAGCCAAAAGAAGCAGATGAGATATTATATTTTGACATGAAGATCGAGAAATGTTTGGTTTTAAAAAATAGGTCTAATGACACAACTAAAAGTATATGATGACATGGAAAATAAGTGTGAAGTGTTCAACTATGAGGATTTATTTTCTCAACATTTTTAAAATATTCATCAAAAATATCATATCTTTATTGATCATATAGCAGATTATATGAAGAATTTTTTCAGCTTGAGTTTTCATCCATGCCTTCACTATGAGAAACAGATCCATTGTCAGTTGCCATTATATTTTCCAGTTTCGATTTTTTTGGTGCATAGTCAAGCAGTCTTTTTATTTCAACAACTACTTGATTAGCATCACTGGCATTTTTGTGTCATCTGATTTTGTATTTTTTCAACAATATAGATTAGGTAGGCATGTGTGTGAATAATCTCAAGTATTCCAAGCATCTTTTCAGCATGTACATATTTAGTTTTGAGCTTGGATTGTAGTTTTCAACAAGTTTGAGCCCGAGGAATAGGCCATAATAGCTTGAGGAAGATTTCATCAAATTCATAATTTTCATTTTTTCCAAGAAAGGCACTGGAGCTGCTAGTTCTTTGCTACACCACAGGGGCGCAACATCCCTAGTGGAGCCACTGTTATCTTTAATAAAAATTAGGTTGGTTAGGACTGTAATTTTGAGTTAGATCAAGTTTTTTTTGGGTCAAATAAAGTCATGAAAGTGATCAAATTTCATATTTGGTGTATAGTCCTAATGGGTTTAAATGGTTATCAGTTATGTGACTAAGGTCATGTCATGGGTAAAATTAAAAAATCTAAATGCATGAGGTTAATTAAGTCATTTTTGACACTTGGCACATTTTACCTGAGTCCACATTGTTTTCTGTTAAAAATAGGTTGTTTTCGATACATACTCACCTGATAGTTCCGTGGCGAATCTTTCATCCCACTAACTGAATTCACTACAAACTCATGTTTTTCTGCAAGTGGTAAGGGGATTAGTGAGCTGTCATATTTTAAATGGTTAGGGGTTAGTTTTTCATCATGTGCATATCTGATATGAGTCATTATTCAATGTATTGCATGCTTGACAATCATCACACCACCATCATTGGATATTCCCCTCCCACTTTCCTTTCCTAATTTAGCCTTCATCCATTCGAGCTACATCACTTAAATTTCGATCCTTGTGAGTTTCTTTATCCATTTATAGCATTTTTCTCTTTTATATTTTGTCTAGCTATTGTCTTAGGTTAGTTTCCACCTTTGTCAACAAGCAACTTGCTGTCATATACATTTTTTGCAGGTGTCAAGAGTTCAAGCAGGGCAACGTTGTTTTGGAGGATAAGGCTACACATAAGAAGACCAAAAAAGGAGGTTCGATAGTTATATATGAGTCGATGGACCTGAAACTAGTTATGGAGGATCCAATTTTCACACAAGCCTTCACCAATTTTGGCTGCATGCGTTTCTTCCGGAAGATACAAGGGGATTGTTATGTTTTTTTTACTGTTTAAGCAGTCAATTTCAATAGTATTTTCTGGGTAAATGGAGATGATTTATAAAAAATTGAGACAAATTTTATTGTCAAAAATGGACCAAAGAACATTAACCTCTTTCAATTTTCTCACAAGTGTTACAAATTGGGAGATTCGAAGATGTCTTTGGGCTCTATTTTCAGAGTTCATTTTTTCCCTGTTTTAGACATGTTTTTAAAATGAATATTTTGGACATATGTAGATGGTTTAAAAAAAAAGAGAGGTTTTTCTTTAGAATGATATTATTTAAAAAAACCTCCTCCCATTTTGTAACCACTATCAGGGATCGGGATATAGGAGCTCATTTCTAAACCCTAGTTTTCAGAAAAGAAGGTCCATTTTTAATGTAGGATGAGAAACCTGTTGCCTTTTGAGGAGGGTAAGATATATTTTGAGCCAATTTTGTTTTAAAATGCTCCTTCTCATCATTTCACATAGCGCTGGAATTTTTTTTGGAGGAAAGAAGCGGAAATTTCAAATTCTAGAATTATCAGGCAAGTTCTTAGCGTACCCCAGGCTTAAAGCTGGTTTTTCTCTATGAACTCACTGAAGATTATTTTATGTTATAATTTCCAAATTTTATTATAAGAGGAGTGGGTAAATGCATGTATTTAAGTATTTTTTCCTAATGAAGTCCCTCTAATGAGTAGATAAGTCAGAATGGTTGCAGAAATTTCCAAATGGAAAACACTATGAACTCTTCGGTACAAACTCTCCTAAACTTTCGTGTACATGACTGCTTTAGCAATACACTTAAACTTCAATGTCTAACCAAATGAAAAATAATTTTGGAAATTAGAAGGAGGTTTTTCTTAAGCATAAGCCCATCTACAAAATCCTCTCTCCGTTTTTTCAAATCCATTAGAGTTTGGAAATTATGCACTCATCTTTCAGGCCTATTTTTCAGAATTTTCACTAACCAAATTTATGTAAAAATTGTAAAATTCGACTTGTAAGAGTTCCAACTTAGCATCCATGTGGCATAATGACACATAATCAATCCAATACACTTAGAAAATTAATTGGTTTCATTAGATAAGGGTCATTAAAGGGTTTTGTTGAACTATTTAATGAAAGAAAAGTCCTTTTTTTATTCAAACTCTGCCAAACAGAAAATATCCCTAGGAAGTCTCTAAGTGATGTAATCCTATTTGAAATAGGTCTCTGAGACATGAATTCGAAACTAGAAAGGTGGAAAATCATTTGTATCAGTCCTCACTCTATAAATAGAGGGGATTTAGAGTTATAGAAGGGTTTATTGATGTTATGTCAAATGTTACTTTTGTAATATTTCTGAGTCAGTAATACAAAGTTGAAGAAAGCTTCTCTTAGACCTGAGATTCATCATGTCCTCTTATATGTGTTTATCTTATATGCCTTTTTAATGTTTATTCAGTTTTATTTATGTGTAATTACTTGGAATTCATGTTTTAACATGCTCCAACTTCCTTTATGAATATAGTTTAGTGTTCAAGTTATTTTTTGGTGGCAGTATACATGCCTCATCTTCCATGATAGATGTTTTCCATGTAACTGAGTTCCACTTTGACTTCATGTCCAATGGTATCAATTAACTTACATCCTTCACCTGCATAAAAAAAATCCATTCAAAGCACATTCAAGAGTTAGCCATCTTTTTTCCAAGCATTATCTATTGAATATCATACATTTCCTTGATAGAGCCCTCTCAGGTTGGAAAGGCTAAGTTCCAGCCAAAAGTGGTTTGAAACAGTTTGTAATATTCCTAAATTAGCATGCAACTAATAGGAATATTAAATTTTCTTGTAATATCTAGTTAGATGAATAAATGAGCAAGGAGGCTCATAAGTTGCTTAAGTAGGCATAAAATCCGTCATAATGTGAAAAGGGATCATGATTATAACTAGATAAAACCTCTTCATGTGTGAACAAGGTCTAAAATGTGTGGAAAATGTCAAGTTTGACCAAGTCAATAGCATTATTATATGAGGAGTGGATCATAAATAAAGACAGCTCAGTGTGAATGAAGATCAATATAGCTAGTCAAAATAAAGACACCTTGGGTGTGAATGGAGACAATGCATGGAGACTAAGTCATGGTTGACTAAATCAAACAATGCTATAAATAGATGAGTGGGAATAATGGAGAAAACACAATTTTGGTGAGGAGCCTTTGCATGGAAGCAACCTCATAATTGGGTGGGACCCTTGGTGAGGAAGCTCATCAACTATATAATGAAGGGAATGGCAGCCATATGGGGCATGATTGAAGATTATATTTTGTATGTGGTTTGTTTAGACTTCTTTGCATCCTTTGGCTATTTAGCTAAGTTTGATGCACTATTTAGTGCAAGGCTTTTCTCATGCGGGAATTCCCCAGTCTTACTTGGAGATCTTGTTTAAGAAATATGAGAAGAGCATTTTGTGCTACATTTTCCACTATCTGGTGTTAGGCCAAGCAGTCACCTTCAGCAACAGTGAAGTCCCTTTCAGAAACTGCGTTAATTCTTAAGGTATTTTAGTGGAGGTGTTTAATCCCTTGTTTTTGGAGTTAGTTTCCCAAGGAGAGGATCAACCTTTTCCCAGAAAAGCTAGAAAAAGGAGCTACAACCATTTCTTTGCATGATCAACCATATTTATGCAGTGCTTCAGCTATATAACATGATTCAGCCATATATTTGTAGCAAAATTTCATGTATATCAATTTTTTCAAGAAACCCTTGCCGGGTCATCATGGATCTATGTAAAAGAGACTAGATCTATGTTTTTGTGCTCTATTGATTAATAGATCATCAGATCTGATTTTTCTCTCCATTTTCTGACTATAACCCTCTATAAATTTCATTTTCACTTTATGTAGTAGTTTGTGTTGTAGTAAATCTTGGAGTTTCAGTGTTTTTGGGTTGTTTTTTAGCATGGGAGGCATGTTTAACTAAGAAAAAGTCATTTGTTTCTGATTTCCTTTCAGATTTGGTTGCTATAATGTTAGATATAATGGATCCATGGGCTGCATTTTTCTATTAATGCTTATATTTATGGAAAATGCGTTTTTCATGCATGTAATGCTGAGTTTTCCCATTTGGGAATATTATAGTGGTATCAGAGCATAATCTTAGCTTAGCATGTGTACTACAACCATTATGGAGTCTTCTCATGGGAAGGAGAAGATCTGCAGAAGGGATCAAGGCAAACCCTTATTGTATGGAGGGAAGAAGTTCTCAAAACTTCTTCTACACAGTTTGCAGGGCATCAGTAAATACATCAAAGAAATGGGGAGGGAGAAACATGGAGATCCCTCAACGAGATCTATAAATGAGGAAAGCTCTAATTCCTCATATTATGGGTGTGAGTATTCAGCCACACCATCAGATTTAAAATGCTCTACCAGCCATATGTTCAAGAGAAAGGAGATGGAAAAAGAAGAAGGGACAAAGAAGGAGACCCTTGGTGATTATTTGCAAGAATACGAAGCTCAATCTAAGGGGTTCAAAGATCACTTGAACTTCCAAGGGTTTTGCAATATCAAGGAAGAAATGAGCACAAGGAGTAAGCAACATGGTGTGTGTAGATTTTTTCTATCTAATTTTGATGGATCACCTAAGTGTCCAGCCAGGGTTTGGGTGAAGGAGCTAGACACCTATCTGCAACAACATCAAGTTTCAGAAAATGAAGCCATCAAAGTAGCAGCACTGCATCTTGAGGGTAAGGCTTATGCTTGGTGGTTGTTTGAATATTTTTCCTTAAATAATGCAAATACATCTACTTATGCAAATTTCATTAGAAGAGTAGTGGAAAGGTTGATGAAAATTTTTATGAAGCATCTTCTATGGAGCCTATCAAACCAAAACAAACAAAAATTTTGCATGATTTGGGAGGATCTATAAGTCCAACTCCATTTCAAAAAACCATTGAAGGGGATGAAAACTTGTTTGATACTTTTCCAAGGGCAAGATCCCCATTGCATGATGAGCTTTCATCTCAAAATAAAGACATGGAAATTCCTCTTTCAAGGGAAGACCAAGATCTAAGGTCTCTTATTGATGATGGGGCATTTTCTACTATTGTTGAGGAGGAAGAGAAGGCTGGAGATAACACCGCAGTCATATCAAGAGAACATCCAATACCTCATGAAGAGGAATATGGAGCATTTTCTCCAAGGAGAGAAACTCTTACACTCTTGCAAGGAGTTCCAAAGAATCTCACATATGGAGATTATGGCACAATCCATGTGTAGCATGTGCCATCATTGTCAAAAGGTGAGATCTTGAAGATAGAAGAAGGAAAAGGGGAGGGAAAGCATCATGTGATGAGGAGCATACACCCCTCTTTATTTCAGAAGATTGATACTCAAAGGAGGTAGGAGGATTTGTGTAGTGAATGCAAGGACAAATCAGTCCACACACATATGCATCCTGCTCTATATCTTGATGTCTCTTTGCATGGAGGTATTCCACCAGGGAGACTCCCTGATTGGAAGAAGGATAAAGTGTTCTCTCAACTATGGGCATCATTTACATATTTGGCTAAGGAGGGAGCCTTGGGAGAATCTAGCACAACGCAGATAATATTTTATGGATTCAAAGGAGAGGTAGGCAATTTTATGAAATGGACATTGCTATCTCCCACTCAGTTATTTACGTTGGAAAAGGATAATTCAGAAATCTATGATGAAATGAATATGATGTCAAAGGGAAACTCCATATATTTGGGGCAACCAATGATATTTTCACACATAAAGAAGATTTCTGAACATGACAAGAGGATATCAACACTCTTGCATGCATGGGCCAAATTAAGGAAGTTCTGGAAAACAAAAATTGTCCAAAGGGAGGTTGATTTCCATATACTTCAATCTTGTCTTGAGCGAGATCAGATGCAAGAGAGGCAACAAAATAAAGTTGACAGTACTCCAACATGTGACTTTGGCATCAAGTATGACAAAGAGGAGAGCCATGTTATGACAGGGGCTGCATTTTAAACTTCTACAACGTTGTCATTGTTGGGAAGCTTAGATCTTTATTGGGAGTCCCAACTCTTGATGGAATATTCCAAGAACCTCTTCAAATTTAAGGTTATTGATGGGAAAGTGATGGATAGGAGGTATAAGGTGGTTGATGGAGTCATTTACTCATGATCAGATTTATTTGATTAGAGACTCCAAGCTCAAGGAAAAACTACTTAATGCAACCTATGAGATCTTTCTTTCTAAAACCATTGGTTTCATTAGAACATACCATACTATCTTAGATGGATTCATGTGGGTAAAATTCAAAGAGGAGATGCACTCTCATATGAGGAAGTGCATAGATGATTTGCTAGTTGAGGAGGAACATAGCTCTTGGGAAGAGTTATCATCACTGCCTCATTCATTGGGTGTGAGAGGGAGATCATCCATGAGCTACTTTACTAATTTGAATCAAGTGTATGGTAAGAATTGTATTTATGAACATCATGATGTATCTACTACATGCTTGTATTTTCTTAACACTCATATAAAGGGCTTTGCTCCAAGAGGGGGCACTTTTTCTTATGGGCTTCATGGGCTACTTGGAGCCATGAGCAATGGAGATGTTGACCATCCCCTAAGATATTTTGGGGAGATGCTGTATTCTTCCTGGTGTGCTTCATTAGCACCAACAATCATACACCTTCTCCAAGCATACAAGAAGGATGGGATGGAAAACAAGTGGTGGAAAGAACACTTGTTATATCATACTCTATGGCAGTTAGGAGAAAAACTGCGTTGGTTGCACATGAGGGACCATTTTCCTTCTCCTTTACTACATATAGAAGCTAGCATGATTTCAATTATGATTCCATATGCTGAAGATGTTCTTGTATTTGTTGAGAATATGTTTGGAGGAGAGACACATTAGTTGGATGTGTCATTTGGGGAAGAAATTTCCCACACTTTTTGCACTACATGTTTCAAGGGGAGCATGGAATATTATATGGCCACTATAGTAGGTCACTTGCTTCTTTATGAGGTGGGCCATATGATTGTTTGGAGAACTTGGGACATGCCTCTCATGAGAAATTGGGAGGATCTTTTCTATGAATTACCAAGCTAGAAGGTGATTCATTTCATTTGGATGATAGCATGGAGATGGGAGTCTTTCATTGTTAGTAAAGTTCCCCATGATTATCATCACTTCTATATTGAGGAGGTCGTATAACAAGAAGGAGGTTTCCATATAGATCTTCCATTATTTTATGATGAGAGCCATTTATTTTATCCACCAAAGGCCAACTTGCACATTTGGGAGGAACCATCGGGAGACAGAATTGTTGTAGAATATCTGAAGCCATGGTGGAGACTATTGGATGTGGAGACCCCACGAGGAGGAGGGGATATTTTGCAGCACCCTTGCAGTTGCTTGAGGACAAGAAACCTTTGGGAGGGGAAGACTGTAATATTCCTAAATTAGCATGCAGCTAATAGGAATATTTATTTTGGTTGTAATATCTCATGAGATGAATAAATGAGCAAGGAGGCTCATAAGTTGCTTAAGTAGGCATAAAATCCCTCATAATGTGAAAAGGGATAATGATTATAACTATATCAAACATCCCCATGTTTGAATAGGGTCTAAAATGTGTGGAAAAATTCAAGTTTGACCAAGTCAACAACATTATTATATGAGGAGTGGATCATAAATAAAGACAACTCAGTGTGAATGAAGATCAATCTAGCTAGTCAAAATAAAGACACCTTGGGTGTGAATGGAGAAAATGCATGGAGACCAAGTCATGGTTGAATAAATCAAATAGCGCTGTAAATAGATGAGTGGGACTGATGGAGACAGCGTAATTTTGGTGGAGGAGCCTTTGCATGGAAGCAACCTAATTGGGTGGGACCCTTGGTGAGGAAGCTCATCAACTATATAATGAAGGGAATGGAAGCCATATGGGGCATGATTGAAGATTATATTTTGTATGTGGTCTGTTTAGACTTCTCCGCATCCTTTGGATATTTAGCTAAGTTTGTTGCACTTTTTAGTGCAAGGGTTTTCTCATGCGGGAATTCCCCACTCTTGCTTGGAGATCTTGTTTAAGAAATATGAGAAGAGAATTTTTTGCTACATTTTCAACTATCTGGTGTTAGGCCAAGTAGTCACTTTCAAAAAAAGTGCAGTCCCTTTCAGAAAATGCTTTATTTCTTAAGGTATTGCAGTGGAGGGGTTTAATCCCTTGTTTTGAGAGATATTTTCCCAGGGGGAGGATCAACCTTTTCTCAGAAAAGCTAGAAAAGGAGCTACAACCATTTCTTTGCATGATCAGCCATATTTATGCAGTGCTTCAGCCATACAGTGTGATTCAGCCATAGATCTGCAGCAAATATTTCATGTATATCAATTTTGTCAAGAAACCCTTTGCGGGTCATCTTGGATCTATGTAAAAGCGACTAGATCTCTGTTTTTGTGCTCTATTGATTAATAAATCATCAGATCTGTTTTGTCTCTCCATTTTTTAAGTATAACCCTCTATAAAATACGCTATCACTTTATGCAGTAATTTGTGTTGCAGTAAATCTTGGGGTTTCAGTGTTTTTGGGCTGTTTTTGAGCATGGGAGGTTTGTTTAACTAGGCAAAAGTCATTTGTTTCTGATTTCCTTTCAGATTTGGTTGTTATAATGTCAGATCTAACAGATCCATGGGCTGAATTTTTCTATTAATGCTTATATTTCTGGAAAATGCATTTTTCATGCATGTATTGCTGATTTTTCCCATTTGGGAATATTAAACAGTTACTCTGAATTGACTATTGAGCAGCCCATAAAATTTAGTTTAGTGATAATAGGGCACAAGAAGGCTGTGCATCTTTCACCTGGAAAATTCAGTGTTGAAGATTCCAAAATTTCAGAGTTTTCATGGCGACTCCATTTTTCAAAACCTGGTAACTTGAAGAAATTTTTGGTGACTTCAATGTTTTCAAGATGGGTTCAACTACAAGAAGGAATACTAGGTATGTTCATATGGATCTGTCTCATATCCATGGCTTTCCAAATCCTATGCCTCATGTTGATTGGTTATCTTATCTTCCCATGTTCAAAGATGAAAAGAAAGATGATGATGCCTTGCACTTGATCAAGTTTCATATGCATGTACGTAGACTTAAAGTTAAGTTTCCTGAGGATTTATTAATGAAGATATTTATGGCTACTCTGGAAGATAAAGCAAGAACGTGGTACAAATGGTTGAGAACAACTAGTATATGTTCTTTAAAGGATTTTCTTTTAGTTTTCTTTGAAAATTATAAAGAGTATTATCCGTCTTTGTTGATGGTACATAATTGTTGTGATCATTTTGAGGGTTTCATTCAGTATCTTGAGAGTATTGATGAGGATCTAGAATTTATGGATGATGAGGATATGTTAGAGGCACTTTATGAATTCTCTTCTTAGGTTAGTTTTCATGATGATCAAGAGGATTTACAGCATGTAGAAAACTTACAACCATCAACTGTTTCTCTTTTAGTTGAAGATGAAATCAATCAAGAACTTGATGTAGATATCCATGTCCTTTCTCTAGAGATAAATGAAAATTTGTGGCCAGTTTCTCAGTTTTTGTGTGATCAAGGTGCAAGTAGTGAAGTAATTCATGTAGACAATATTCCACAGTTTCAAGAGGATCAGGTGTCAGAGATTGTTTTCCATCATAAAGAGAAAGAAGATAGTCTTCAAAAAGACTTATCTAATGAGACTACAACATAATTGTGTGATCCACGAAAGAACAGTCCCGATATACATGATATGGATATTATACTTGAAGGTTTTCATGAGGATGTGCTTACAAAGAATGAGAAACTACTTTTTGATACACAAGCTGTTGTCCGAAAATGTCTCGCTGCATATTTGAATGATCAAAAATCTTTGTTTGTGAATAATGATATGATTTCTCCTATTTATACCTTTCATGAACGTTCAGAGTATTTTTTTGGAAATTATATGAAGGAAGATTTAGTTAACCAAGCTGCAATCATTCATTTTGATAATGATCAAGAAGTTCCGGGTGAAACTTTTTAAGGAATTTTGCATGATTTTGAATAAGCCTTGTTTGATTTATTTTCTCATCAGGAGGAAGTAGTAGAGGATAACCAGGACATTCAAGAATATCTTCAATATTCAATATTTTTACCCTTTATTATAGATGAGGACAAGGATGAAAATAGTTATTCAGATTTCCCTTCAGATCATACATCTCTTGAATATTTCTTTCAAGAAGAGACTTGTGAAAATTAGGGTTTCTTAGAGGCATGCATGGACACTTTAGACAATAAACTAACACATAATGAAGGTTGTTTGCATCAGCGAGAACTTGTTTTCCTTAAAATTCACAATGATTTTCTCCCGGTTGAAGTGCATGAAAGTTCACTTTTAGGTAAACTTGAGCTACATGAAGAGTTGAAATTACAAGTTTTATCTATTTTATTTCAGGATCATCAAAAATACATGGATGATCATAAATTTTTTAATGAAATTATTGAAGGTATAAAACATGGAGTAATTTTCAATGGAAATTGTCCCTTGGATCATCAAGACATGAAAATATTCCATAGTTTCAAGGATCCTTTTGCTGATGTGATCCAGTCATAAAAAGAGGTGATTTTTCATGGTTTCAAGGATCCAATGGTAAGTTTGTTTCATCCATCTGGGAAGATCAATCTTCTTGTATTTATGAATCATGAGCACATGTTCAATAGACACTTAGAGTTGCCTAGCTTTTGTTTTTTTTCCTGCTCAAGGAAAGTGTGAGAAATATTCAAGTAAGTAGCCATTTGCTGGATTGGTTACACTCGAGGGATAATATCACACAATTGTATATATATCTTCATTATATGGGTACTTATCATCAGGATTTGAAGCTCGAGGAAAAGGCGCTAAGATCCCGATGGTCTGCTGCTATAAGTAAGTTCAGTCAGTAGTCAAAATTTTGAGTCAAAGTTAATTCTTGTTTTATTTAGTCATTTGAGTGTCTAGTGTTTTATTTTTGAATCCATTTCCCAATGGATGAGTCTACTTGATCTATGGTGTTCTTGACACTTCCTGAAGGAGCTGCCATCCCCAGCTGGATCCAATGTTAGTGTTTGAATGTTCAATGATCAAATACACTCTTTCAGGTTTACTTGGTAGAATTCCTTGGTCAAAATTTTATGTTTTCAAAAAAATTAACAATTTTTTTTTTCACTGAATGTTTTCTAGGTCTGATGTCGCTCCCTTCACCCATTCATGGTCATCATAAAATTCAAGGTCATGTCATTCATCATCAATCTAGGGTCATAGGTCAAGTAGCATACCCTCATCTAGGTTTGGTCTAGGGCGTATTTTGTTTTTCGTCATAATTTCCAATCATGTCATGTGAATAAGGCAAATAAAAGTCATTTTAATTAGTCAAGTCACCTTCATTGGGAGTTTGCAAAGATAGGAAATAAATAAAAGGCAACTTGTCCTTTCTCAAGAAATACGCTACATGGTCAAAGTTTTTCAAAATAATGCTTTCTCAAAGTACAAGATGATGTCACTAAATCCATCAGGAGGGTGAGTTCATCATTTCTCAAGTTTAATATGTTTCCAAGCCAGTAAGTGATCATTCCTTACCTCTCATTCAAGTGAATTTCTTCAACAAAGAGTGGATTCCCTATTATAGGTTTTTCAACTATGTTTTTGGATTTTTGAGATGTTTAGCTTGCTTCAGTTGGAAAACCATAGTTTCATCACATAAAAACCTTCACACATCCCTTATATACCTTACCAAAACACTACATATCATTCATATCCTCCATTGCTATCATTTTCACTCAAACCCTAGTTCTCACTACACTTTTGCAGAGAAACTAGGTAAACTCTGTGTTTTGTTCTTTTTTCCACCTTTCCCATAAACATTTCTAAAATTTTGACTTGCATTGTGTTTCTAACTCACCATCCTACTACCCCAAATTTTTAGGGATTTTTGCCTAACTCCGTTCCATCTCATTTTTGTCCCTAAACCCACTATATCATCATCCTTTGGTTTCCTAATTTTTACCTTCCTTTCCTTCACAACAAGCTAGGGTTTTATTTTGCTGAAAAACATAATGGAAGTTGAGAAGAGAAATTACAAAAAGGGAGTTCATCATTCCAGATATGAACCAACTCATATGTAGGATATTAATGCTTCACACTTCATCAAAAGGTTATTTTCTAGGGTTTATATTGCACACAAGTACAATCCTACTTAAAATTTACTTTCTGAAGCAATGAGGATAAATTTGACAATAGTGAAAGTAGTTTTCATCAAGCATAGAATAGAGAAAAAAAAACTCCTTCTATTTATGCACAGGTGTTATGATTTGAGATACATACCCAAAATACAATTTCTCCAGGTCATTTTATGCACTTTTGGACAGGTTGTCTTCAAGTCAATTTTTGTAGGGATTTGGAGCAGGGGTTTGCAGTTCTTAATGATTCCATTATGTATCAGAAATCCTAAGGTTTCCAAACATACCACTATCAGCCCAAATATACTCTATGAAAGCCTCCAAATTCCCTCTCAAAGACGATGCTACACGTCTGCTGAGGGCACATTACGTTTCTGCAAATGTTAGTGACCAACTTAAAACTTGGATTTTGAACAAATTGGAAAGTCGTTTTGAAAACTAGAGGTGGCTTGTGTTCATAACATACCAAATAAAAAAAAAACCTCTATAATTTTTACAAAACACATTATTGTTAGAGATATATTGATCCATCTTTGAGCCCTATGTTTGCTGAAAAAGTTTTGGAAAATTTTGGATTTTTGGCAATTTTGATAATTTTGGATGTACAGAAGTGTCACACAGCCACACGATTCTTTTTATCAGAGGTTCCAAATGAGGTTTTCTCTACATGGTTGGATTTATTTTGGAGCCTACATTCCATATATGGTCTCATTTTTTCATGACACCTCCTAGTTTTGGAGAAAAACTCAAAAAATGCCCTATTTTTCATGCTTCTACCACTGTTTTTCCTTGTGCGCGGTGCTTTAGGAGTAAGCTTGGAAAAATGGAGCTTTGAAGGCCTTGAAGGAGTTATTTTATTATTTTTAATATTAGGTTGGATAGAGGACATTCAGGGATACCTTTTCCAACCTTTAGATCAGTAGGAGGATGCCTAAAAGTTATCTAAAAATTCCCTCCAATCGGTGCGAAGCTTTTGTGTGCTACGCGACACTTCTGTCTTGGATGATTTTTGGATAGGTTTCAATGAAAAATGGTCAAAATATCGAGGTTAAAGCTATCCCATGAGGTTTTTGTGGATAGAGATTTTTTTTCCCCTCCTAGTTATTAGCTAAATTTGGGGGGACTGTTTCTAACTTCCCTAAATTTTAGGTAATGACTCACAGGGTGCATTTATGATGTATTTTGGATCAGGTTTAGACCCAATGAGGTGGAATATTCTCCATTTTCTATATGTAGTCCAACTAAAGTCATTTTATAGGTTAGATAGTTGATATTTCAGGTGTGGAGCTTATGTACAATCTTTTTTAGTGAAATCAAAGACCTGTTGTAGCTATAATTTTGGAACTCTAGTGGTATGCTTATTAGCATTGTTTTTTCTCAGTAACACCATCAAGTTTGAAATTTTTATGCTTCCATGAAATCACATGTATGATTCTATATGATAAATATTATGATTCTATGAACAAAATTATTGCTTTTTGCACTTTGTTTTATAATATTTTCATAAATTCGTTTTACCTCTTCTGATGAATGAACTCATGTAATATGTTCATTCTGACTCTATATCTCTTTTCAAACCCTATACCACAATGAAAATTTAATTATGTTTCTAATTACAACTACCTGGCCTCATCTTCATCTTAGCACCCGCACCTTTGAAATCATACCTAAAACCTAGACCTAGTTCAGTGAACTTCTATTTAGCCTAAGATAATTACATCTCCATATAGCTCATTGACTGTAAAAGTGACATTGAGAGAGCCCTCTCTAGTTTGGTAGGGCTAGATACGGAATGTAAGATTGGTTTGAGGTTACCTCCTTCAGTCTCCATTCTCAGCCTTGGGAAACAGAGGGAGTGATAAAAGAATGGGAGGATGGAATATGATGAGAAGCGTTGTTATAGCTCTATTATGTTCCAATAATTTTTCATCACCTATAAAATCCTTTCAAAATTCAAGGAGGTCTCAAAATTCACAAAGGGTGAACTTACTGTGTTTTTTATTGTTTTAGCAGTCAACCTCAATATTAGTTTTTGGCCAGCTGGAGATGAATTTTGAAAAATAAAATTAGGTTTTTTTCAATAATGGGACAAATAAAAAAAAACTCACTCAAATTTTACACAACTATCCTTATTTGGGATATTTACAATGAAGTTTGATGCTTATTTTTCAAAGAATACAATTATTTATTTTTTATTGTTTCAACCATTCTTTTATGGCGCATTTTTGTAATAGCTGGAAGTGTATTTTTGAAAAAAAATGGTTTTTTTTTTCAATAATGGATCATATAAAAAAAAAATCTCTCAGTTTTTACACAGGTGTTACATTTTGGGAATTAATGGTGTTGCTTTGGGAGCCATTTTTCATAATTTCGCCAAGCCATATTTGCTGACAGAGTTCTAGAATATTTTGGAATTCGACTTGGTGGATCTCCAAATTGGAATAATTGACTCCAAATTGATTTGGATGATGAATTTTGAAAATTTTTATACCCAATACCATGATTTTCTCTTCAGTTAGAATGTTTTTTGTTAGTAAAAAATCAAACCCTAGATAATAGGATATGGGCATATTTTGCAAATATTTTATTCCTAAAGAATTGTAACCTCTTCCTATCTTTGTAAAAAATATGGATTTAAACTTACTTAGTCCAGGGATGATATAATTGTATATTTCATGAATTTTAGTGTGTAAAAGGTTGGTTGGCCAGTGTGTGATAGAGAAAAACCTTGTGCATTGTACATTTTCATTGGAAAATTTCAGCGAATGATGAAGGCCAAATTTTACTTGTTTAGGGATTCATGTGTGAGTCATATATGGTGATGTTTATATTCTATTTGTGTTTCATTATATTCTATTATTTACATTCTGAAATTTTATGTCTCCAATGCTTAGTTAAATAATTCATTTCAAAATTCACGATTCAAACACTTTGTTATAGATAACTAAGCATTTCAGTGTTTCTTCCTTGATTGTAATATGTAAAATTCATCTTCATCTAAATCTGATCCCTAAGCTAGGATTGTGAGATAAATTAAAATGGTCTGAGGAAGCAAAGAAGTATTTCATTCAAGTTAACTTTTATTTATCTCACTATTATTTCAACCCTAGGTGCTTTTGAAATCTGCGCCTGCCTGCTTGAAGAGACAACCTCCTTTGGCTGTACTGATGATGTGGTATGAACAAAGGGTGGACTAGTAGGAGGATTTGATGCTAATTTATCCATGAAAACTTCCCATGTCGTATTGCTTGCTGAGAGTTGGTGCAAAACAATCAACCTAACCAAACCATGGTGAAATAGTCTAGGATGAGAATTTCTACCTTTTCTCAGTACTTTTTCTTCCATCTTGACCAAATTCCTGAATAGATAGTTTGACAAATCGAGTGATTTTGTAGCTGTGAAGTGCCTGTAAAATATTTCATGATCAACTTCATTAATGGAGCATACTTATAAAGTAGATTCCTAAATGGGAAAAAATGTTTAGGTTCATCTCTGCAATGAGATTTTAGGAACATTGGGTAGTTTTCAAGGTCCAATTCCATGCCCTTGAACCAAACTTCTCTTTCATTTGGAATCCCTGTTGTTGAAGTGATGGCCTCTGCTGATAGAGTGAAATAAATGCCTACTATGATGGCCTTATCTCTTCTAAAGTTAGTGGAAAAAAGGGTAGTCAATGGGGCATGACATCCTACCTCCATGATATTTTCACAAAATCTCAGACATCCAATGTTTTCAAAACATCTCTTGGATAAGGGGAGGCATTAAGTTCTTGCAATACGGATGGCTCAACTCTAGAATGGTGGCCTCCCTTGTGAGTTTTCTTTTCACTCGCCATAGCAGTTGTGAACAGAATGAAACCATCCAAGATGAAATGAGTGAGTAGAGACAATGAATTTGGGAAAACAGGGGATATGGATAGGGTAGATTTAGGGGTTGTGATGAAGTATAATGACGTTGAGGAAAATTCCCCAAAAAATTGAGGCAGTAGGGTATTGTGTTAGCTTGAGGGTACAGGTGGAATTGCTTGAAATAGGTATGGGGAAGTGGAACAAAATGTGAAAACACACCAATTTTCCATTTTTATTGTGAAAATGTAATGGGGACTTAGGGTTTTGATGGAAACAAGGGTAAAGGGGACTGTGAGGTATAGGGGGTGTTAGGGTAGAGTTTGTAAAGGATAAGTGAGGGTTTAGATGATGGAAAAAAGGGTTTCCAATGGCTAAAACCAATCAAGAAAGGAGAAACCCTAAAAAATAGGAGAGAAAAACCCTAGGGATAGAAAACACTCATATAATCATGAGTTGACTTAAAGAAGGCATTTGGAATGACCACTTACTCGCCTTGGAGGCCATAGGAGGTTTGTATAATTGTCTTGAGGCTTGAGTAGCTGATTGGAGGAGTGAAAACAAAAAACGTAGTAGTTTTGGTAGAAGCGTAGCGTTATTCCCAAATGCATAGTGCCACCTCTCAAAAACCTCACACTGCCCCAGAAACATTGTGTTGCTCCCTCAAAAACGTCACACTACCTCCAGAAGCATAGTAGAATGTATTTTCTTACAATGTTTTCCAGTTTTATTCCACCTTTGGCAATGGTAGGGTATTCTGAAGGTGAGAGATGCAATTTATTGAGCAAGAGAAGATAAAATGAGTGAAATAAAACACTTTTTCCCTTTTATAACATCAATAAGAAACCCTTTTTTTCATTTAGTGAAAACATGACCTTTTTGAGGAACACTTTTCTTTTTTGAATATTTTGACAATGTAACAAGATTTTTGAAAGAAGACAATTTGTATTTTTTTATTCACCTACCTAAGCTAACTCCATTTTAAGGATAACTTGTATGATGGAAATGAATGACCCCTGTTTCATCCTCTTTATGACAGAATTTGGACATTTATGGTGGCAAAATGAAAGACACCTAGAAACTGACCTAGATGAAAACATGGTGAATTAACCTAAAAATATAAATGATAATGAAGGACATAACCCATGAATTGAAAATAACCATGAATAAATTGGAGGGAGTAGCTTTTAAAAACCTATAAATATCCAACAATCAAAATTTTATTTGAAAACTGACTTGGAATTGTGAACTTTTGACCTAGGACCACTACTAGACAAATTTGAAAGAGTACATTTTGATCACTGAATATTAGACACTAACATTGGATCCAGATGGGGAGGGAAGCTCTTCAGGAGGTGTCAAGAAAACTATAGATTAGGTAGCCTTAGCCATTGGGCGATGGAGTAAAAAATCGAAACTAAAATAACTTGACAAACTAAAAAATTGATTGTACTTTTTGAATTTTTTTTTAAAGAAAAACATTAGCTAATTATAGAAGTCTCATGGCCTTCTCCTCGAGCTTCAAAATTTTGCAACAACTACTTATTCTTGACAACAAATAAAAGTGATATTTACAGTGAAAATGAACCTTTTTCTTCAAACTTAGGTAAGGTGGTGTTTGAGGAACCTACCATTCACCAGTCCTCCCATAATTTCTTGCCCATCAAGATCTTCTAACAAGAATGTCTTATTACCTATGAATGTTGTGATCTTGTATGGAACTTTCCATAGATTATCAAACTTATCGTGCTTACCTCTGTCTTCATTCCAGGCATCCCACCAAAGGACAACATCTCCTACTTTGAAATCATCAGTGTTGGTCTTCTTGTCATACACTTTATTGATTTTCTCTTGAAGTTTTGAAGTATGATTGAAAACTTCTTCTCTTGTTTGCTGTCAATGAATCATTTGACTAATTATTCACTAGATATCATTTGGTTCACTGTCGATTTCTTGTAGAAATTTCATCAT
The DNA here is from genome assembly GCA_034641835.2 of Pinus albicaulis. Lineage (NCBI taxonomy): Eukaryota > Viridiplantae > Streptophyta > Pinopsida > Pinales > Pinaceae > Pinus > Pinus albicaulis. The sequence continues at coordinate 1,265,059,897 of CM076575.1, read as the reverse complement.
AGGGATAGCTAAATAAGTGGGAAAAAATGTGTCAACACCATACAAAAGCTGAAAAGGCAACATATTAATTGATCTCTTCACGCTAACTATATCCGCCCATAGAACATTTATGAGCTTCTTGTGCCAATTTCTTTTGTTCTCTTGCAACAACTTCTTAATTATATTCACCAATGATTTGTTTGACGATTCAACCAACCCATTGGCTTGAGAATAATATGTTGTATAATGACCAAGCCTTATGTGATATTTATCACAAAATTTAATCATTTTCTTAGACTTAAAGGCAATTTCATTGTCAGTCATAATTTTCTGTGGGCATCCAAAATGAGACAAGATATTGCTTTCCAAAAACCAGATGATGATAATATTTGTATCTTGCCTCGTCGGTATGGCTTCAATCCACTTTGTGAAGTAATAAGTGGAAGTGAGTATCCATTTATGCTAATCCGATGAAGGAGGATGGATCTCGCCAATGAAATCAAGACCCCACTGCTGGAAGGGTGCTTGAACTGCGATGGGTTTTAAGGGCAACGACAAAAGCTTTATTTTTCCTTGAAAAATTTGACATTCATGACAACTCATGACAATCTTATACACATCTAAAAATAAACTTGTCCAATAGAATCCAACCCTTAAAATCTTATTTGTTGTAGTCTTCCAGAAAAGATGACCACCATAGTCACCTTTATGAAAGTCATTCATCACTTTTTCAACTTCTCTTTCTACCAAGCAATTCAATAACACTCCAACTGGATCTTTCCAATACAAAGAATTGTTAAATATGAAATACTTAAGAGCCCTCAAATTCAAAGATCTAACTTTATTACTAGGGAAACTGGGAGGAGGATTCAGTTGTTGCAAAACATAAACAATATCAGCATACCATGGCAATGATATAAATATTTCAGATACCTGAGGTAATGAATCAACCTCTTACTCCTCAGATAATATAGTAATAAAATTAAAAGCATGGATATTTGAGTCCACCATAAGATTTTCCAAGCCTTGTTCCTTGATCAATTTCGTAGGCTTGATCCCCAAGTCACACTTCAACATAGAAATGATCCATTTTCAACACCGACCTTTAGGATCCTTTGTAAGCACATCTTTGACATCAATGTTTGGAACATATGCAATCACATGAGAATGAAGAATATAAACTCAGAAGTACTTCAATGATTTAACTAACGCCAAGGCCTGCTTTTTAATGATATTTTACTTCAAGCTACATCTCTAATGGTTCTACTGAAGAAAGTGATGGGTCATTCTATTTTCTGATATTTATTTTGCATGAGGACAACAACTACAATATGCTTTGAAGAAAGGAAAAAATGATGAGATCAAGTGTGTAATCTGAACTAATAAGAATAGGAGTGTGAGATAAAGAAAATTTAACTTGATTGAAAGACTTCTTTTCTTCCTCAGACCATTTTAATTCACTATCTTTCTTCAGCATGTCAATAATTTTTCTTAAGTGTTCAAAAATATTGGGAACACACCTTCTCAGAAAATTGATTTTACCATTGAATGACTGAATATCTTTCTTGCTTCTAGGATAGTCCAAGCTCTTAATCGCTTCAATTCTTGAAGGATCTATTTGGATGCCGAATTTTGAAATGATGTGGTCCATCAATTTTCCTTCCTCCATAGCAAACAAATTATTTTTAGGATTCAACGATATGCCAAATATCCTACATCCTTGAAAAATAGTTTTCAAGTGTTGTAAGTGTTGTTCATCTGTCTTGGAAAAAACAGTGATATCGTCAAGATAGATGACCAAGAAGAAATCAATTTCATTGGCGAAGGCCATTTCCATCGTTTGATGAAAAGTTGTTCCTACATTTTTCAATCCAAAGGGAATTTTGGCGTATATGAGGGTACCCCATGGTGTTGTAAAGACTGTCTTTTCCTGATCATATATATGGGCTAAAATATGATTATACCTGGAATATCCATCCAACAATGAAATTCTGGAAGATCCAACTACCCTTTGAAGAATATGGTCCATTTTTGGCAGTGGGTAATTGTCTTTCAGCGACAATTTATTCAGATTTATGAACTCTATACACAAGTAAATTTCTCTGGTCTTCTTCCTTACTGGCACTAAGTTAGACATCCAATTTGATAAGAGAAGTGTAACTATAATACAAATAGTAAATAACCAGTTTAACTCTTTTTGAATGGAGGGTAGCAGCTTGGGATTCATTCTCCTCAATTTATGGCAAAAAGGATTTTGATACGGTTTCAAAGGAATAGTATGCCGAATTATACTCTTATCATAAATTTTCAGATCATAATACTCCCATGAAAAAACATTAGCAAACTGAGACATGAGCGATGTATATTTACCTTTCATCTCTGGGCTCAAGGATTTTGAAACCTTGACTATCTTGGGATTTTTAGGTGTGTCAAGATTAAGATATTCCACTCCTACTTCTGCTGCAAGCATGGTCGGTCTGTGTGCAACGTCATCTTGATCAAAAATATTCTCCAAAGGCACAAGACCTCTAGGAATGGATTTGTATTTTAGCTGAAGTACTTTCATTTATACTGCATGTAATTCTTGGTCATTTTCAGAAAATTGGTCATCCACTTGTAAATTCAAAAATTCCTCTTCTGTCTACAAGAAGTTGCTGATATGTTTGTCATCTTGAAATACCTACCAATAATGAACATTATCTGGAACATCAGGGTGATGTTAGATGTTTAGATCATACTTCTTATTGGGATAAAATGGAATTTTAAACATGTTGGCCAAAGTGGCAATAGAATCAGCAATAACATTATGGTCCCTTGGGATCAATGAAAAATTATACTTAGTGAAGGTCTTGAGGATATCTAATACTGCATTTCGGTAAGCTCGCATCCTAGGATGCTTGTTCTAGTATTCCCCTTTGAATTTTTTTATTACCAATTCAGATTCGCTATACACAGAAATTTTCTTGGTACCTAAGTCAGCTATCAAAGCCTCATACTCTGCTTCATTGTTCGAACAGTCAAATGATAACTTGTAAGAGGATATTGGAACATTGGGAGGAATTTTAAGAGAATTATTTATAGGGCTATGAATCCACATTCCAATTCCAACCCCTTCCTTACCCAAGGCTCCATCGAAGTCCATGGTCCACAAACCACTTTCTTTATCGGGATGCTGCAAATCTAATCACTGAACTTTACTTGCTACTTGAAAAAGGTCTGTTGTACCAAAAAATTATATGTCTTTCACTGTTTCATATCTTTTTTGGGCTAATGCGGTTGGTTCCAAACCACTTGACATATTCTCTTGATTTTTTGCATTTGTAATTTCTAAAGAAAAATATGAAAAATCAGAAATGTTTGTCTTTTCTTCAATCAAAATTTCTGAAGATGTTGAAAATTGATCATTGAATAAGATAAAAGACTCTAAATCTATGTGAACAACATGTATGGGGTGATTATTATTCTTTTCTCTACTACTGATCATGTACCTCATTTACTTTCTTGGTATATTTTTCTGATTTGACAAAAGACCAGTATTGTAGCATATGAAAAGTCAAGCTGAAAGGTACCTCTAATTTTTTCTCCCCATGACTGGGAGAGAAACATTCCATATATGGATGGGATATTAGCCACATAAGGAAATTCTTGGCTGGGTTTTTCTCTAAAGACACCATTAGATCTTTAATGAGGCCAAGACATTTCACTTTGCCTTAATCAAATGAATAAATTTCATGGTAAGGTATTGTGATATCTAGGACTAATTTGTCCATGATGGCTTTAGGCATAAGGTTATGAGATTCTTCAAAATCAAGCATGGCGTTATGGAGGATAAAATCGTGGATTTTGAGGCTAATATAGAACGGAGGGACCTCACTATATTCTAAATCACCATAAAAAATAGGACCGTATAAAAGTTTCGGGTGATCATCACTTAAATTAACCATATCAGAAATTTGATCTACCTTAAGAAACTTGGCTACTTGAAACTTATACTGGTCATTATTGACTATTTCGGTTAAAGGAATGAAGACTTTTAGTTTAGAGATTTCATTTTCAAGACTAAAAAGGGCAGAATGTTTTTATACCTCTTTGGATGGTGCATCTTTCTTCTCTAGCTAATATTTGTGTGGGATCTCCCTCTTCTATACTCCATCTTGGAATTGTTTATATTTTTTATGACTGCTAGTATAAGCCTCATTTCCTTTTGAAGGACTCAAAAAAGTAGGTCCCTTGTCTTTACTTTGATTTGAAGTAGTCGTCTCTTTATGAAGAGTATTAGTTTGAGAATTCTGTTTTTTCAGATTGGAGGTTATAGGAACATTCATATTCCTCAAGCCACACTTCCTTTGTACTTGAGTAAGAGAGTTCTGATATCCCCTCTGGTAATCTTCTACCCATATTGATAACATATCATCATTTGACAAGACATATTGCTGATCATCCGGTGCATGAATTCCTGCATAAAACTTATCTACTTTAGTGAGGAAAATAGGTTGCTAATTTTCCTCAAATAAATAATTCTCAGAAGAAATCTCTTCTTCATGTTCTTCATCAGGACCTTCCATCTAGTTTTACTGAAATGGAGTGTGAATTTGCTACTGAATTTTTGGATCCTAACCCCTCATTTCCCTTTGCTTGATCCTATATTGAGGATGCTAATTTTGATCCCTGAAATTGGGATTTCTAAAGGAGGGTTCAGATTTTCCATTAGCGATGGAAATTTTTTCCATCATATTCTCCATGGTCTTAATCAAGGTGTCTAGCTTTCCCTTAGATGAAGTAGATGTTTCTTCCTTGATAGTGACCCTTTTCTCTATCTTGATTTTTGATAATCAGGTTCGCTTCCATGCTCAGTGCATTTCTTTGCATTTCTTCAAGGGTTGATGGATTTCTTTCCCTTAGCTAGTAAGCCATATTAGGATAAAAAACATTAGGGTAGTGAAGTAAAGAGAGGCCTCGAGGAGGCTTGATATTTTAGGAATAGAATCATAAATCTTATTGAATCTACCTATAAAGTATTGTACAAAATCATTAGGATTCCTTTTTGAGGTGTTATATTCAGCTAGGATTTGAAATAGATTCTTATTCTCCTCCAATTTTGTCATAAATAAGTCAATTATTTGCTGTGAATTAGCTATTGGATTAGATGTGAAAGAGCGGAACCATTTTTTAACCTCTCCTCAGAAAATCTGTGCTATGATGCGCATCTTGGCATCATCATTGTCAATCTCTTCAATATCTATGAAATCAACCACTTTGACAATGTGTTGATAAGCAATAACCTTTGATGTTCCATAAAAAAGGGGAAATCCTTGATCATAATTATGAGGTAGTGCAGTGAGTTGTTGGGGTAAGCTCAACAGAGAGAATCTGGCCATAATTAATTAAGGGGGTTGTAAAGGTGTTGATGGAGTGAAAAATTGCAGAGGTAATGATGGAATGAAAGCAAGAGATGATGATGTGATTGTGTGAGAAGGTGTAGCAATAAGTGGTGAAGAAAAAGCCTACTGTTGGTATTGGAAATAAGCTCTATATGAAGTTACTTGAAACTTATCCACCAAACCTTGAAGTTTGTAGAAATTAGACCAGACTTCACTATCAACCTTGGAATAAGAAGAATCAGAAAATGGTAAAAGGTTTCAAAATCAATATGATCAAAGACAATTTCTAAAGGAAAAGATTCATACTTAGACCTAAATAAAGATGTTTCAAATTCAAAATTATAGGACAAATATTCTGAAGCAAATCTTGTAGGCAATGAGCTCGATTTAACAAGTGGAGGAATAGACTTTCCAACTTTCCTAGACTTAGTCTTATGCTTTCTTAAAAGACTCTCAGGGTCATTGACAATTGGTGAGGGATTTGGGTCTAGATTTGACCTAGTGTGTCTTTTGGGAGCCACATTTTCTTGAAAATTGGTACTTTGGCTCAAATTTACAGACTCAGCCTTCTTCAAAAGTCAGAACTTGTCACCCGAAATTCTAACCTTCAGTGAAATAAAGAAAAGTTTTGTAATTGCTCCCGAGCAACAACGCAAACAATGTTATCACTCCCCCCTTGATGCAGGAGCATGAGGCTTAGAGACAAAAGGCTTCATTAGTTATTCCAAAAATCCAAAAAAAAAAAAGAAGTTACAAGCAAAGGTGTTGGTACCTTTCGCTGTCAATTTACAGTTTTACTAGATAGGGTTGAACTAGTATCTAGGAAGGTTGAACTGTTTTATATTAGATTCAATATATTTAGTCTTCAGTTGATAGATTTAGGGAAGATATTATGTAATTACGATTTTATCTAAGTTAGGAGAATTCGATCCTTAAGAAGAGGTCGACTGTTATGTAAAATAATATAAAATGTAACCTCTGAGAAGGAGAAAATCGAGTTGGGCCGTAGAAGAATTGATTGAGAGGATTTTGCCTCTGATTTAATAAAATTGTAGAATTTAATTATTTGTTGTATGCTTGGAAAATTCCTGGAGGGTTTCATCTCTCCGAAAATCCATTTGATTTATACTTTCCATGTATAATTTGAAGTGTGATTAGCTTCTGTGTGAAGGATTCAGAAGAGATTGCAGAACCTCTGTATCTCCGGAAAAAATCATGTAGCGATGATATATCTGTGATTTTCGATTTGAAGAGGGGAAAAGGGTTGAGATAGAGTGAGAATATACATGTTTCTAGAGGAGCAGAAGGACAAAACAAAGAACCAACACGCGATCACAGGAATTTTGTAGCCTAAGCGGTTTTTTGAAAAACCAGCATTGTTGTCGCACTGCTTTTGGTGTGCGAGTGGTTTTGTTAAAAAAAACGTGATTGAGTCGGGTCGCGACACGTCACGGTGGCAATACCGCCAATTTCACGTGACTGTGGGTTGATAAGTCACCGGGGATATTGGAATGCGATAGCCGTCTGATCATAAGCGTTGGAGATCTGACGGTATTCGCGTTGGTCGTTGCGTGGAGTATAACAAAAGGTATGGACCTGACAGTTTATTCAATAGAGTTTTATTAAAGAGTTTGAAATCCGAAACCCATTCCGAAAAGGTTTAAACATTGTTTAAAGTGAATTATTATGTTTTCGAAGGATAAGGGGACTTATATTCCGTAAGTCATTTTATTAAATTAATCAATCAAATTTAATAAAGTTTGATGACCGAGAGTGGAAATAAGGATCAGGAACAAATTCCTCCTGAATTAGAAAACATAATAACAAAATTTGAGCAACACTCCTTAATGCCTGCACCCACGTTTCCATCATTTGTGGTATCAGAGCAGTCTTCAGAGCATTTTCCGGATAATGAACAAGCTTCCAAAAGTCAGAAAAAGAAACCCAACATGGCTTTCAGACTTGTTAGAGGACGTGTTTCTGGTAGAAGAAGAGGTAGACCAGTTGAAAATGCTGAAGTACTAGAGACTATGCAGCAGATTCAAGCTAGATTGGAAGAAATGGAAGCAGGACAACAAAGAGATCCTGAAGATGTCAGTGAACCTGAAGCTGAAGAAGAAGAAGGAGGAAATGTTGAGCTTACTCCTGAGATGAGATTTTTTAAATCAGTTTTAGGATCTACATCCAAACCTAGACTTCAAGTATTAGCTTTTGCAGGAGGATTGAATCTAGAAGATTTGATAGAATGGATCAATGAAATGAATAAATGCTTTGATTATGAAGATATGGGTGAAGAAAAAAGAGTTAATTTTGCTGTCACAAGGTTGGAAGGACATGCAGCACTTTGGTGGGATGGAGTGCAAGCAGAAAGAAGGAGAGTTGGTAAGCAGCCACTCAAGAATTGGAATAGAACGGTAGCAAAGCTGAGAGGTAAGTTTTTTCCTAGTGTTTATCAGCTTTCATTATTTAAACAAATGCAGAATCTTAGACAGAGATTAATGAAAGTAAAAGAGTACACAGAAGAATTTTACAAAGTAAGCATAAGAGCAGGACAAATTCAAGATACAGTAGAGAAGATTTCCAGGTACACAAATGGTCTTAGAATGGAGATTCAAGATGAGATAAGTATATTGTCTCCTAAAACAGTAGAAGAGGCTTACCAGATGGCCTTAAAAGCTGAAGAAAAAATCATAAGGAAGCAATCTGCCAAAGGAAGAGGTACTTTCCAAGGAAGAGGAAGTCAAGGTGGTAGAGGAAGATCTACAACACCAAGAGATGGAGCTAGCAACAGCACACCTCAGTATGCACCCACAGAAGGTGATACAAGTGGCAGAAGGAGTCCTTACAGAGGAAGAGGAGGCAGAAACAGAGGAAGAGAAGTCAGATGTTTCAGATGTAACAAATTAGGAAATAGAGCCTATGAATGTCCAGAGAATGTGGGGACAAATCAGAGAAATGCAATTTTTTCTCAGGCTAAAGAAGAAGGAGAAAATTTCCTGTAACAGAGAAAGAAATTATGCCAGAGAAAGGAGAATATTTGGTGGTTAACAAAGTTTTGTTAAAACAAACAAAGGAAGTTGCTGAACCAAAACAGAGAAAGACTTTGTTCAGAAGTGTGTGCAAAGTTCAAGGGAAATGTCGTCAATTGGTAATTTATAGTGGTAGTACAGATAACTTGGTCTCTACAGAGGTGATAGAGAAGTTGAAATTGAAGACAAGGGAACATCCAACACCCTACAAGGTGTCATGGCTTTAGAAGGGACATCAACTGATAGTAAAGGAAAAATGTGAAATAGAATTAAAAATGGGCAGTTAAAAAGATAAAATCATGTGTGATGTGATGCCTATGGATGTGTGTCACATATTTCTGGGTAGACCTTGGCAGTATGACAGAGCAGGAGTACATGATGGAAAGAGAAACACTTACAAGTTTTTCAAAGATGGTATGAATCAAACATTGTTACCTAAGGAATAAGAAGATGCATCAAGTAAAAAGTCTGATCCAAAGGCTTTATTGTTGAGTGGAAAATAATACTTGCAACAAATTGAAGATGATGAGGTAAATTTTGCTTTAGTTTGCAAACCTAAGGTAGTATTTACTTATACTAAAATTTCTGATTTGCCAATTGAAATTCAAGAAATGTTGGAGAACTATTGTGATATTATTCTGGATGTTTTTCTTGATGAATTACCACCTGTAAGAAGAATAAACCATCAGATAGATTTGATTCCAGGATCAAATTTTCCAAACGAAGTAGCTTACATAATGACTCCTACAGAAAATGAAGAAATTAGAAAGCAAGTGCAGGAATTGGTTGACAAAGGTTTAATCAGAGAAAGTTTGAGTCCTTGTGCAGTACCTACAGTATTAAGTCCGAAGAAATATGGAGGTTGGAGAATGTGCACTAATTCAAGAGCAATTAATAAGATAACAATCAGGTATAGATTTCCTTTACCTAGAATTGAAGATTTGATGGATTGTTTGAGTGGAGAAAAATATTTTTCAAAACTATATTTGAAAAGTGGGTATCATCAAATTAGGATAAGGGAAGGAGATGAATTGAAAATAGCCTTTAAAAAAAATGAGGGATTGTATGAATGGATGATAATGCCTTTTGGTTTATCAAATGCACCTAGTACATTTATGAGGCTTATGAATGAAGTATTGAAGGAATTTATTGGTAAATTTGCAATAGTATATCTGGATGATATATTAATTTACAACAAAACAAAGGAAGAACACCTGAGACATCTTAATTATGTCTTAAGGAAGTTACATCAAGAGAATTTATTGGTAAATTTAAAGAAATGTTCATTCATGAAAGAAGAATTGGTATATATAGGTTTTGTTGTTTCTGCTGAAGGATTAAAAATGGATCCAGAGAAGATAAAGGCAATTGTGGAGTGGCCTTCACCTAAAAGTGTTTTTGAGGTAAGAAGTTTTCATGGTCTTGCTAGTTTTTATAGAAAATTCATAAGGAATTTTAGTAAGATAAATGCACCTATCATTGAAACCATAAAGAAGGACAAACAACCATTTAAGTGGAATATTGAAGCTGAAAGGAATTTTCAGTTATTAAAGCAAAAGATAGCTGAGAAACCTGTCTTAGTTTTGCCTAATTTTAATAAACCATTTCAAGTAAAATGTGATGCTAGTGGGGAAGCTATTGGAGTTGTATTAAGTCAAGAAGATAGACCTGTAGCATATTTCAATGAGAAGTTGAATGAGACAAGGAGGAAGTACTCTTGTTATGACAAAGAATTTTATGAAATTGTACAGTCATTGAAGAAGTGGAGACATTATTTAATGTCTAAAGAATTTGTGCTATATTCAGATAATCATGCTTTACAGTATATTATGTAAAAGCCTAAATTGAATAAAAAACATGCAAAATGGGTTGAATATCTTCAAATTTTTAACTTTGTATTGAAGCATATAAGTGGTCAAGCAAACAAGGTAGCAGATGCCTTGAGTAGGAAAAGCATTCTTGTTCATGAAAGTCAAATTCAAGTGTTAGGTTTTGATTTTCTTAAAGAACTCTGTAAGACAGATTTGGATTTCAAAGAAACACTTGAAGCATGTTGTAATCCTATTTTGATAGACAGAATTCAGTGGTTAGATTATTTCTTGCAAGAGGGTGTATTGTTCAAAAGAAATCAGTTGTGCATACCAAATTGTTCTATGAGAGAAAATTTAATCAGGGAGAAACATAGTGGTGGACTTGCTGGAAATTTTGGCTTTGATAAGACTTATGAGCAACTAAGTCATTTTTATTTTTGGCCAAAGATGAGATTTGAAGTGGAAAATTATGTGAAGAATTGTAAAATTTGTCAATATGCAAAAGCAAAAAGTCAAAATGCAGGTTTGTACATTACATTACCTATTCCAGATAGACCTTGGGATATGGTAAGTATGGATTTTGTTTTAGGATTGCCTAAGACACAAAGAGGGAATGATGCAATTTATGTTGTTGTTGACAGCTTTTCAAAAATGGCACATTTTATTCCATGTTATAAAACTAGTGATGCTACTCATTGTTGCCAATTTGTTTTTCAAGGAGATTGTCAGATTACATGGGTTACCTAAGAGTATTGTCTATGATAGAGACACCAGATTTGTTGGTCATTTTTGGAGGACATTGTGGAAGAAGATTGGTACTAAACTAAGTTTCAACTCAGCTTATCACCCTCAGACTAATGGGTAGACTGAAGTAGTGAACAAGAGTTTGGGTAATCTTTTGAGAAGTCTTGCAGGAGAACATCCTAAATAGTGGGATCATATTTTACCACAGGTAGATTATGCATATAATGATTCACCTAATAGAAGTACAGGGCAGAGTCCATTCCATATAGTTTATGGAATGCACCTAAGAGGAGTATCTAAATTGAAAAACTTGGGGAAAGCAGAAATGAGAAGTGATGAAGGAGAAGAGTTTTCTTCAGAAATTCAAGCAATACATGAACAGGTAAAGCAGCAGCTACAAGATAGCAGCATCAAGTACAAAAACAGAGCAGATTTGAGAAAAAGAGAAGTTAATTTTGAAGTTGGTGATTTGGTTTTATCACACTTAAGAAAAGAAAGATTTACAAAGAGGGAGTATAACAAGTTAAAATTCAAAAAGATAGGACCATGCAGGATACTGAGAAATTTTTCTGCAAATGCTTATGAAATTGAATTACCATCTGATATTGGAATATCTCCAATATTCAATGTTGCTGATTTGTACAGATATGAAGATAGTGGCACAGATGACAGACCAAAAGACAGAGGAAAGATTGACTGGGTAAAACAGTTACCCACATCAAAGACATTACATCCAGAGAGAATCTTAGACAAGAAAGTGTTTAAGAAGACCATAGGACAGGAATATTTTCAATATTTTATAAAGTGGAGGGATCAGCCAATTGAGGATGCTACCTGGATGACAGAAACCATGCTGCAGAAATTGGGCAGTTCTGTGGAGGAGCTCATGGACATGAGCCCATGAAAATTTTTGTCCTAAGGAGTCTGATGCAGGAGCATGAGGCTTAGAGACAAAAGGCTTCATTAATTATTCCAAAAATCCAAAAAAAAAAAAAGTTACAAGTAAAGGTGTTGGTACCTTTAGCTGTCAATTTACGATTTTACTAGATAGGGTTGAACTAGTATCTAGGAAGATTGAACTGTTTTAGATTAGATTCAGTATATTTAATCTTCAGTTGATAGATTTAGGGAAGATATTATGTAATTATTATTTTATCTAAGTTAGGAGAATTAGATCCTCAAGAAGAGGTCGACTGTTATGTAAAACACTATAAAATGTAACCTCTGAGGAGGAGAAAATCGAATTGGGCCGTAGAAGAATTGATTGAGAGGATTTTGCCTCTGATTTAATAAAATTGCAGAATTTAATTATTTGTTGTATGCTTGGAAAATTCCCGAAGGGTTTCATCTCTCCGAAAATCCATTTTATTTATACTTTCTATGTAGAATTTGAAGTGTGATTAGCTTCTGTGTGAAGGATTCAGAAGAGATTGCAGAACCTTTGTATCTCCGGAAAAAATCATGTAGCGATGATAGATATGTGATTGTCGATTTTCAGAGGGGAAAAGGGTTGAGACATAGTGAGAATATACAAGTTTCTAGAGGAGTAGAAGGAAAAAACAAATAACCAACACATGATCACAGGAATTTTGTAGCCTAAGCATTTTTTTGAAAAACCAGCACTGTTGTCGCACTGCTTTTGACGTGTGAGTGGTTTTGTTAAAAAAAACGCGATCAAGTCCAATCACGACATGTCACGGTGGAAATATTGCCAATTTAGTGTGACTGTGGGTTGATAAGTCGTTGAGGATATTGTAATGTGATAGCCGTCCGATCATAAGCATTGGAGATCTGATAGTGTTCGCGTCGGTAGTTGCGTGGAGTATAACAAAAGGTATGGACCCGACGGTTTATTCAATAGAGTTTTATTAAAGAGTTTGAAATCCGAAACCCATTCCAAAAAGGTTTAAACATTGTTTAAAGTGAATTATTATGTTTTCGAAGGATAAGGGGACTTAGCTTCCGTAAGTCATTTTATTAAATTAATCAATCAGATTTAATAAATTTTGATGACCGAGAGTGGAAATAAGGATCAGGAACGAATTCCTCCTGAATTAGAAAACATAGTAACAAAATTTGAGCAACTCTCCTTAACGCCTGCACCCACATTTCCATCACCCCTGCTTCCTAAGGCTGAGAATGGAGATGAAGGAAGGTAACAAAAAAAAACCTTTAGGTCAAGTAGCTAGCCCTACCAAGACCAGAGAGGGCTCTCTCAATGTCACTTAACAGCCAAAAGGATGTCTGGATATAATGTTTTATGCTAGTTATGATGCTCAAATAGATTAGTGTTTTTGTTTGTTTGGAGTTTTTCTAGATAGGAATGACAATTAGGAAACTAGGTCTAGGGTTTAGGTCTAAGTTCAAAGGCTAGTGGCATAGGTAAGGGTGAGGCTAGGTAGGTAAGCTAAGAAGCATGCTTAATTTGTAAGTGTGTATATATTGAACTGAGAGGGAATCAGAATGAGCATTAAACTTAATTCATTCATCAGAAGAGCAGAGACAATTTCATGTAAATATTACAAAAAACAGAGCATGGAAAACATGATTTATGTCAATAAACTCATAAGAATTATCATAAATAAGCATATATGTGAAATATGGATAACATAACATTCAACATGATGAGTTTACAGAGAAAAAAAATACTCAGAGGCATACCACTGGAGTCTCAACACTATGTCTGCAACACTGTCTTTGATTTGATAAACAAAAGCTTGTACAATAGCTCCACTACAAATAATAACTATCCAACCTCTAAAAAGACTTGAGGTGGACTACTTATAGAAAATAGAGTTCATGACACCTCATAGGGTCAAAATAATATCCAAAAATCATCATAATTACATCAATTGAGTCACTTCCTAGAATCTAGGGAAGTTAAAAACTAATCCCTGAAATTTAGCTAAAGACTAGGAGTGTTTGTCTCCTCCATTAAATTACATGTTTCTTCATCATAGAGGCCAAAAAAAAAACTCAAACACATCAAATGACATCTCATGGGTCAACTAGCATCAAATTTCTGAAGTTTTCCTAGCATGACAATTGTCTGAAAGGAATCCTATGTAGAAACGTCGCGTTTGTTGCTATAGGGTAAAATTATTGTGTGGTGATTGATGAATATCCCTCTCAGGGCTTTCTGGTGCCCGAGGCAGAATATAAGATTAGCTGTAAAGTTCCAAAGATACTGCATACATGTTCATACTAATATATAATTGACAAAGCAAGATTTGGAATGATTAGCTCTTTGTGGACAACAGATCCTATGGAGAGTGCAAAGTGGCGGGGTAGAAGTCCTTCCTCACCAGCTTCAAATCTAGATCCTGCAACCAAGAAAAGCACCCATGTAATCCCTACAACAATATAGCTTTATAACAATTAAACCAGTATATAATCGACATTAAAATATGCAGATATAAGCCATTCATATCATGCTACATAGACAAATGACCAAAAAATGTGACACCGAAACATCGAATGGACAAAACAGATACAGTTCTATTGATTTATAAAAAGGAGGATTATAACCATTGGCTGTACCAAGACCTCCTCTGTCTCCCATTTCCTCATTTGAGTATGATGATGCTTGAGCCAAGAGTCCTCAATGAACCTTGCTGATCTTCAAGCCTCACACTTCAACAATGAAATTATGCTCTGCATATGATCAAACCTTCGAACTTAGACCAAGAGCCCAAACCTCCAATTTATAGGAAATGGAGAGGACAAACCTTGCCAATCCTTTCAACCAGTTCAAATCGGGAAAGATCTAGATGTTTCCTAGCTTTTCTTTGCTTTTTCCTTCCATATGAGTTCAGTTGTGTTTGGAAATATCTAATAAAAGGTTTGTGCCATAAGTTTCTATTTTTTAACTGACTCTTTCTGAGAAAAATATGGAAATTCCAACCAGTTTCCAAGAGATATTTCCCTTTTCACATTCAAACACGGATAACGCTGCCCCTTAGGAAAGACAGAGTGTTACCCTAGGCACTAACACTCCCTTTGCATGGCTAGGGCACGTTATAACTCTGCTTAGCTGTCTCTAGGGTGTGTTACCTTGGCAGAATGGGATTTTGTCTAGGTCATTTTCTTCCTTCCATGTTACCTTCTCCTTTGAGCTGATGAGGAGGTCATTTTCCTTGTAACACATGCCCCCTAAAGTGTGAGGTCATAGGCGAAGGTGATGGACGAAATAATTTATAATATATAATAGAGTGAGAGGAGTTTAGAAGACTGAGGAGAACCTGAAACAAAAACAACATATGTTAGAAATATAAGTATCTGTCCTGAGTCAGGCATTCCCATGCTCAGTAGTTGTATCAAAATATTTTTTTTAAAATAGAGATATGACCAGTGTGTCCACCGAGAAGCACAATGTGGAAGCTTCTGTCATGACAGGATCAATCTGATAAGCTGT
This sequence comes from Pinus albicaulis, assembly GCA_034641835.2. Classification (NCBI taxonomy): domain Eukaryota; kingdom Viridiplantae; phylum Streptophyta; class Pinopsida; order Pinales; family Pinaceae; genus Pinus; species Pinus albicaulis. Next base: position 1,265,044,539 of record CM076575.1, on the reverse strand, counting down.
CTCTAAAAAAAATATCGCAATTAGGGAGAGGAAACACAGCTGAAATGATGTAAGCCTCAACCCAAGGTCTTGGTCGCCGGTTTACTAAACTGCATACTTTCACACATGTGAATGAAGGAGTTGTAGTCAAACATGCGAGAAATCATCTGATTACCAGTCAATAATGAAAAATGTTAACAGACATGAGGGTGGCCACCGATAATGATGATGGTCCCCAAGATGCACAGTACAATCTAGCGAGTGTGAATAAAATGAGTTGATTTCGAACACTTGTAGAATCATTCGATTGGGAGCCAATAATTATAACCCCCAATCAACACAAGGTAACCTGCCAGTGATGTCTACAAGCACCTGGGTACTGATGTGTTTCTGGATCAACTTCCTAGATAAGATGTTGAAGTTGATATGAAGAGATCTGTCTAAAGGTAGGCACTGAGGCATCCTACATCAGTCGACACAAAACGGGAAAAGATGATTTTGTTTTGAAGATATTCAAAAGAAAATGGGAGTAACTGACGAAAAATAATTTTTGGTATATGATGGCTCGGCTGATACAGGAAGCGGTAGATAGCGAGATCCTCTTGAACAATAGAAGGCACTGTAACAGGGTACCAAGCAGCTTAGGCTTAATGAACACCAAAGAATGTCAGGATTCACCAATGCACGAGCATTGGTATACAAAGGCTAAAATCATAGATGGTAGGGTTCGACTAATTGCGAGTGGATTTTCTAGGAAGTGCCATGTTCAAGATTTTGTGTTGCCAAATCGACCTTTAGAGTATAATAGAATAAGTATCCACTTTGTCGAATTTTTTTCCCCATATGATTAAGTTTAATGAGTTCAAACGGGTAAAGCCAGTGATCTTTTCATATTTAGAGAGTCTGAAAAACATCATAAAAGACAACTCCAGGGGGTACCTTTGTCATGTTTGATAATCGAGCACGATGAAGGGAGAATAGTAAGCCCGACACAATTCATTTTCCGTAAGTTATTCCATTGAATCTAGATAAAGTGATAAACCTATGTTCAATGGACGTCTACCTCATTTTGTTATGAGTACAAGGATACTGGGTAAACTCAATATTCTTCGTGAACTTTTAACAAGTCTGACGAAGAAAAACTCGATGCTCTCCGTGAAATTTTAATGAGTCCAACGGCGAAAAACTTGGTTAATTTTTCGATATTTTAACGAGCTAGAAAAAAATGGAAAAAAATGGCTCATATTTCTTCATCATAGTAGTTTAACAAGCCCAAGGAAGGTAAATCGGGGATTTTTCAGTTTTATGAGCTAGAAAAAGTCCCTAAAAATAAAGCTCGTTTCTTCTTCACGTAAGTTTAACGAGCCCGAAGAAGAGGACTCGAGGTTTTTCGTATTAACAAGCGAGAAAAATACCATAAAAATAATGCTCGATTCTTCTTCGTGTAATTTTAATGAGCCCAAAGAAGAGAACTCGAGGTTTTTCGGTTTAACGAGCCAGAAAAATACCATAAAAAGAATGCTTAAAATTTCTTGATCTCTTTCTCATCAATAGAAGGATCTATATCAAGAATTTTCTCGTAATACCAAGTAAAGACATCGCAGAACATCTTAAAAAGGGATATGAAGCATGCAATTTCCTTGGGACTGTAATCAGATCCAATCCGTTTATTTTACACGATAATTTTTTTGACTGAGGTATCTATGAGCATAGTCTTAGAAAGATTGCCCATGTTCCTTTTCATGTCGATAGTTTGAATAGTCGTGTAAGCGGAGGGAACGATCTCAGGTATGTCAAAGGGCGAGGTTTGAATAGTGGTCGTGTTTGAATCAAACATCGAAGCACGATGATGGAACGCTCCCCAAGGTCGTTCCTCGAGAGACATGATCTCTCGAATAGCTTCTTCCGTAGGTAGGAATTCATCGAGGAGATCCTTAGAAGGAACTGTGACGGGCGAGAGGGTGGTACCATTGGTAGAAACCAAAGCAGTGGAGGGTTCAGATGCTAATTGGATGGCTTGGTAAGCCAACTCAGCTGGTGATAGTGGCATCTAATCTTCGTAGGAATAAATTTCTGAAGGTGCCAGTAGGATCCATGGATCGATAGAGCCATCCGAAATGGTGGATATCATTGTAATCATGTGTGGAACCTCAAGTGGCAGGAGAGGAAAAAAACCCATCAGGGAAGATGCCTTCAGAAGACCAGTACCAACACTGATGTAAGAGTTAGTAACACCTCATACTAGGGGTACAGTGCTACTTGGTAGCGTGGAATAATCGGGGGTGAAAAAGGATAATTGATCTAATGTGAATATCTTCCCATCCAATGGAAAATGGATGAGTCGGAAAAATGAAGAGACAATGGCAGTCATTACGTAAGACCAACTGTGACCCAACAATAGATTATAGTCAAGATGATGATCTACGAATTCTATGTCCACCGTTATCATTTTCCTACTGAGTGAAATGGGAAAGATAGAAAGGTATCCTTTTGGGAGGAAAGTGTGGCTGTCGAAAGCTTTGAGGGAATTCGACGGTAGAGACAAAGTGGGAGAACCCAAAGCGAGCCAGCACGCAGTTGAAATAACGTAGGTCGAAGCACCTTCGTCTATGATAGTGTGATGGATTTGTCTCCCTTTCGACACAACTTGTACCTGGAAAGCAAGCTAGTGTGAAAGGCGAGGCTTGGATTTTTCCATGTCAAATATGGCTAGCGTAGAATCCTGGGGGTCGATTCCACTAATGGCCGAAGGCAGAGCTTTCCTTTGCGCTAGGTAGGTTTTTAATACTTCGAGTGCAAACATGGTTGACGGTGCTTCCGCCAAGTCTTCTACAATGTTGTAGTTTTGGGCAACACATGCAGAGGTATTATGAGTCATGCGTCAGAGTGTCCCTTTGGGGGGACGAATTGTGGGGTCAGCAGCAGGCCTTTCGATATGAAAATCGTTGGGCGGAGGTGGATTCGAACTTGTACCAGGTTCTTGAGCCTCAATGACTGGATTTCTATAGAGTTTAGCTCACATTTGGATTTCAACACTCTCTATGCCATAAATGGCGGATGATCCTTCACCGGAAGGATGAGAACCACCGTTCCCCTTTGGGGGGGTTGTGGTGGGTTTGCAACCATGTGTTGCTGTTGCTATTGTGGATTAGGGAAGGGACTGTGAAGGACGCCATGTGTCCTTCCATATTCCTTGTTTGTGATAAAATTTGTGCATTCCTGCAGCTGAGATGTCGAGTGGTCCTCCGTACAGATTCTGCAAGGCATTCTCCTTGGTTTCTCCTTTCCTTTTTCGTTCTTAGCAGCATTTTTATGATTTGGATTATTTTGAGTACTGGAATGCTCTTCAGAAGGAGAGGTATTTTTCTTATTCTTCTTGTTCTTTCCGCTAGTTTTTTATGTAGACTGCACAGAGTTTACCTCAGCGGTGGGAAGAGTAGTCGATTGGTTAGGGGCTGTGGAAGCCGAAGATGGCTAGGAAGTTTTCCCACTAAGATGTTTTATGGCTACGCCGGACGTTGCACCAACGAGTCCATCGGCGTGAGCTCTGGGTAATTGAGTAGCGAGAGGATTCAAATTGCTAGGGGCATGGGGGAGTAAGTTATACAACATGCCAGATTGCAAATAGATGAGATCTAGATGCTGTGCACGATGGATGGATTGGACTTCCGTGACTGCACCTGACAAGCAAACATCCTTAGCTAGGGGTGGTAAGAGGGAATTACAAAACTAGTTTGATAAGAGATGATTTGAGATAGGCACTTTGACTAGCCTCCGCCTACGTCTCCATTCATGAATGTGATTAGAGATGTGAGTGGTGGTGTCTTGGTGCAGCGAGGTTAAGATTTTTGATCCAGTTTTGTATTGAATAGGTACTTGGAATTTCTTAAGAAATTCCGTAGCTAAGGCACCAAAATTATTGACGGCCCCACATGGTAACTCAATGTACCATTTGGTAGCGTTTCCTGTGAGAGTGCGGGCGAAAAGTCTGAGCCGGATACTATCATCCACCATGGAGTTAGAAACAAACCATAGATTAAAGGTGGTGAGGTGTGTAGCCAGATCATCCCCTTGTTTCCTTTCGAATTTAGGGATGTTAGGATGAATCTTGTGCGGTACTAGAGGCTAGAGTGGGTTGTGGTTGATGGCATCATTGGTCAATTTGTAGAGGTCAAGGATGTCTAGAGCTGCCAAGAATGGAAATTGCGTGTTTTTGCCCAGATCTAGCCAAGGAAGTGTTGTCTAGCCATTCAAATTGTAGGGTCCACCCATCAATGTGTTACCAATGGGATAAGTAGGACTTTTTTGATAAAAGTTCCCAGTGAGTGGGGGTGTAGGGGTGCATGGTTGCTGTCCGTAGGGTATGTTGTTCTTGGGGGAAAACTGTTGGTTGCCCCCAGTGTAATAGTTTCCCCCTTGCCCAAATTGACTTTTGGGTTAGTTTGCCCATATGGACACGATAGAGTTAGCCAGTGGCATACTGCTATTCACATAGTTAACCATTGGCGTAGGCCTTACACCGGAAGTTTGACCATTCAAAGGAACAACATTAATAATTGGCTGTCCTATTTGTCCTAGTGAATGTAGGGGTACCGAAGTTCCCCCTAGCATAAATGTATTGGTGACACTGTCCCCTGGCATAATAGCCAAGGGGTTTTAACTCAGTAATGGGTTCCAACCAAAATGGTTTCTAAAAGGAACTGAAGTAGCCCCGCTAGCGGGAGCGGAAACCGTGGGTCTCGACGCAGTCACAATAGGAGCAGATCTCGAAGGGTTCGAACGTCCACTTACAGTTGTGGTGACTGGATTGCTAGGATCGGGGATAGCTTGGCTACTAGGGTTGCAAATCATTGACGTAGAATTAACAACTGGAGAGGAAGATGGTGGTGGACCAGAGTTGGTCACCAATGGCATCGACCCCATGGGTGCCAATTGTGAAATGGATGTAGGTGCAGCCGAAGACATAACCTGGCCTACTATAACTTGAACTAACAATGACCTCGACGGGTCAGCGAGAGGAGGATTGTAAGGAGGTACGACTCCTTCTGTAAAAGGATCCTTTGGAAACTCTGTATGATATGGAGCTATATGAAAGTTAGGGGTTGTCACTGGGGATTGCTCTTCCGGAGAAGGCATTGGCTCACCGAGACTCGACTACTACCCCGGTGTCAATGAAGGGAGACAACTAAAAAAGAAAAAATAAAAAAGGACTTCTAAAACCAATCAATCAAGCAGCCAGAATTGGTATGACCCTGTCTAAGTACTATCGTTTGTTGAAGGTGAAACTCAGTATCACAATAGCATACAGAGAGAGTTGGTCAAATATACAGCTATGGTTACTCTAGAGCTTCGCCTGAACCTCAGACAGTAGGTGTAAGCACTCTCGTGAAGAGGAGTACCCTCCCAAAGACTAAAGATAGAGTAGGTCCGTTTGTTTTAGGTACCAGGGAAGCTTGCCCTAGCCACCTTGCGTAAGTCCCTAAAAATTATGGCAACTAAATATACCTCAAGTCACAGACACTATCAGGGGGGTCATGGTCATAGACAACACGCTATATGGGCAGAACACCTAGATCCCTGATCTAGTTTCGACATCCTAGTGGGGAACCTAAATATATAACATGCCCATTGAATGCACTCGAAGGTGGGCTACCTTCTTATGCACCCTGGTGTTGTCTCGTGCTTAACTCCAGTGGTAGTGGAGTGGTCCCGACAGTATGAGTGCAGTAGGATTTCACTTTTTAATGACTCTCACTTCTCCTACCCCAAGATCCTAGCCTGAAATACTATTGGTGTGAGCTCATAAAAAGTTATATGATTAATTTTATTATTACTTGATTCTTAGTGTAATTGATTATTAGTCTTGCAGAGAGTTCGTGGACGTATGAAATGTGGTGAGACTCTGACTCAAAAACCATGCAGAAACATGCTCTAAATATTCAATTCAATGAAGATTTTACTCTACAGGGATAGATATTTCAAACATCCATGCACCAAAAAGTCAAATAACACAGTTCAACCCTAAAATATTCAGATATCTATCTATCCTCTCTAACAAATTTTTAACCAAAAAATTTCAGAATGAATTCAACTGTGTTCAGAAAACTAAAAAAAAAAATTCCTTCTTCAAAAAGTAGATGATACTAACACTAAATTTTTAAACAAGAAAACTAAACATGCAAGCTAGTAATCAAGCATAGGAATCCAAGAAAAGAAGCTAATTTGGTAGCCAATAACTCCACAGCCAAAGGGAAACACAACAAGGGTGTAAACAATAGATTCTGGCTGGGTAACACTAGAAAGCAGAGGCTACAGAGCGTTAATGATGGGACTAATGCATTGTATATGAGGATAAGCATTGTTATAACACACTGAAACACTCTTAGGGGGAGCGTTACTCAGGTTAAAGCTGTACAAATGGCTAGGCAGGGTATATTCTGGACTATGTGAGATACTGAGATGGTTACCGAGCATGTAAACTGATCATAAGGGTATGCTACCAAAGGGAAAGAGGTAAAGTCTTAGGAAAAATATGGAAACTTGGGGTTAACTCCCTAGTGGAGTCGCCATTTCTGCTAAAGGGTAAAATGCTTAGGTGATGATTGATGAATATCCCTCTAAGGGCTTTCCAATGCCCAAGGCAGACTATAATATTAGTTGTAAAGTTCCAAAGATATTGCATACATGTTCATGCTAATATATAATTGAAAAAGCAAGATTTGGAATGATTACCTCTTTATGGACAATAGATCCTATGGAGAGCGCAAAGCGGAGGGGTAGAATTCCTTCCTAACCAGATCCAAATCCAGATCCTGCAACCAAACAAAGCACCCATGTAATCCTTACAACAGTATAGCTTTCTAACAATCAAACTAGTATATAATCAACATTAAACTATGCAGATCTAAGCCATTCATATCATGTTACATAGACAAATGACCAACAAATGTGACACTGAAACATCTAATGGACAAAACAAATACAGTTCTATTGATTTATAAAAAGGAGGATTACAACCGTTGGCTGTACCAAGCCCTCCTCTGTCTCCCAATTCCTCTCTCTCTTTCTCTATCTCCAAGTATGATGATGCTTGAGCCAAGAGTCCTCAATGAACCTTGTTGATCTTCAAGCCTCACTCTTCAACAATGAAATTATGCTCTACATATGATCAAAATTTCGACCTTAGACCAAGAGCCCAAAAATCCAATTTAAAGGAAATGGATAGGACAAACCTTGCCAATCCTTTCAACCAGTTCAAATTGGTAAGATCTAGATGTTTCCTAGATTTTCTTTGCTTTTTCCTTCCATAGGAATTCAATTGTGTTTGGAAATATCTAATAAAATGTTTGTGCCATAAGTTTCTATTTTTGAATTGACTCTTTCTGAGAAAAATTTGGAAAATTCAGTGAATTTCCGCTAGATATTTCCCTTTGCACATTCAAACACGGATAACGCTGTCCCTTAGGCAAGACATAGCATTATCCTAGGCACTAACACTCCCTTTGCATGGGTAGGGTGTGTTATAACTCTTCCTAGCTGTCTCTAGGGGTGTGTTACCTTAGAAAAATGGGCTTTTTTCTGGATCATTTTCTTCCTTCCATGTTACCTTATCCTCTGAGTTGATGAGGAGGTCATTTTCCCTGTAACACCTGTAGCAAAAACGTCACGCTTTTCTAGCAGAAGCGTCGCACCTGTTCAAGGGTGATTTTTACCCACTTACAAGCATCCAAATGAAAATATGAAAGTTGTGCTAAGTAGACCTGTGAGTCTAGTTTCCAATGCACCTTGATTTTTAAGAAAACACCCGTAGGAAGAGCTCTAAAAGTGGTTTTTCCCAACCTCACTCCAAAAGTGCCGTGCCTGGTCAAAAACATTGGCAGAAGCATAAAAATGAGGTAGTTTTTTGAGCTATTCTTCAAAACCAGAGACTTTCATGGAAAACCAAGTCCAGATATGGCATGTACTAGTCAATATGAAACCATCCATATAAAAAATATTGATTTTGAATCCATGATAGAAAGCGTCACACCTCGACGCGACACTTTTGAGGAGACAAAATTTCCAGTATTTTATAAAAATCAGCAAAAATTATAAAATTTCTCAAAATTGACCAAAATTTATTTTATGACACCTATGGAGGATGGGCTAAACATCCATGGATGCCTCAGCAAGGAGGTCTAATTTGTCTTTCTACTTAAGCTTAATTTGAGCTTCTTCAAGTTTTTTCTTCACTTGTTTGAGCCTTATTCGAGAAATTTTGTTCCTTGTGCAATAGTGATTGGTCATATGTCTCTGGAGGTTATTGTTCTTTTCATATTTCTTCAAAAGCTTCTAAAGGTGTCCATTGACCCTATCAAGCCAATGCTCTCTAGCTTGATTGATTTCATCAAGGATTAGTTCATCAAAAGTCTGTAACCTGACTTAGAAGTTGATTCTATTTATTTCTGAAGCGCCCTCTTGAGGCCTCTTGTCCTTGGTCTCCTTCTTTGTGTTCCAAATTCTGCATCCTCTAGCTGTCATCATCTACTATTTCTTTTCTCTTTCCTTTATCTACATCAACATGTAACTTTGGCTTGTTTACATGAGTAATTTCACCTTTAACTGAAAATTATCTTGTTGTAATTATGTGATCTGAGAATTTGCAATTGATAAAACCTCCCTCAACTCTGCCATTTCTTCATGTTTCTCCTTTATTATCTCCTCAACTAACTTATTCTTCACATGTTATACCATGTCAACTACTGTTTCATCATGGTGATGCAATGGTGACTCACCATCATGGCTAGATGGTTGTTCCACTATTTGTCTTTGCTCAAGTGTAGCTTCATGTGACAATATACCTCTGATGGTTTTAGGAGATGTTAGTGTCAATCTAGTCATATTGCCATCAGTGATCAAAACTGATCTTTTTCATTTTCATATTAGGTGTCTCATACCGAATAAATTTCACCATTCCGCTAGGTCATGGATTCATTGATTGTAGTAATTTTTCATCAGTTTTCTCTCATGAGGTATTTGTTGATTCTCCTCTCTATGGTCTTTAGTAATTACTCACTCTCATCCTCAAAATCATGTTAGTAGGTCATAGGATGGGTCTCATTAGTTTCTAGGGTCTCACCATGGTCAAATTAATGACTCAAATGTCAATAAATTCAAAGTCACAACACCAGGAATATTAAAGATATATTTTATTCAGTTTGATGTAATTTTCACCTCAAAACCATGTTTTGAGATGAAAACATGATATTTTGCCTTTATTATCATTCATTATGTAATTTTATATCATCATATGTAATAAGTCTCAATTCAGAAGCTACCATCTCCACAAAGTCATCATCCCGCCTTCGGAGAAGTTTTTCACAGCATGCTCAGCGCCAAATCATCTTCCAAGAAGATTCAGTAGAAAGGGCCTGGAAAGAATGGTATACTACACTCTCACAACTGACTTCTGGATTGAAATTTATGCTTAAGTGAAGTAAAATCCCCTATATCCTCAAATAATCCCTATTTCCCAATTTTCCCTTAAAAAATTATATTTAAAGTTTTAATATTTTCCTTATGAAAATCCCCTTTCCTCCCTCCGATCATAAAATCGCATTATAAATATTTTTAAATACAAATGCGATTTACATAAACCACTTCCCCTCCATGCTTGAAAACATTATAATATAAACCAAAGGGTTGTATCATATAAACCCCGCCACTTCCCCACCATACGTTGTAATAAACTTTATTATAAAGTTTTATACCATATAAAACCCTGCTACCCAAGGTCCTTTCCATCGCAAGTCGCAACATAAATGAGTGCCCCGATTGACCCTTATCCAAAACTCCGATGAGATTGTTTCAAACCCCTCCGATCGTCCTTGTTTGATATACGTCCCCGCCTTTGATTTAATTAAGGATCCAATGGTCCAAAATACCATTGACGCTTTTCATTGTTTCACTCTCGATGGCCTACCCCCAATGGCCAAATCTTCGATTAACATCCCCACCGTCGATCTTACCATTTGATCCAATGGCTCACAGCCTATCGGAGCATTCCCATCGGCACTTCCCAAAGCCCTGCCTCGATTGAAAACTCCCGACCACTCCTCAACTGTCGATCTCCCAATCCCATCCGACGGCCCATAATTCATCGCCCCCTCCCAATCGCATCGGCAATTTTTGTTATGAAATGCACCCGCTCTTCCGCTTGATTCTGATTGCGATTGTATTCCCTGGGCCCACCATAAATCCTCTGCCCATTTATTATAAAAATCCCATTCCCATTTTTAAAAATAAAATTGTAATTTATTTCATTTTATCAAAGGCCTCCCCCTTATTGCTTTTTCCCATCACATCGGAAATATTCTATTCAGTTATGTAATGCGCCTTCCCCTCTCCCCGATCCCCGATTGCGATCACCCTTTGCGTATTGTAATGCATCCCACGACACATTATATGGTTTTTTTATATGTTATATCGCCTCCCATCCAATCCCAATTGTGATTATAATGTGGGTCCCGCCTCCTTCCCTTCCCTTCTCTCATTCCAAAATCGGTTTCCCTTCACAAAGGCATGTTTTCATTTCAGTTTTATTTTGAACATCATTTTATTTAAAAAGTCAAATTTCTCCAAACTAATAAAGTAAAGCAAAGCGACAGTCAAAGGACGAGAAGCTTAAATAAAACAAATATTTTCTACAGCAGTAGAAAAAATGGGATTGACTCTTCAAATTGTCTATTTTTTATGTAACAACGAAATATGCCCATGATGATCAAATGTAATGTTTTTCCTTCTTTAGGGTAGATTGTTAGTTCTTTTTTTTTCATATTCAGATTTTAGTTATGGGTTGTTAAACAACTCCCTATTTTCATGGATCTATGTTCCCACAAATCTAGTATATTTAATGAAATTGTAAAGAGGTCTAAAAGGAGTAATTCGGAAGTAGGGGAATAGTGTGAAAGAAAATTTTGCACTCCATTGTACAGTTGACATGGATTAATAAGAGATGCAGATCTGATTTGTGGGATCCATGTGGTATGAGATTTAACATTTGTTTCTCTCCTTTGTTTCATATGTAAGTTGTTATGTTTCACTTCTCATCCATAAACAGTTCCTTTTGAATGTTTTCAAGATAGAAAGGTAGGATCCATTTTCATGCTCTGCCTTGGGAAATCATTCATATTTTGTATTTTTCTTCTGTTTGAAAAGGATCCATTCATTATGCCCTTTTCAGCTCCTCACCAGTCTTTCCATCCCATCTTTATTAAACTTTAATTGCTAAGTTTCCTGCCTGCCTTGCCCCATGGAATACCCTATGTCCTGATTTAATCCCCGTTTCAACTGTCCCTTTTATATCCCACACATCCCTGAAATTCATTCATTTTATTAAAGCATTTTTTCCCTATCATTATACCTAGCCTAATATCAGTTTCATTTTTGTACTTTATTGAATATCTATCTTTACGGAGAGAGCCCTCTCTTGTCCTTGTAGAGCTAGCTACAAGGCTGAGCGTGGTTTAGTTGTTACCCTGATTTTCCCTTTTCAGCCTGGGGTCCAGATTAGGTGCTAACAGGAGAAAAAACCATTCTCTTTCCCTTCCCATAGGTTTGAGTGATTTCAACCCTAGGTTATTTTGAAATATGAGCCTACCTTCTTGAACAACCAACCTCCTTTGGCTGTACTGATGCTATGGTATGAACAATGGGTGTACTAGTAGCAGGACCCGATGCTAATTTCTCCATGAGAACTTCCCAGGTCATATTGTTTGTTGAGAGCTGGTGAAAAAAAATCAACTTATCAAACCATGGTGAAATAGACTAGGATGAGGCTTTCTACCTTTTCTCTGTAATTTTTCCACCATCTTGAGCATAATCCTGAATAGATATTTTGACAAATTGAGTGATTTGGTAGTTGTGAAGTACATTAGTAGCCTAACATGGTATTGGTACTGTCTTGAAAATCTTCCCTCGCATGTAAAATATTTCATGATCAGCTTCATTAATGGGGCATACTTATCAAGTAGATGCCTAAAATGGAAAAAATGTTCAGGTTCATCTCTGTAATGAGGTTTTAGGAACATTGGGTAGTTTTAAAGGTCCAATTCCATGCCCTTGAACCAAACTTCTCCTTCATTTGGAATCCATGTTGTTGAAGTGATGGCCTCTGCTGATAGAGTGAACTCAATTCCTGCTATGATGGCCTTATCTCTGCTAATGTTAGTGGCAAAAAGGGTAGTCAATGGGGCATGACATCCTACCTCCATGATCTTTTCACAAAATCTCAGACATCCATTGTTTTCAAAGCATCTCTTAGCATAAGGGGAGGAATTAAGTTCTTGCAATGTGGATGGATCAACTCTAGAATGGCGGCCTTCCTTGTGATCTTTCTTTTCACTCTCCATAGCAATTGTGAACAGAATGAAACCCTCCTAGATGAAATGAGTGAGTAGAGAGAGTGAATTTGGGAAAACAGGGGATATGGATAGGGTAGATTTAGGGGATGTGATGAAGTATAAGGAGGTTGAGGAAAATTCCCAAAAAAATTGAGGCAGTAGGGTAATGTGTTAGCTTGAGGATACATGTGGAATTTATTGAAATAAGTATGGGGAAGTGGACCAAAATGGGAAAACACGGGAATTTTCCAATTATTCTTGTGAAAATGTAATAGGGACTTATGGTTTTGATGGAAACAAGGGTAAATGGGATTGCGAGGGATAGGGGGTGTTAGGGTAGGGCTTGTAAAGGATAAGTGAAGGTTTTGGTGATGGAAAAAGGGTCTGCAATGGCTTAAACCAATCATGAAAGGAGAAACCTTAAAACATAGGAGAGAAAAATGCTAAGGATTGAAAACACTCATATGCTAATGAATGGACTTGAAGGAGGCATTTGGAATGTCCACTTACTGGTCTTGGAGGCCACATGAGGTTTGTATGGTTGTCTTGAGGCTTGAGTAGCTGATTGGAGGAGTGAAAAAAAAAACGTAGCAGTTTGGCAGAAGCATAGCGCTGCGCCCATAAGTGTAGCAACACCTCTCTGAAATGTCGCACTTCCGCAAAAACGTCATGCTGCTCCCTCAGAAATGTCTCACTGCCTCTAGAAGTGTAGAAAAATGGATTTTATTTTAATGTTTTCCAGTTTTTTCACACCTTTGGCAATGGTAGGATATTCTGAAGGTGAGAGATGCACTTTATCAAGAAAGAGAAGATAAAATGAGTGAAAGAAAACACATTTTCCCTTTTATAACATCAATAAGACATCCTTTTTGTCGTTTAGTGAAAACATGACCTTTTTTAGGAACACTTTTCTTTTTTGAATATTTTGACAATGTAACAAGCTTTTTGAAGGAAGACAAATTGTGTTTTTTTATTCACCTACCTAAGCTAACTCCCTTTTAAAGATAACTTGTATGATGGAAATGAATGACCCTTCTTTCATCCTCTTTATGACAAAATTTGGACATTTATGGTGGCAAAATGAAAGACACCTAGACACTAACCTAGGTGAAAACATGATGACTTGACCTAAAACTCTAAATGATAATGAAGGCCATGACCCATGAAATGAAAATAACCATGAATAAAATTGAGGGAGTAGCTTTTAAAAACCTAGACATATCCAACGATCAAAATTTTATTTGACAACTGGCTTGGAAATGTAAAATATTGACCTAGGACAACTACTAGACAAATTTGAAAGAGTACATTTTGATCACTGAATATTGGACACTAATAGGTTCCTATCCTCATCCTTGAGGAATTACGAAGTGCTAACACACCCCATACATATTAGCAATATCCATAATATTGTCTGCCTCAATCTCCCTAACAATGAATAAATATTTTGATTTGTTCATGTATAAATTGGATGCATCTCTAAAAGATCGGATGTCCTGCAATAAATACCAGCATTCCACAATAGAGGCCATCCCAAGAAAGAGGACGTAGTCCAAAAATATCAGGTGTGAGATAGTAATATTTTTTGTGATCCAAAGACTCGAGAAATATTCTTCCTGATGTACCACTGATATTAATCTACTCAGTCCATAAATCATCAATATAAATAACAATGGTGATAGGGAACAACCCTGATGAAGACCACATGATGCCAAAAATAATCAAGATGGAACCCCTTTGATGAGAACAATGAAATTTTCAGTAGTAACACAAGCCATAATATAGTCTATAACTAATAAATAGAGACCAATCTTGTGTAATATCATCCTTAGGAAGTGCAAATCAATACAATCATAAGATTTGATCAAGAAAATTTTCATCACCACTACATCCATTTTTTGTCTTTTTTATATGAATGCCTTCTTGCGTGATAGGCATGATGTCATGTATCTAGTGATGCTTCAAAAAACCAAACTTCTATGGAGTGATGTATTTAGGTAGTGTCCATTTTATGTGGGTTGCAATAATCTTAGAGATTAATTTGTATGTGATATTACAGAGAGATATAGGACAAAAATCAGAGAATGAAACTGGCCTGGAAACTTTAGGCATTAGTGTGATGAAATTTGAATTGATGGCACCCAAAATATTACCAGAAGTTTGAGCCTCCTCATCTAGATGTAGTAATTCTTCTCCCATTTCTTTCATGAAGGGTAATACTAGCTCCATAGTCCACCCATCTGGGCCATGACTCTTCTCTTTTCCAAATGACTTTAATGCAACATTCATTTCATCCAGTGTGATGTGTCTACACATAGATTCATTTTTAGATAAAAAAACATCATGGGATATACCTGCAATACTATCAATTGGTTATCAATGTCCACATCCACCTTAACATTGTATAATTTTATGAAATAGTGTACCACTTCCTCATGTAATTCCTTTTGTGTATGTAATTCTCTCCCATCCCCATCTTGCAATTCCGATATCGTATTTGTGTGCCTCCTCTAGGTAGCATGATTATGAAAAAAATTTGTGTTTTGATCCCTTTCCCAGATCCATATCACACAGATTTTTAGTCTCCACTCAACCTCTTGTTCATTTAATATCTCCCGGTTACGTCCTTCTAACTTCAACAACTCCATTTTTTTCATAAGAAAAAATATCAATGACCATTGGATCTAATAAGAAATATATCCTTTTATCAATCTCACACATTTAATATAATTTTTTTCCCTTCTTCCTGCAAACCCACTCTCGAATGTCCTTTTTAAATATAGATAATTTCTAATTGATCTCATCCATATAGGAAATACCACTATGTCTACTAACTAAATCCCAAGTGGTATGAACTAGGTCCTTAAAATTACTGTAATTTAGCCACAGGTGATTAAATTTGAAAAGAGGACCTTTCCAAGCCAAGTCCTCACACCACTAAGTAAATATAGGTTCATGATCAAATATCCTCGTAATAACAACCCATGTTCTAATTACCACAAGTCATTCCATGAGGTTCTCCTTCAATAAAAATCTATCAAGTCTTTTAGCTATCCCATCCTCCCGAGACCTGTCATTCTTCCATGCAAGGATAAGTGGATCATGAATGATATCCATAAGGTGATTTGTAGAAATAGGTCCTTAAAATAATCACCCAATGGATGAATCATATAGCGTGAACCCCATACCTCATCAACAAATGTCGTCATATTTAAGTCACCTTCCATAATAAATGACAACCAGAATCACCCAAGAATTTCCAAATATCTTGTCTAGCTTCATATGGAGCATATACATTTATTAAATTAAAAGGATCTTGCAATATAGGAGAAAAACCAAAAATTAGAATACCTACAACAAATTGAAGGTGATAAATTTTACAACCATATGATCCAAGATTTCTAGTAAACCACCAGAAAGACCTTGTGTGTCGCTTGAGCGTATCAGCCAACTCGAACATATTTTGTGTAAAAAATATCTTGCCTTTGACCCTAGATACATAGTTTCTTGTAGAAGGATAATAGTAGGAACATGTTCCTTAATAAATTATTTAAGGGAATTTTGTTTTAGGCCATTCCCCAAACACCTTATGATCAAGGGCATAATCTTGATGGAACACTATCCAATCCGAGAGAAATCTCTCTAAGAGCCCATGGGTCAAAGTCCAGAAAAGGAGTGACACTCATTTGGACCAAAATTTCTAGATAGACAAAATTTTTATCTGAATATTCATGTGGCAAAAGTGAAACTTGTTTGTGGCGAGCCCACCTTTTATTTATGATGGTGATGTTCTGGCAAGATGTAGGAATAACAATGGGACCAAAAATAGGGGATATAGTAGGATGAATGGGTAAAGGCTCCATGTCTAGAGCTAAGACATGTTGGAGGAAATCTAGATCACTACCAATAGAGTTCATAGGAGATAGGGCCTTTGAATGTTGAACACAATGTGACCTCGGAAATATAGGAGCCATAGTAGAATGATCATGTAATATGTGGGCAAGATTGTCAGATTCATCCCCAGGTATATGACCCCCAGACACGATGGAGATGGAAAATAAAATCCAGTCCTAAGAAATGGAATCGACATGAAAAAAATAGACTCCAACATTTTTTGACCGAATAACAGGGTTGTAGTTAGGCAACGAAAGGCCAAAATTCACACAAGAATAAATTTATGCAGGATTTGTAATATGAAAATCAGGACCAGAAAATTGAGGAACCAAATACATAGTATCGGGAGAAATGGTGTTACCTAAATATATGTGCATGTCTAGTGGCTGTTTCTCTATCAATTCTAGGCCATCACCCAGTGGTATACGACCAAAAACTAGACGCCCAATGTTCTGGTGGCGTGAATGTGACCTAGGACCACATAGCCGATTCAAGCATCTAGCAAACAGGTTCCCCGTCATATGAAAATTTAAGCATAAAAAAGGAAAACCATAGTAATCTAACCGCCGCCACCATATGAAGTCACGCCATTTCAGTCTAGAACAATAAGAATCCCCCCAGAGAAATAAATTTCTACTAGAATCCAAGAAAACCATTTATCCAAGCCCCAAAGGTTACTGTCCTATAGGAAAATGAAACGACCTAGCGAGTCATCAATGGTCGTCAACACCTACTTGGTCGAAATCTCCAATGGAAGTCTTGGGAGCTTGACCTAGGTGAAATTTCACTTTGGCACCTCCCGCACAATATTGAATCCAATGTCCCATTTTTGAAGTGCTAAAAAGCTCCTCTCAGATACCCAAGGTGTCCCAGAATCTTGTTCGCATCCTCAAAGTGTAAAAAATGAAAAAAATACCTTTTATTGAGAAATATGATGATACAAGGATTATAATTGAGGATTTGAACCCAATTTGTGATCACCCAGGCCTGAATCTATTCAACATTTGTGCTTCTAAACACACACTTGTGAACCAACACCTGTTGGCATAAACCTATAACCCTATCCAAAAAATTATCATGACAAAAATACAACTCTTGTATCACCCTATCAAACTTGAGAGGCTTGGGAGATTTTGAGCGCATCAAATTCCTATGATTAGAATTTCCCCATGGTGTTATCCTCACCACACAATTTGATCCATTAGGAACACCAAGCTCAGACATAGTAGGATCCGAATTTCTCCCACTCGGAATGTGATCATAGCAACCTTGCGGGAAAATTTCCTCCACAACTTGCATTTGTCTGATCAACACCTCCTCCTCAGTCATGTCAAGGAATTGCATGAGAGAAAAAAATTTCACCAATGTGTCAGAGATTTAGTCTTGGCTTCTCTACTTGGCATAGGAGAGAAAACTATTCTTTGGAGAAGCAAGAAGTGACTTAATGTTCCACTATTGAAACTAGTGTTCGCCATTGTAATTGGTTTACTTGGAACTTTCACCTTATAATTAAATCTCTATGAGCAAACACATTTTCATGCTTGTATCTCAAATGTCTTAGGACTATTCTTGGGATGTTTATAGTATACATTGTGTTTATATGTACTGGAGAAATTGAACTATTTCGGTGGCTTCAGTACTTATCTTGTTGAAAATGTGTTGTATTTTCCTTAATATCGTTGTTCGAAATATTTCAATAACGAATATTTTAATGCTCTCGTGTGCCTCTTCTAGGATAGTACTATTAATTTCCTCTTAGAGACTCACTTTTTGTCTCCCCTCGTGAAGGTTTCCTTTTACATTATGCAATTGGTGCTTCAGAATGTCAACTTACTTGCATATTCAAGGTTTATGTATATAATATCTTATGTTATTTGTTGAAACCAAGGTGAACTCTTGTGTTATGGTGGCTAGGCCAATGCCTCAGATGGGGATCCTACTCCAAATGGCGTGAGTTCTAATTGGGACTTCACATCGAGGAGATCCCTTGTATGTAGGCAGTATCCAACTCCGTCAACAATATGTTAATATGATTTATTTTCTTATTGTGATCAATAAGCACATGTATTGGTTATTATGTTTATTTTATGACTTGTTTGTCATAGATTCATTATGTTTATATGCTGGTTATAGGTTTGGTTAAATGATGTGCTCTTGTTATGGATTCTATTCATGATTCTTTTCTCTCTCTCTTTTTCTTTTTTCCTTTCTTGGCACACTCATATTGTTTGTTGTATTTGATATCCTATTATGATTTTACAATAATTATTTTAATTGATTATTAGGCATCAATGATATAGATTTTTTTTATGTTTTATTTTCTTTTTTATCTTTTCAACTTATCTCTTAATTATCCTTAACACTTTCTCTTTTTTTTTTGACCTTTAGTCAAATTTTTAATCTTTCCTTTAGAATTTAATAACTTATATATATATATATATATATATATATATATATAATTTGAGTCCCTTTCTTCTCCTTAATTTAATATTTAACATAATAATTTATTATTAATTAATCAATAATACTTAGTCTTTCCTAATTTTACCTTTTAATTATTCCTTATTTTCTCATTTTTCTAACAATTTGTTTCCTAAACCTTATTATTATTTTTAATTCTTTATATTTTATTAAATGTTGACTTAAACTCTCCCTTAATGTTTGTATCTGATTACAATAATTTATATTGACAAATTTATTTTATTAATTTACCTAACCCCCTTAACATTCTTATTAAAATAATTTATATTTTTAATGGCAATTTTGGAACAAGATGCATCTCTTGTTGGGTATGTGTTAAATTATTTCCACAATTAGTCACACATGAGAGGGGGGGGGGGGGGGGGGGGGGGCGGTTGGTGTGGTCATAGGGGGGGAGCATCCCCCCCTATATAGGGGTTTGCAGGGGGTAGGTAGCCCCCTGCATGGGGTCTGGGGAAATGCCACAGGGAAATTTTTTTTTGGACCCTATTTTCGGTGGGAGGACCCACCTATGGTTTTGTGCATGGGTTTGCACTTGGTTTTGGGGCATGATGGATTTCGGCATATTTTGTAGATCCGATCAAGGGAACTACTATTATCTTCTATTCTAGGGTTATTTGATTGGGTTTTATGAATGATTCAGCATGCATATATATGTGTTCTAACACTAAAAGGAATATAATGAAAAATCAAGCTAGTAGTCTTGATTTGGGATCTAGGGGAAAAATATCTGTGTATACCTATTTTATGTTTTATGCTCTCACTATTGCTTATTTACTTTTTTTTAAGAATTCGTTTGCAAATAATTTCTATACAAGGTCAAAACCTACATTTGGTATCAGATTTGTTTCGACTTCAAGGGGACGCTTTTGTTATTGAGGGGATTTTTTCTCAGGCCTATGGTAGACCCTATTGAATGGGAGATCTGCGGGATCGATTCTTGCGGTGAAAGAAGATGGCGAGCAATGGAAATATAGAGATCGATAAAGTTAATGGTCAGAGTTTTGAGCTATGGAAGCTCAAGATGGAGGATTTGCTGGTGGATAAATATCAGTGGATTGTGGTATATCCGGGTACTAAACCAATGAAAATGTTAGATGAAGATTGGGAGAAGTTGGATCAGAAGGCAAAGAGCACAATACGATTTTATATCTCAGATTCAGTATTGTTGAATGTATTTGGGGAAGCTATGACGAATAATTTGTGGGTCAAATTAGGGACTTTGTACCAATCTAAGTCTCTCATGAATAAATTAATCCTGCATAAAAAGTTGTATAACTTGAGGATGAAGGATGGAGACTCAGTGACAAAGCATCTGAATGCCTTCACTACTGTGGTAAGTTAGTTGTCATATAATGATATTAAAATATTAGATGAAGATAATTGCATCATCTTGTTGTGTTCTCTACCAGATTCGTGGGATAGTCTGGTTATTGCAATAGGTAGCAATACAACTACCTTAAATTTTGATGAAATTGTCTCAGCTTTGTTGTCAAAAGAAATGAAATGGAGAAATATGGAGGGTCAGAATGGAGATGCCTTCACTATACGAGGAAGGTCCCAGAATAGAAACAAAAATAAGTTTTAGAGTGGGAGATCTAAATCTCCAGGAAAGCTGGTAAAGGTGTGCTAGAAATGCGGAAAGGAACGACACTTCCAAAAGGACTGCAGAGCTAAAGCTCTTGATAATGGAAAGGGATCTGATGATGCTCCTTTTGTAGAGGCAAAAACCACCTCAGACGAAGGTGGGGATGTGTATTTGGCTTCTTCTTCAAATACACATGTAGATCATGAGGCATGGTTGATTGACTTAGGTGCATCCTTTCACTTCACTCCCCATAGGGAGTGGTTATGTGAGTATGAGAAGTATGATGGTGGTGATGTATTCTTAGGGGATGATAGGAAGGCCAGAATCGTCAGACGTGGAAAAGTCAAGATGAAGCTGCAAGGTGGAAGGATTAAAACACTTCCTAGTGTTCTGCATATTCTTGCATTGGCTAGAAATCAGATTTCTGTAAGCAAGATGGATGATGTAGGTGTAAAAATAATATTCGAGAAAGATACCTGCAAGATGGTTTGGGGAGAACGGGTATTAATGCGGGGAGTTTGGATTGGAACTATGTACAAGCTTAGGGTAACACTATTTTATGAACACTTAGTTAAACTGAGAGGGCAGGGGGAGGGGGTGAATTAGTTTAATACATTCATGGACATTTAAAACTCTTTTCATTCAACCCATTTATAACTTAATTTCATAAGTGGATTAATACATAATGAATTAGAAAACTTAATGTGTGTAGAGAAAGTAATTAAGCATATTAAAACATCACATCAACACATAATCATCAAGCACATAGACAACAGATATAAGTGGAAACCCATAAGGGAGAAAGCCACATCTTATTATTGTTGTGATGCAAAGGCAAGCTCCAACTCCCTCTCACCACTGATTTTTTGTAGGCTCCAACTTACACGAGGCTACTACCTCAAATTCTGCAAGCTAAAACTTGCGAGGAAGCTCCAACTCCCACCTATTTTCTGCAAGCTACAACCCACAGGAGGCTCCTACCTCAACCAGCTACAACTGAAAATTTATCAAGCTAATACTTGGAAGGAGACTATAATCCCCTCACTCAACATGAAACTAAATTGTTGATGTACCTAGATATCAACTCTGTTATACTCCTTCTCCACTCATGCCTCTTCAGCCTTTACTTCATATCAACTCTCTCTTATTCTTCCACTCTCCAACCTTCCCCATCTCTCTTATATTCTTCTGCTTTTTCCATTTCCGCAGCTTTCTAACAATATTCAACTCTCTTCATTTCTGCTGCCCTCTCTCTCTCTCTTTGTTTTCGTAACCTTCTGCATATGGATATTACCTCTTTTATATATATAACTTCATGAATGTTTGCATTCTCTATGGGAATATGAAGTGAATAGGCATGAATCTTTGCCTTTCACCCACTCATTTCCTTACTCATCATGTTCGGAATGTTACAACAATATATACAATTATTGCAATATCAAATGGAGTTTTTCTTTCCTGGGATACTTACCTTTGCATCACAACCATTATAAAATAATTAATACATTTACAGTTTCAATCAAATATTTCACTCATCCCTTTCAGCTTCTTAGATTTGCTGTGTGTTTGTCATCCTCTACTTGCTGTCCCGTTATCTTTTATGTTTCTCCAATTATATTTCCATCTGTGCTGCAGCATTACTGTCTTAGCCCGACTTAACCCATGCCTTTATATTTTACACTGTGTCTGCTTATTGCATATCTTACCTGCATCGTTCTATGCTCTTCTCTGTTCCTTTGCTATGTTCCGGGTTACTTACTCGAGTCTACATAAGGCCGCAAATATCAAAATATGCAGGTTTAGCAGAGTTAATCCCATAATTACCCGCTTGATGTAGCACGAAACTACAATTTTAAACAATATTGTGACCTGTGGGTTATGGACCACATAAAATCCCTTTTAACGCAACAGATTACAATTTTTGAGTTTTATTAACATACATACATTTAGTAATTAAATAGCGCATACTTTATAAAAGAATTCACATAATAGAAATCCCTTACATATACATGGAACAGGGGTTTTCAGGTCCCACAATACTTAACCAATCACAATACATCACACTTCGCTTGCCCGCAACTTTTAACGTTTAAAAATAAATGTATCTCCTATCTTGTGCAATATACGACCACATCGCATCGCATCCAACATAACTTACCATGCGAACCTTACGTACAAAACATAAAATTTGTGATGAGTGCTAATGCGCAGTGCTGACACGTGGCTCCTCCCTTTCAAAGCATCACGACTTTCTAACCTTACCGCAACGCAAACAAATTAACATACCTTGTGAAGCCTTAGCGCTATCCGCTAACATTTGCGATGTGCGAACTTGCGATTCGTCGTCCGCCATTGATCTGTACCCAGGTCTAACGGTCCTCACCTGCTCACTCTTCTTCGCAAACAAGAGGCATAACTTCTTTATTGGAGGGTCCCCCAACACTTTCCACTAATCAAAGGCGTTCTCACTTTGCACTTTATAAGATTTACTTTCCTAGCAACTTCGCACTTCACTCACTTTACAATTTAACTTAGTGGTTAACCTCTATTTCGTGCGATTTACGATATTGCACCATGCGAACACGTGTCACTTCTCCTCTTTGCATCACACACAAAATAACTTACCCTACGATAGCCTTCAAATTTAAACGCTAAACTTTTCAATTTGCAGTTTTGATCTCTACCATTGGTCTTCGTTGGATCTGACGGTCCACAATTGTCTCCTTACCGATCCACTTCGCATCGCAAGTTAAATAAATTAACTTGTGAAGTATTAACCATAAAAATTGTACCCTGTGATGTGCGATATCTTCATGGTTGCAATGGAATTGTCACCGTTGATCTGCACCAGATCTATGGTCCTCGCTGCTGCTTGCAAATTCGATTGTCCTTCGATCCTCACTGTTGCTTGAAAATCTGATTTCCTTCTACTATGCGCTTAATGAAATATTCGATTCAGCAGAGGATTCGTGCAAGATCTACGGTCCTCCTTTGTTCTTCTGTTTTTTATTCACTCCGACTTGGGATTATCACACTTGCTACATGTTCACGACTCTGCCCAGCACATTCAAAATTATGCCTTTGTTTTTTTGTTGCCTTTGCTCCTTTTCTATCTTAACTTTCTTTGTTGCCTTTGCTTCTTAGTTTCCTTTGCTGCCTTTGCCGCCTTTGGTTTTTTGCTGCCTTTGCTCCTTTGGTGCCTTTGCTGATGGTGTAATGCTGCTCCTTGCCTCTTTGCTGCTTCTCTGCCTCTCTATTATGTTTTCTTACTGCATTATTTCCTGATCTGCTTCTTTTCCTTATTGTTGCTGCTTCTCTGCTCCTTTTCCTTAATGATAGTTTAGGTGCTGCTCCTTTGTGCTCCTTTTCCATCAATGAAAATATTTCCAACAGTCTCCCCCTTTGGAATTGATGGCAACACTTCCTCCAACACTCCAATAATTCCTCCAAGAATTCCTCCCCCTTTCATTCTGAGAGGTGTCTTTATTTCTCCGCTTGATTTTAGAAGAGCCTTTCTTCTTCTGCTTGCTTTTCCTCCCCCTTTGACATCAATGGAAAAGGTTTGCACATTTCCCAGTGTAGTTTCCATCTTTTAATTATTTCTCTTTGAGTTCTGTATAGGCCTTCTTCTTCTAACTTTATACCTTGCAGCTCCAGACTAGTGTACAAGAGCTATTGGGAGAACACTTTGAGAATCATTGAAATTGTATGTATATACACAGTAAGCTGATACCATCCCAAAGCATAGAATCCTTGCACTTGTATAAAGTTGAAAGTGATGATAAGGACACTTCATAGAAAAAATTGTACCAGAATTATATAATCAGAGATGCATCATTGGAATAGTACTAAAATATTGAGAATGCTCCATATGACATATAGAGTTTGCTCCAAATATAATTCAGTCTATATTATGATCTTGATTTGAGATACATATCTGTTGAAGAAGGTTGTAGATGGAATATGTCTTCTTCTGCAATGCACATCTGCAATACACATCTGTTCAAATATGATGATGCCAATACATATTTTGTAGTTGTGGTTCACCTTTACTACCTATTGTTGGTGATATGTGCTAGACTGCTAACAGGGATATTACACTACTAGCCGAAAGGCCCTTGATACTGATGTGAAAAATGAATCTCAATAATCCTTACAACTTGTTGTAAAACTAGACCGTCTTTCAATCTAAAGGACCCAATAACTTTAATACTGAACATAGTATTTTCAAAACAAACCCTTGAAGCTAGATACATTCAATTCATTGATCAATCTCACTTATCAACTATACAATTTTATTTATGACAAAAGGGGGGTATGTATCTCCATGATCAACCTCTCTGCAATGGTGAAATCCCAGAAATTCTTTTCTGTTGACTTAGGCTTTAGATGAAACAATAAAAGACTCTTGAGCTTCAAATATTAATATTAACACAACTAGTCCTTCATACTTCAGATACTTTAATTGTTCTATCATAATTATCTTCAAAGAAACATCTTCAAGTTGTTTAATTGAAATCTCATCAAATATACTTCACACAGTTTTATGAATGATCTTAAGAAAGAGGCCTTGAAGATATATCTTTACTGACTTGAGGAAGGCATGTAGTTATATCTAGAAATAGATACTGCTTCAATGCTCAATATAATACTTCGAATGTAAATAAGATAATGATCCTTTAGCATTTTTATTGACCTTTTCATGCTTTAATAATGCAACTCGACATACTCTAGTATTTACAATTAGAAAATACTTTGAAATAATCAGAGCAACCAGAGCTTAATCCACAAATACTATAATGCTGATAACGATGGGAATACTATATTGATGTACTTCTGCCATAATAATCTGATCCTGAGGACTTGTACCATACCACTGATCCACTGATAACACTTGTTATTCTGCTGATAGGAAGGCTGCTTGTTCCAAATACCAATTGATACTAATTTGATAATCCATGTAGTAGTTTCACTTCAGCTCACACATACACCCATAGTTAAGACAACCTTCGTAGTTTCTACTATTGAGCTCTCCATTGTTCTCAACAACAATAATCAATATACAAAATCTGATTCTGGCATCATTAACCTTTTGATTATTCGCCATTCTGTTTTTAAAAGAAAGTCACTACATATTCCATTCTAGGACTGCTCCAGAATCATTGTTTCTCTATATACAATTCAACTGTTTTAACATAATGATCTTCAGGAAGACATCTTCAATTTATTTACTTGGAATCTAAAAGGGCAGAAAACTCATAGTTTTATCACTCATTTAACTTCTTTCCTCCAAGGGCACCTTCTATTGATGAATGATGTAAAGATATAATGATGATAAACATTTATCTTACTCATCCTTCTTAATTTTGTTGCATTGTTAACACTTGCAGTGTGATGCACAATGTGATAATCCTCTATGGATCTTTCCAGTTCTATAGATCAAAACATAATTTTTGTGATTTTAACCATTCATCGCTTAGTGTGTTGTTGTCTTCTTAGCTTACATGTTCATGGCTGATGTTCCCTCTACCACCATGGATTCTTGCTGCCTTCTCTCCTTCCATCAACCTGTTGGCTATTGAACGCTTTAGGTATCCTTCTTCCTCTATAGTTCTCTATCAGAGGAATTGTGCTTTCCCTTCCTGAACTTTTAGTTGTTCTTATTCCAAGGAGCTCTTCTTAGACTACTTTATGGGAACTATTTATGAACTGCTCTCCCCCTGGGATGTTTCTTCTTATCTATTACTGGCTGGATATTCGTGTTGCTTCCTAGAGCAGCTCCCCTTGAGACTATGATGGATTCATTATGTTATTGAAGTAACATGCTCCCATTTTCTCTTTTCCTTCCATCCTTTATTGGGGTTCTTCATAATGTCTACACTTCCTTTTGATTTACAGTTTTGTCTGATTTGATTGGATTCCATCACCTATCTAGAGTTATTTAATGTATATGGAAGCTTACAATCTTTTTCTTTGTGACCAAGCTTGTGGCATGAATAACATCTTATTTTACCTAAGTAAGGTTGAGCTAATGTATGGATTTTTTTCCCCTTTTTAGACACAATTTACATTCAACAGATTTATGTCCAAATTCATTGCATGAAAAATAGTAGCCATGGAAACGATTAGTGTACCTGGTGAAAGGTTGCCCTCTCCATTTGTTTTCTTGAGGTAGTATTTTCATTTTTTGCATCTTTTGCTGGTTGGAATGGATTTGCTTTGTCTTACGGTATGCCAAAATATGTCCAGGTTTGTGGAAGGAAAAACAAGTGATACTTCTCATAGGAGGAAATAACCTCCTTTGACAACTTCCATATTTATTCAATTCATATTCAGGAGTGTATGATCCTTTTTCAACTGACTATTTCTTCATTTTGTTCTTTGTTATTTCAGATTGTTTCTTGTTTATGTTTGCTTCATTACCCATCAAGGTCTTGCTGGCTTCTAATTATTTGGATCTCTTTTGGGTTGCTTCATCATATTTCTCAATGCATTCCTTCTCTATGTTTTCCATGGAGGTAGTCTCATCCCCGAGTTGCTTACACAACTTTCTCCTTTCTTCTATCAGTGTTCTAGCTGCAATAATATCAAATTGTTGAGAGTTATCATTTTCTTTTATTACAGTTTTCACAAAAGTGATATTCTTGTTATATTCAACCTTGGACTTACTGTTTTCTCCTTCATCGCCTATCCCTGTCTTTATAAGAGGATATCTTTGAGCATTTATTATTTTTTCCAACTGTTCAGAGATTTTCATCTGTGGAGTATTCATAGATAATTCCCTTTGGGCCTTTTCTAATTCCTTTCTCAGGCATACTACTTCTTCTTCCAATTTCTCTTGCTCCTGATTTTTAGCTTTTATTTATTTTATCATAATGTATTCCACCTTCTTAGCTTCTTCAATTTCTACTTTCAACTGAATGAAATTTTTCGAACTCGGCTCTTCCTTACATATTTCAGGAGAATGTCTTTCTATTTTCTACACTTGAGTTTAAGTCTGTCTATTTCCTTCAGGGCACTCATTAGCTCCCCCTCAAGATCTACCTCACCTTCTCCTCATCTTCTAGAAGGTATCCTTTAGGCTCTTCCTTGGTTATCAACACAAATTCATAGGTTCCTTCTTCATTTGAGGATTCATCTGAGCTTTCAGATGCACTGCTATCTTGCCGAGCATATAATGATTTTTTATTAAATCTCTTCCCTTTCTGCCAGTTATTTATTTTGTTTTTCTCTGTCACTTATGGCTGGTTCTTTGCTCTCTTATAGGGAAATTTTGAAGCATAGTGCCCCACTCTTCCACAATTAAAGCACTTAAATGGAAGTTTTCCTTTGTACTTACCCGTGCCTCTATCCAATCTTCTGACGAATTTGGCCTCTTCTTCATCTGAGCATGAGCATGTATCTTCCTTCTCTTTTATGCACTTGTATTCCTTAAAGGCTACCTCCCTCACATTTGAATTCCCCTTTGGAAGTCTCATCTCATAAGCTGTCAAGTTTCCAAGTAATTGGTTCATGGTCA
This sequence comes from Pinus albicaulis, assembly GCA_034641835.2. Taxonomy (NCBI): domain Eukaryota; kingdom Viridiplantae; phylum Streptophyta; class Pinopsida; order Pinales; family Pinaceae; genus Pinus; species Pinus albicaulis. The sequence goes on along the minus strand of CM076575.1, from coordinate 1,265,016,698 downwards.
AGGTTTCCCAGTGTTTTGTTTCTTCTATGGAAGAAACCTTAGGGTTAAACCTGGATGGTAAATATCTCAATATATTTTTCACTATCACACATTCATTAATGGTTTCTCCTAGAGCTATCATGTTATTCACAACTTTTTCAACCTTTAAGAAGAAAATGGATACATCTTCATCTTCATTCATTTGTAAATTTTCAAACTGAGTTCTATAGGCTTGCAGTTTGGCCATCTTCACCTTTTTATCTCCCTCATGGATATGTTTTAAGGTATCCATTACATCTTTGGAAATCCTACTATGCCTTACTTTGATAAATTCTGACTCACATAGACTGCTCAAGAGTGCATTCATTGATTTTGCATTAGCTATGAAATCTTGTTTGTCTTCTTTCTTTGTGTCAGTATCCTTTGGTGCATATTTTACTTCTAATACAATCCAGAAATCTAATCCAAGAGAAATTATATATGCTTTCATTATTATTTTCCAGTAGGTATAGTTTGTGCAAGTAAACAATGGGGCTTTATTTGTGGAGCATCCTTCTAGGCTAGCCATTTTGGGGACCTAGGATCTCCTTCTAGTTGTTAAACTAATACATAAGGAACTTGATCTGATACCAATTGATGACCCCTTAGTTAAACTAAGAGGGGGGGGGGTGTGAATTAGTTTAATACATTCATGGACATTTAAAACTCTTTTCATTCAACTCATTTATACCTTAATTTTATAAGCGGCTTAATACATAATGAATTAACAAACTTAATGTGTGTAGATCAAGTGATTAAGCAGATTAAAACATCACATCAACACATAATCATCAAGCACATAGATAGCAGATATAAGTGGAAACCCATAAGGGAGAAAACCACATCTTATATTGTTGTGATGCAAAGGCAAGCTCCAACTCCCTCTCACCACTGATTTTCTATAGGCTCCAATCTACAAGAGGCTACTACCTCAAATTATGCAAACTACAACTTGTAAGGAAGCTCCAAATAACATCTATTTTTTGTAGGCTACAACCCACAGGAGGCTCCTACCTCAACCAACTACAACTGTAAATTTATCAAGCTACTACTTGAAAGGAGACTACAATCCCCTCACTCAACATGAAACTAAACTGCTGATTTACCTGGATATCATCTCTGTTACACTCGTTCTCCACCACTGCCTCTTCAACCTTTACTTCATATCAGCTCTATCTTATTCTTCCACTCTCCAACCTTCTGAAGCTCTCTTACATTCTTCTGCTTTTTCCAATTCTACAACTTTCTAACAATATTCAACTCTCTTCAATTCTGCTGCCCTCTCTCCCTCTCCCTCTCTCTCTCTCTCTGTTTTCGTAACCTTCTGCATATGGATATTACCTGTTTTGTATAGATAACTTCATGACTGTCTGCATTATCTATGGGAATAGGAAGTGAATAGGCATGATTCTTTTCCTTTCACCCACACATTTCCTTACTCAGCATGTTCGGAATTTTACAACAATATATCAAATTATTACAGTATCAAATGGAGTTTTTCTTCGCCTGGGAGACTTGCCTTTGCATCAAAAAAAATATAAAATAATTAATACATTTACAGTTACAATCAAATATTTCACTCAACCCTTTCAACTTCTTGGATTTGATGTGTGTTTGTCCTCTTCTGCTTGTTGTCCCTTTGTCTTTTATGTTTTTGCAGTTATATTTCCAACTGTTTTGTAGCATTACTGTCTTAGCCCAAATTAACCCATACCTTTATGTTTTACACCGCCTATGCCTATTTCATATCATACCTACAGCGTTCTATGCTCTTCTCTGCTCCTTTGCCCTATGTCGAGTTACTTACCTGAGTCTCCATAAGGCCGCAAATATCAAAATATGCAAGGTTAGCGGAATTAATTCCACAATTACCCACTTGATGCAGCATGAAACTACAATTTCAAACAATATTGTGACATGTGGGTTATGGCCCACACAAACTCCCTTTTAACGCAACGAATTACAGTTTTTGAGTTTTATTAACATACATACGTTTAGCAATAAAACAACACACACTTTGTAGCAGAACACACATAATAGACATCCCTTACATATACGTGGAATAGGGGTTTTCAGGTCCCACAATACTTCACCAATCACAATACATCACACTTATCTTGCCCACAACTTTTAATGTTTAGCAATAAACGTATCTCCTATCTTGTGCGATATGCGATCACATCGCATTGCATCCAACATAACTTATCATGCGAACCTTAAGTACAAAACTTAAAATCTGTGATGTGTGCTAATACGCAGTACCGACACATGGCTCCTCCCTTTCACCGCATTGCAACTTTCTAACCTCACCGCATCACAAAGAAATTAACATACCTTGCAAAGCCTTAGCACTATACGCTAACATTTGCGATGTGCGAATTCGTGATTCACCGTCTGCCGTTGATTTGTGCCTAGATCTAACGGTCCTCACCTATTCGACCTTCTTCACAAACAAGAGGTGGAACTTGTTTACCTGAGGGTCCCACATCACTTTCCACCAATCATAGGTGGTCACACTTTGCACTTTATAAGATTTACTTTCCCTTCAACTTCACAGTTCGCTCACTTTAAAATTTAACTTAGTGGTTAACCTCTATTTCATGCGATCTGCGGTATTGCGCCATGCCAACATGTGTCACTTCTCCACTTCGCATTGCACACAAAATAACTTACCCTGCGACAACCTTAACACTTAAATGCTAAAATTTGCAATTTTTGCTTTCAATCTCCGCTGTTAGTCTTGCTGATCCACTTCGCATCACAAGTTAAATAAATTAACTTGCGAAGTCTTAACCATAAAAAATATACCCTGTGATGTGCAATATCTTCATGGTTGTGATGGAATTGTCACTGTTGATCTACACCAGATCTACGGTCCTTGCTGATGCTTGCAAATCTGATTTTCCTTCGATCCTCGTTGTTTCTTACAAATCCGATCGCCTTCTACAGTGCTCTTAATGAATTATTCGATTCAATAGAGGATTCAAGCAAGATCTATAGTCCTCCTTTGTTCTTCTATTTTTTATTCACTCCAAATTGGGATTATCACACTTGCTGCGCGTTCATGGCTTTGCCCAGTGGTTCATGATTCTGCCTTTAATGTTTTGCTGCCTTTGCTCCTTTTCTGCCTTAACTTCCTTTGTTGCCTTTGCATCTTAGTTTCCTTTGCTTCCTTTGCTCCTTTGGTGCCTTTGCTGATGGTGTAATGCTACTCCTTGCCTCTCTACTACTACTCTGCCTCTATTTTATGTTTTCTTACTACATTATTGCCTGATCTGCTTCTTTGCCTTATTGCTACCGCTTCTCTACTCCTTTTCCTTAATGATAGTTCAGGTGCTTCTCCTTTGTTCTCCTTTTCCATCAATGACAATATTTCCAACACTATTATTGATGGGTGCAACATTTCTATGGTTATTGAAAGTGGAGCAGAAAGCCTAGTGGTCTCTAGAGAAAAAAGCATGCTATGAAATCAAAGGCTTGGACATATTGAAGAGAAGGGCATTCAGATACTACATGGTAATGGTGTGGTAGAAGGTATGTCTAATTTCTCTCTAGATTTTGATTTCTGCGAACATTGTGTATATGGGAAGAAAAATCGTGTGAGTTTTCCTTCTGGTGCTGAGAGGGTGAACAAGATATTAGAGCTTGTGCATAGTGATTTGTTTGGACTTGTGTCAGTTCCATCACTGGGTAAGTCTATTTACTATGTTTCATTCATAGATGACTTCTCAAGGAATACATGGATATATTTCTTGAGGAATAATTCTAAAGTCTTTGAAAGATTTAAAGAATTTAAGGCTCTAGTGGAAAACCAGACAGAGAAGAAGATAAAGGTGTTAAGGACAGATAATGGTTGTTGTGGTGGATTCGACACACGAGTGTATGAAATCGCATGAGCTCAGAGAGTGTGCTCTACTCTCTAAACTATTGGTAACAGACAGTATGTGGGGGGAGCTCAAAAGCATAAAACTTAAATGAAATAATATGTTGAAGTATGCTCTGGTTAAAAAACTAAAACTAAAAACACAAAAGAAACTATATAGAGAGTTCCAAACAGTAATAATGCAAACGATGGCTCGATGGCCTCTTCTTATTGAATTCTTGGAATAAAAGAAAATCTTACCCACTTGCCAAAGGGCCCCTAGGAAATGGCTCTAGGTCCCGATGCAAGGGTGTTTGTCTTTCAAGTTTTTCCTTCTGACGCAGTCTAACTCTCTCTCTCTGCTGTGATGGACTAAGATGTTGAGTGGCCAACGATCGAGTCCTCTTTAGCTCCAGCTCCTTGGGTCACACACAATGCTGGTGTTTCTTGGGCAACTTTGGCCAGCATAACCTTGTGATCACCATTTTTTCATCTCTTGGTGGGTTTATATAGGTGAGCTTCAAATCCTCCTTCCCTCCCTTGGTACATGATGGATGGTGACCCAAGGGAGAGGTGTGATTCCATTGTGTGCTCAAATATTATTTTGTGTGCTCACATAATGTCTAAGGAGGTGCTGGTGGCTGTCCTTAGGCGGCTTTCACATAAGGAGTAACTGTCCTTTTCTTGTAGTGGTCCTGGAAAGTGACCTTTTTCCATTTCCAGGAATGCGCGCTTTTTGGGCAAAAGGGCGTGCAGAAGGCGCTCTTCTCGAAGGAAAAAGCGCGCATTTGAGCATTTATTTCTAGTTCAAATTTGATTTTCTCAAAACCTTAGAGATTTTAAATATTTCTTGATTACATAATGTATTCCTGTCCTGTAAATCCTTGGGCTCGACATTAATTGATGTCGTCTTCTACTGTACGATTTTCCAGTGTTAACGGTTGCCCCCTAATGTGTGAGGTCTAGGAAGAACGATATACAACACATTTGCACCGTTTCCGAGATAACCACGGCCTAAGGGACCCCCTGCAAGTAGACAAAATATACAACATATTTGCAAAATTTCAATGAGGCGAGCATGTCCCATGCTCGTGATGCTATGGTTAGTTAAACAAAATTGACAGATACATGTGCTATCTGTGTCACTACTGTGGTAGTGCTAGTGGTGGTTGTTGAGGACGACTGCTAACGCCCTCAGGGGTGTTTTTTCTTTGACGATAGGTGGAATGTGGTACCCATATGCGTAATCTTGGTATGGCATATTACTACGCAATGTACACATATGTACTGGTTGGGACCTCTCCGTGTAAGCATTGTTGTCAGAGATGCTTATAAAGGCACGAGTCTTTGACGGATCTTGACCAAAGTGCAATGGTTGTAAGGTACAATACCATCGTGACATGAAAGCTTTCACTGTATTCAAATTTCAAGAGGATCGATGACATCTATGGACAATGATGTCTCCCATAGTGTCACCCGAGGATACCCCTTTGTATGGGGAGGGATCATCCAAGGTACCACTTCCTTTTTGGAAAAGAGGTGTTGAGGTCGACAAAAAGGAAGCCTTAACCAAACCTTGATGGGTTTAACATAGGAATGTTGGTGAGAAATAGCTGAAAATGAATGATGGGGATTCAGTGGCCCGAGGTCGAAGTATACTTGAGTAGCTTGGCGGCAGTCATAGTTATTTCTGAAGGGAAAAGTCCCTGGAGTCGGTAGGACTTCCAGGGCAGGTATGAACCAGCTATGATTTTCGTAATGATGCGTTCATGGGGGAGATGAAATATTTCAACCAAGGGAGATGGGGGACTGCTTCCATGGTAGAAAAGGTGAAATATGAGGGTGAAGTGGAAAAGGGAATTGTTTGTGGTCTTTGTACACTTACCAAAAGAATAAAATAATGGGGTTTGGTTTGTACAAAACACAAAGACGGGTACCCAAAAACATGAAAGAGGGTCACTCCTTGAAGGTGTGAGGATGATGTTTTGTTGGGGGTAGGGGTCCCATTTGTTGGTCTCATGTGCATGGTTGATGAAGCGGAAGATGTTGCAGATGAGAGTATGCTGATGGAGGTATGGTGGGCCAAATGCGGTGCGCGGAGGTGTGCTTTCATTCTACTTGTACAACCCGATCGTCCAGGAAAGGGGTTGAGTTTAAATGGTGAAATTAACCGTATGCATCATGTATGGATGGGCATGAGGTGCTTCCTGGAATAAAATGGTATGGCCATGGCATCACTTGTGGGGTGATGTATGGTCTACTTTTGGATGACGATCGCCATGGAGGGGAAGCTCTACCGACCATCGCGGAGGTTTATCATATGCAGGGAGAGGTGATGATAAACGTGGTCGGGTATGAGGACCCTATGGTTTATTTCTGATGGAGAAATGATGTCAGGATATGCAAAGTTTTATGGGACTCTATCATGCTAAGGGTAGAATGATACCTTCTCCGAAACTTTTAGTGGGTGGTGTTGTGAATGGTTTGTGGGTTTTTTCTGAAAAAAACAACTACCTCAAGTGAAAGAATCTTCTTTTCATCCAATATTATTGAAAAACATGAATTTTGGAAAGGAAGATGGGAGGGTGCATACCTACTGGCGCTTGAAAAAATATTTCTTCAGAAAGTGAATGTGGGGCATCGCTTTCGCTCGTCATGGTATACTGATGATGGTGCAACTTACGGTTTGCATAATGGACCTTCTGATCTCTTGTTATGGACGTCCGAAGTTCTGGAAAAGGGTGATAAATATGGGATTATTGCCCTAATTCTATTCATTTGTACTTGTTGAGTTTTGGGAGATCAGAGGTGATAGCAGAGCCTTTCTTGCTGTTACGGTCAGCCTGTGTACCGAGGATTAGCGATATTATGCCGAGGTAACTTCCATGACGTCCTGCATTTCAATTTTTTTAGTTTGGTGACGTTGGGGGTTGTACAAATTAGGTTTGTACGACCTCAAAGGGGCTTTTTTCCCTAGTTTGTGCAGGCGATTTAGGTAAATAAACGCCCCCCTTGTGTCCATTTTCGAGGTACAACCGCACGAAGGCACGTTTTTCCTTCCTTTTCACGCACAAGGGCATGCTTGCGAACAAAACAGATGCACAAGGGCGCGCCTATCTGCGCCCTGTATGAGAGATAAGCGCGCAAGGGCAGTGTTTTTGAAAAAACTTGGGTTTTTTGCTGTCCCTTATGATGTTTCTCCTCTGTACTGATGGGTGCTTGTTGCTTGGCAGGTTGGTGTGGAGAGAACAAGATTAGCTCGAGATCCAGACCGCTCTGGCTGCTGATCCTGGGGCGTGTCGTTAGTTGGCCGCATGGGGCCTCCTGAAATTTTCTGAAAACGAGTTCCTTCGGTCACAAGACTGATTGTTACGCTATATCATACAGCATTGGTGCAGGAGGTGCAACATGTTTGTCCTGAGGGGGAAAAACTTGATTATCTGTCCAAAGATGGATATTTACTTTGTGATTGGATTACTGCCTCAGGGCAAGGCGCTGAGGTATCCCCTTCCTACTGGACGAGTGAACCTGGACAAGTTCCAGAGAAGGCATTGCGGTGGTGCGCCTCTTACTGAGGGGTGCATCAATATTGTCTCAGTGATAGATGTGGCTGAGCGGTGTGCTCTTGCCATTATTGTGTGACTGGTAGGGTCGTTTGCGCCTCATCGGGCATCGGGTCCATAGGTGGGGGTTTTACGCCATTTGAGGAACAGACATTTTTTCGATTTTTCCAGCTTCTGCTTTGATGGTATGGTGTCACAACTGAACAGGGTCGAACATGGATCCAAATCCTTTGCGTATGCTAGCATTTTGTGTAGCATTATGTACGAGAGGGTCATGTTGCTAAAGCCTGTGGTGGTTGTGCCTATTGGGGGGATGAAGGAGCCGCACATGAGGAGGTGGGCTCTTGTGATGCCACGCTGTGGTGGTGGCATGGTGGGTCGTTATTGGAATGACACGACGGAGGCCTGGTTCGAGGCCAATCCACAGATGTTTTTGCCATACCCTTACGTGGGGATGGACTTTCAGGGTGATCCAGATATTGGTCTCCCTTTCAGTTATGTTTGGGGTCTTGCAGATACATGCTATATTTCTACATTTTTTTGAGTTTTTAGTGTACTTGAGTGTTTTTTATTAACACTGAAATTCTTTTGGTTACTCATGCAGATATTGGCGAGGTGGGACGCCTAGTGGCCTGACTGGTGGGTCATGATCCTCTACCACGACCGTTGGGTGGTCGAGGAGGAGGTGCTATAGGTGGACTAGGCGGGGGTGCCGGTAGACCTGGCGGGGATGGTGCTGGACCTTCTGGTGAGGGCAGCAGCTTGGCTGCAGCTGAGGTAGTAGCCGAGATAGCTTGTGCAGATGCGGTTGAGGTGCACATCGCAGTACTTACGGCTCAGGTGGAGGCTCTAGAGGATTTCTGGGGTCGAGTGGACTGTTTGACCCACAAGATGACTGCCCGAGGTTTCATGGATGACTTCTAGGAGGCATGGCTAGAGACAGTGATGGCCCGCGAGAGGGACTACTGGCCTACTATATGACGGGTAGCTATTACGGTGGTGAAAATAGCTCCGGTGGTGGCACCAGACGCAGTGTTGGGCCCAGGTGCTCCTCTCAAGGGGGCACCCCCCTAGAGTAGATTTGTACACAGGGAAAGCACCCGTTATGAAGATACCTCCCTTATTTTTGACGACTGTTGTATTTTTGGGCTAGCCAATGGGACAGTGATATTATTTTTTTACTTTGATACACATATTTTTTATATATATATGAGAGATATTTTTTGCGGCTCTTCATGGTGTAGTGTCTATTTTGGTTTATGCATTTTATGTTATGTTGATGGATATAAATGTTTTTGGCTTTTTATGTATAATGGTTTATTCGCGATGCATTCCAGTCTACGATATTGTTAGCTATGCGATCAACTGTTTGGTTTTGATTCCTTGATACATGTGAGAATGTAATATAATCAAATTGTTTGCTTAATCTTCTGGCACGCAAATATTTTCTAAATAGGTTTGCGTCTCTGGTTTCAAATGTTTGGTTTAACTACGATATCACTAGCTAGGAATCTAGGTAGACATGCATATGGCGGATGCCCTGATGGAAGGCCTCACACATAAGTCCGATAATGACGTGATATTCTGTCTAATTGTTGGTTGTTGATCTGATGCACACGCTGTTTGCACATAGTGGTGATCAGTAAGGGTAGTAGATGACCCAGGCGGCTGTAGCTAAGTTTTGAGACCATCACGATGCTCCATCAGCAAATCCGAAATAGGGTTCAAGTTGGTGATCCATGGTGATATTTTGAGCGTGTTTAGGTTTTTTGGGTAAAAAATATTTTGGTATTGGAATTTTTGTGTACTCTAACTCTAGGGGATACGATCTACAGGGGCCCTTATGGGTAGAACTTCTTGAGGTAAAGGCCGTTAACGGGGTTAGTGAGGTAGGTCTTGTCCAGTTCTGTCAAGATGTATGCCCCCTACCGGAGGCAATGTTTGATGATATAGGGCCCTTTCCATAGGGTTTCTAACTTTCTTGGCCCTAAGGCTTCTTTTGTGACATCATAGTGAAGGACTATCTCTCCTTCAGTAAATAAGCGGGGGGTGATGTGGCGACCGAATGATGCTTTTACCCTTTTCTTATGGGCCTCATTGTGTTGCAGCGATTGTTGCCTGTTTTTGTCAACTAGCACTAGTTGTACTAGGCGTTGTTCTAGAGGCTGGGTGTCATCAAGGAGTTCGATGGAAGTATGCAAGCTTGGGATTTCACAGAAATCTATGCAAAGGCGTAAGGAGCATTGGTCTTTTGTGACAGGAAAAAACTGGAATTCCTATGACGAGGAGGTCATTGAAATCTTGTTTTGGGCATGAGATGACACAAGTCGTATGTGATGAATTGTGTCGCTGGCATGCGGCAGGGGAAGGATCTCTAAAATGGAGTCCTACGTGAGTCGATGGTTGGCTTTCCCACAAGGAAAGTCATTTCTCAGTAGGTGAAAGTTGTTTTTATCACAGAGGTGCCTGAATGCTTGTCGCAATGGACATTCCTCCGACACGTGATTATGGCTGGTGCAAATGGTGCAAGGTATCATAGCGCTGACAGAGTAAATAGTGTGAGAATCTACACTACTCGATGTTCCAGATGTGGACACTTGGAAAGGGTTGGTTGAATACCAGGTTGTATTCTATCTCCATTTTTGCGTCATAGGTTGAAACTTGCCTCCCTTTTTGGTGGGTGGTTGACTTAATGCCGCTCTAGCTGCTCTCAGCTTGGGGAGATGTGTGCACTTAAATGTATGATGAAAGTGTGATCAAATTCAGCAGTAAGTGTGTGTGATATTCTCTTGATTAGAGAGAATTTTTTGAGGGAGAGGCGAGATTATGCGGAGAATATTTGCAAGGGGTTTGAGTTCTCTGCATTGGTTGATTCTGTGGTCATTTAGATCACATAGGCCACATGTTATCCTAGGCTTGGTCTGGGGTCTACATGATTAGTGTGTGGTATTATCAGGGTTGACACACCATTACGGTGGTGGGGACGTTGAGCCGGTGACATATATTTTATGCCATTCTTGGAGATCGCTTGTCCTCTTTTCTATGAAATTAATCATGTGGATAGTGGGACGGATCCGTGAGACATACGTACAATGTCGGTCATAATGATCTCCCTGACATATCAGGAAAAATGTCCATGATATGGGGGTCCCATCATGCGTGGTCTGGGGACGGGCGGGGTACCATCGTCGCAATGCTACTAATTCATGGCAGTGGACTACTATATGGTCTGTTTTCATGCATAATGTGCATGCGGGTGGGTTTCATGAAGTACCTGTAGGGGTAACTATGGGTTCCCTACTAGGATGTTCTTCGGCTGACAATAACATGATAGACCCGCTCATCTCCTCTGCTTGGGTCATGGAGCTGCCGATCGATTCGACATCCATATCATATTCTTGGGAAAGACGAACTATGGCTGAGCAGAGGCTAGCAAGGGCTAGCCGGAAGTGAGGTATGTAGTGAAAATCCTCCAATAAGTGATTGTCGGCGCATAACGGGCATGTGAACTGGGCTACCCGTAGCCCCATGTAGTAAACTCTTTCAATTGGATACCATCTGTGGATGAGTTCCAACGTGGAAAACTCTTCAAGGTAGTGGCCACGTACATCGCATAGCATGAAACATATAATGGGCATCACTGGGGGGCACTCTACGTATCGGTTCTCCTCTTGTAAGTATAGGATGGTACGCGGCTCATCATTGATAGACTGGGTGGAGGGATCTTCTTGATAGGATCGCTCGATCATGTGTAAGGCGTCTCTATACCGTGGTATTGCTAGAAAATGGTGGGTATAATGCCCATAGGTGTCATAGAGGGCGCATGTGTGATTGGTACACAACGAATTTCATGTACTTTTGGTGGCAAGTTCCTTTTTATGGGAATGTCGTTTCGTGGTGCCTGCCTTGTAGCCGAGGAGTGGTTTTAACTCGTCCAACTCTGGGCATATGTGAGTAGGGTGTCCTGTGAAATCACATGTAGTGCAGGCTAATGACTCCCTCTGCATGGTGGGGGTGACCACTTTCTTTCCTTTCTTGGCAATTTTCTTTATCGTGGTCGTCGGTTTCACAGTGGGGATTTCCCTTGCGGGGGCGGTTTCAACTACTACTTAGGTAGGTTGGGGATCCTCGGGACTGGGGGGGCTTTAACCAAAATGTAGTAATGTTGGTAGCTGGCGTTCCTAAAGGAGGGACAAGATACCACACTGGGAATACCAATGATATATTGGGTAATACTAGTGTTACCAAGACCTATTAGGAGGTGAAGCCAGGAGGTGGGTAGAGGAAAGGAGTTTGGGAGGCGGAATAGACTAGGGAGGCTGCAGTAGTTGATGCCTCGGTGTCATTACTGCTTGATTCCATGTCCTGACTAACCTCGGTGCTTGATGTGGACATCATGCATACTAGGGCCCCTATGGCATCGGGTGATACCTCAGGGATAATAGGAGGATCTCCTAGGAATGACCCTAGGACGAACGACAGTTTGAATTGGCCAGGGCCATATTCTTGATACCATAAAAGACCATATGTGGCTGTATATATATAGGGTAGAACCATATCTGTGTTGGTCAAGGGACGCTTTTTAGTGTGCGTCAACTGGTTTATTGTGATGATCCGATCCTTGTGGGGGAATATCATAATGCGGAAAACGAAGGATGCTATGGAAAACATGGCATACATGTAACTCCACCCAAGGAGTATATTGTAATCCAAGTGAGCATCCAAGACTTTGATGTCTATGTGGACCATTTTTCCGGCTAAGCAGACCGATACATTTTGAAAGAGGCCGATGGGGGTCGAGGGACAACCGTCATATGCTCTGAGTGTGATGACAGAAGGTTTGAGTTCGGGGGCTCCTAACTTCTTCCATACATTTTTCGACATGATGCATGTGGATGCACCCTCGTCAATGACACATCGGTGAATGGTGATATTCTGTACTGATACTGGTATCTGGAAGGCGACCATGGAGGGAAGCCTAGGGGTGGCTTTGTCTAAGTCAAAAGCCAACATGCGTGTGTCGGCAGGGTCGACGGCGCCTAATGCGGAAAGTAGGGCTTTCCATTGCTTCGAGAATGACTGCAGTACCTCCAAAGAAGACATAGCAGTAGATGACTGGGCTAAATCGTCTATGATGCTGTAACTGTGGACTTCTTTGGAGTAGTTACCTGCTTGCCTATTAGGCCCTTTTACCATTTTTGGCAATGGTTCGAAAGGAATCTTTGGAATGGTTAAAGGTGTATTCGGCGCGCTCGTACTAGCCCATGACATACTGGTGTCTGGTGGGGTGTTGTAGCTGCGATTCTGAGTTTGACAAAATATTTCTTCCCCAGCCATGTAGATTTCATGGTTGTTTTTCCCGGAATCGTCTGGGTTTTGCTGCTGAGTGCTGACCGTTCCTTGATGGGGGAAGGGTTCTTGCATAACCACAGTTTTCTAGGAAGATCCTCCTTGTCCTTGGTTACTCTAAAGCTTTTTAAGCTTAGGGAGTTCGGGACAGTGGTGAGTATAGTGCCCGTACTCACCACATATTGAACAAGAATGATTTCTTCGTAGAGGTGGCATTTTTCCTTGATTTTGGGCATTTCTTGGCTCCTGGTTATGATTCTGGTTGGAGTTACCTCCAGCTTGGGATCACGGTGGGCACTGTTGGTTGCTATCCCCCTGTCCAGGGTTCCCTTTGGTTTTGTTTTTTATCTTTGTTTTAACCACATTAGGAGGGCAGTTCTCCTGATCATACTGGTGTGGTTGATTTTGGGATGGCTGCACAAAGTTCACCTGTGCATTGTTTTGCGTCGGTGGGTTATGTGCTTGGGACTGAGCATACTGTTGTCCCCTGTTTGCACCTGGCCGTTGGGGGGGAGTTCTTCCGTTAGTTTTTCTTCCTACGTACTAGGTCCCCTCAGCTGGAGGGTAAGGTCCTCCTTGGTGATATGCTAGCGCCCTATTAGTCAAATTTTGTTGCTGCATATGATGACTTTGAAATCTGGGTTGAGACATGTTCTGGGTAGACCCATGTGTGTAACCAGGATTCTGACTGCTGCTTCCTAGGTACCCTTAGGTCATTGACCCAATAAGTCCGTCTACAGATTTCGACGTGCCTGGAAATTCTTGATAAGATTGTAGGCGTGGGGCGTTGGGTAGGATATTGTATATGTATCCTGATTGCATGTAGATCAGTTCAAGTTGTTGGGATTTACTAATTGCGTCCTCTTCGGATGTGGGGTTATGTTGCACCACATCCTTTGAAATCTCCGCCGTCAGAGTTTTCAAGAATAAATCTAAAAGGACTCGGTCGTCAAGTTGTGCTTTGCATAAACTGCGACGCCGTCTCCACTCATGGAGATTTTCTAAAATATTGGTAGAGGGGGATTGTCTGAAATGAGTCAGTAACTCCATTCCCGAATCGTGGTGAATGGATAACTGAAAGTATGTGAGGAATGCAGTAGTGAGCGCACTAAATTTTCTGTGTGAAGCAGGAGGTTGCTCCACATACCATTTCGCGACCACTCCTGTGACAATGCGTTGAAATAATATCAACCGAATAGTATTGTCGATGATGCTATTCGATGAGCACCACAGGTGAAAGGCCATTATATGATTTCATGGGTCTTCTTCTTGCTTGCCTTCAAACTTTGGTATGTCTGAAGGGAGCTTCGTGGGCATGGGAGGCCAATTGGGGTCATGTGCGATGGGGTCATTGGTGTGCTTGGTCAAATCTGGTAGATTTAACGCCGTTAAGAAGGGTGACTGGGAGGTTGACGCCATGGGAACATGTGAAGACACAAAGTTCTAGTTAGAACGAGGGTGAATCTGTGACGTACCCTGTTGTGAATTCAGCTGACTTCCTGTATGGGATGCACTCATCTGCCCCCCAAGGGACGAGGGGGGAGTGATGTGTGGTGTGGTGTTGGGAGACTGACTAGGGTTCCCAACTAAGGTTTCTCCAAGAAAGGAGTAACCAGCCAATGTGGCAATGTTCTGTCTTTGATGCCTAAATGGCGAAAGACTTGGAACCCCTCCCAATAAAGGGGGGAGGTCCAAAAGACGCTTGGAACGACGAGGTTCTATTGGAACCATTTGAGTGTCGGTTAGGTTAGGTTTTGGAAAAAACTTTTGAGGGGATCGAGTCTTTGATCACGAAAAATTTATGGCCACATACATAAAACAAAGCAAAAATGAAATGAATTTTCCTTTAACTTAATCTATGTGATCAATCAAGCAAAAAATGGTTTTGTTTGTTTGCGTGTGATACTCAAAATCCTAGAACACTTAAGATGTCCTCACACACTCAAAAGTAACTAGGCCTTGAGAGTATTTCTTGTGAGTGCTGGCACAATGTCCCGAAAGAGTTGGCGACGCCCCCAGTCAGCTGAAGAGAATCAACCAAGGTAAGGGTAGAGGGTCTGGCGCTTGCCTGCATCGTCACTTATAGGGTAAAGGATGCCCTAGTTTTGGTCACTAAGAACCACCGTCCCACGTGAGCATTCGAGTCTTGGGCTTCTTGGTATTCAGCTAATAGTACCGAGTATCATCCAGGTCAGGTAGCCCCAACTGATACCACACACACTGCGCCTAAGCCTAAGCCCCTCTGAATCGGGTCTTTTCCGCGCTTGGGTTTTCTTTTCTGTGGGCTAATAGGTGGATTTTAAATCTCTTAAAAATGAAACTTCTATGTTTCAAATGTGAAGCATGATCAAGGCGGCTTATTGGATGCCTACCCCCTTGATCCTAACTTAATCTATAATTTCTCTTGTGGCCCCTGTGGGGAGAATTTTAGGAGTTGATTTAAGTTGTTTTTAGGTGGCTTTATTTTCTTAGTGGGTGAATGTGTGTGAGCGTATGGTGAAAATTCTCATAATTTGAACATATGGATATCGGTGATCCTTTACAAAAGTCCCCTAGTTAAACTATGTGACGTTGTTCCTTGCTCAAACAAAAAGCATTTGCAGATAATGGGCCGCTTCCAAAACCTCCTATTTAGTCTATGTGAGTGACTAAAGGGAGATGGTGAATCACAAATGTAGTGTGTTCATATGCTTGTCTAGGGTCACCAAATGGTGCAAAGACAACAGAGATTACTTGCTCTAATTGGTGATTCAATCCTAGTCCCGCAATTTCCTAAATGCAAAAATTGAATTTAAACTAAACAATTTCTACACTAGCTTATGCATGTGTGGTCATGAGCCACTTACTTGGTCTATTTAAACTAAGTGTGCATACCAGAATTTGCAAAAACATAAATTTTTTGGAAAGAAATGGTTAATTCGCCCCCTACTTAAGCTATGTGAACACTTTTTGCAAAAACCAACTTAAAGGAAAACTAACTAAATGCCTACAAAAAGCAGCAAAAAATCAGTTCTCAGAAGCTGCGGGGTATCAGCACAGGTGTTGGCAGATACATGAGGGGTTTCCCAACAGACTTACAAGCAGAAAAAATGCAGAAAATAGGGAGAAAAAATCTCTCTGCAATTTGTGCGCAAAAACCCCTGACAGGTGCGCTTTCCTCCGCGCAGGTCACTCCTGAACGCGCACAATGCGCTTCTGTGTGAAAAAACTGCACGCAAAAGTCCTGCAAGTAAAATATTAGGAGTTTCCTTCTTTAGTCTGTCACCTCAGTGAATCTAGGGATTGCAAGATGGGTCAGAGGACTGTCAGCTCCACTCCAGCATAGACTAAGGGTCTCCTGCAAAAGATGGCACAACCACATAAACTTGAAACACGTCAGTGGAGTCGCCAATCCTGTTGTGGTGGATTCGACACATGGGTGTACGAAATTGCATGAGCTTAGAGAGTGTGGTCTACTCTCTAAACTATTGGTAACAAGCAGTATGTGGGGGGAGCTCAAAAGCATAAAACTTAAATGAAATAATATGCTAAAGTATGCTCTGGTTAAAAAACTAAAACTAAAAACACAAAAGAAGCTATATAGAGAGTTCCAAACAGTAATAATGGAAACGATGGCTCGATGGCTTCTTCTTATTGAATGCTTGGTATAAAAGAAAATCTTACCCACTTGCCAAAGGGCCCCTAGGAAATGGCTCTAGGTCCTGATGCAAGGATGTTTGTCTTTCAGGTTTTTCCTTCTGACACAGTCTAACTCTCTCTCTCTGTTGTGGTGGACTAAGATGTTGGGTGGCCAAACATAGAGTCCTCTTTAGCTCTAGCTCCTTGGGTCACACACAATGCTGGTGTTGCTTGGGAAAATTTGGCTAGCATAACCTTGTGATCACCATTTGTTCATCTCTTGGTGGGTTTATATAGGTGAGCTTCAAATCCTCCTTCCTCCCTTGGTACATGATGGATGGTGACCCAAGGGAGAGGTGTGATTCCATTGTGTGCTCAAATATTCTTTTGTGTGCTCACATAATGTATAAGGAGGCGCTGGTGGCTGTCCTTAGGAAGATTTCACATAAGAAGTAACTGTCCTTTGCTTATAGTGGTCCCAGAAAGTGACTTTTTTCCATTTCCAGGAATGCGAGCTTTTCGGGCAAAAGAGCGCACAGAAGGCACTCTTCTCGAAGGAAAAAGCGCGCATTTGAGCATTTATGACAAGTTCAAATTTGATTTTCTCAAAACCTTAGATATTTTAAATACTTCTTGATTCCATAATGTATTCCTGTCCTGTAAATCCTTGGGATCGACATTAATTGATGTCATCTTCTGCTGTATGATTTTCTAGTGTTAACAATGGTGGAGAGTTCTGCAAGAAGGAATTTGAAGAGTTCTATAAGAAGTGTGGTATAACACGGTAGAAGAATACTCCATACACACCTCAACAAAATAGAGTTGTAGAAAGAATGAACAAATGTTGATGGAAAAGGAAAGAAGCATGCTCAGTGGTACCGGGTTAGGACAAAAATTATGGGCAGAGGCAGTGGAGACTGCATGTTACCTGGTTAACAGATCACCTTCGTCAGCGTTGGAGGATAAGACTCCACATGAGGTATGGAATGGTAAGAAACCCTCTCTTTCACATCTGAGGGTATTTGGATGTGATGCATATGTACATGTTCCAAAGGAGAAAAGGACCAAGTTGGATAATAAATCTAAAAGGTGCATATTTATTGGGTATAAGGATGGTTTAAAAGGTTACAAGCTTTGGAACCCAAAAACAAGGAAGGTTGTGTACAGTTGAGATGTGGTGTTTAAAGAGGTGAAATATGCTGGTAAACATGAAGTCCTACCAAAGGAACTTAAGAAGATAGATTTTGAGCTTAAGGAGGATGAATCAAAATCTACAACAGAACAAGATTAAGAAGAGGAAGAGCCACCAACTCCAACTGCGAGAAGATCAGTTCAAGAAATAAGGCAGAAGGGTATAGTCCATCTACTTTCTGTTCAATTTTTTCTTTAAGTATCACTAATGATGATCCTAGAACTATCAGGAAGGAAGTGGATACAGAGGATGGAAAATTCTGGAAGGAGGCCATGGTTGATGAAATGGCATCCTTGCACAAAATTTAGGCATGGGATCTGGTGGAGTTGTCTGCTGGAAGGAAGCCCATCGAGAGGAAATAGGTGTTTAATAGGAAGATGAATGTAGAAGGCAAGGTGGAGAAATACAAAGCTTGGTTGGTAGAAAAATTTTATTCCCATGTGTCGGGAATTGATTTTGGTGATATTTTTTCTCCTATTTCCAAGGTTACTTCTATTAGATTACTTTTATTTGTTCCTGTTGCATTTTATTTTGACGTAGAACAGATGGATGTGAAGAAAAAATTTCTTCATGGGGATCTAGAAGAGAAGATATACATGAAGAAACCTGAAGGCTTTGCGGTGAAGGGTAAGAAATAACTGGTATGCAGGTTAAAAAAGTCTCTGTATGGGTTAAAACAATCACCAAGGATGTGGTATCAGAAATTTTATACCTATATACAGGGACTTGGCTTCACTAGAATAAAAGAGGATCATTGTGTGTATTTTAAATTAATTGGTGACCATGTTATTTATTTGGTCTTGTATGTGGATGATATGTTGCCAGTCGGAAATGATAAAGAAATTATCCAAGATTTGAAGACCCAATTGTTCTCCAAATTTTACATAAAGGATCTTGGTGCTGCAAACTATATTTTGGGCATGGAAACTAAGAGAGATCAGGGAAAGAGGAAGCTCTGGTTAAACAAGGCGAAGTATGTCGAGACAATATTGCAGAGGTTCAATATGAAGGATAGTAAACCAGTGAAGGTTCCTATTCCTGTAGGTGTAAATCTATTTGTTGAACAATGTCCCAAGACATAAGAAGAGGAGGAGGATATGTCCTGTGTTCATATCCAAGTGCAGTGGGTAGCCTGATGTATGCAATGGTATCTATTGGACTAGACATTTCACATGCAGTGGAGTATTGAGTAGTTTTATTTCAAAACCAGGGAACGAGCATTGGACAAAAGTGAAGTGGGTTTTCAGATATTTGTGTGGCACTAGTGATTATGGTTTATGCTACCAGGGAAGACCAAGATTGGAAAGAGTTTTGGACATTCATGGTTTTGTTGATGAAGACTGGGCTGGATATCTGGACCAAAGAATATCTACAAGTGGGTATGTGTTTAGCCTATTTGGAGGCGCAGTCAGTTGGATGAGTAAAATATAGTTTGTAGTGGCTCTTTCAACTACAAAGGCAGAATACATGGCAACCATTCATGCAAGAAAGGAAGCAGTTTGGTTGTAGATATTTTGTTCAAGTATAGGGTTGGTGCAATGATCTATAAGGATAGACTGTGATAGCCAAAGTGAAATTTTCTTAGCTAAGAACCTTGCTTATCATTCAAAGACAAAGCACAATGATGTTAAATATCACTTTGTGAGAGATATGGTTGAGGATAAAAAGGTGTTGTTGGTAAAGGTGGACACTTTGAAGAATGTTGCAGATGCATTGACGAAGTCTCTCAGCACTCAGAAGTTCCCTTGGTGTAGAGAAATAATGGGTGTTGTAGGGCTGGACTAATGACTAAGATCTCTTGTGGCCCCCTATGGAAATAAAACAATAAGTAGGAGAATGTTGGGTATGTGTTATATTCTTTCCACGATTAGTCGCACGCGCATGGGGGTAGTCAGCCCCACATGGGGTTCGAGGTAGCGCCCTGGGAGAAATTTTTTTAGACCATATTTTAGGCAGGCGGACCCGCCTATATTCTTGTGCATGGATTTTCACATGGTTTTGGGGCATGATGGTTTTCGGCCCTTGGTATTTTGTAGATCCGGTCAAGGGAACGACGATTATGTCCTAATCCAAGGTTAATGGATTGGGGTTTATGAATGCTTCAACATGTATATATATGTGTTGTAACACTAAAAGGAATATAATGAAAAATCAAGCTGGTAGTCCCGATTTTGGATCCAAGGGAAAAATCTCAGTGTATATATGTTTTATGTTTTATGCTCTCGCTATTGTTTATTTTCTATTTTTTAAGAATTCGTTTGCACATAATTTCTGTACAGGGTTAAAACCTACATCTCTGCTATTTAATCCTATTGTTAGATCGATTTTTTCTAATTGATTATTAGGCATAAATGATATACATTTAGTTATTTATTAATTTTATTTTTTCTTTTCAACTTATCTCTTAATTATCCTTAACATTTTTTTGACCTTTAGTCAAATTTTTAATCTTTCCTTTATATTTTAATAGATAATATATATATATATAATTTGAGTCCCTTTATTCTCCTTAATTTAATATTTAACATAATAATTTATCATTAATTTAGCCAATAATATTTAGTCTTTCCTAATTTTACCTTTTACTTTTTCCCAATTTTTTCATTTTTCTAACAATTAGTTTCCTAAACCTCATTATTATTTTTAATTATTAATATTTTTTAAAATCGTGACCTAAAATCTCCCTTAAAGTTCATATCTAATTATAATAATTTATATTGACCAATTTATTTTATTAATTGACCTAACCTCCCCCTTAACATTATTATTAAAAAAAATTATATTTTTAATGGCTAATTTTGGAAACTGATGCATCTCTGCTATTTAAACCTATTATTAGATCAATTTTTTCATCTTGGTCTTGATGATGAACCCCATTATAGGTTTCGAAACGTCCACCAGTAAACAATAATGATGTGATTAATCTGAAAAACAACTTCGAAGAATCAATATGGATCACAAAAGTCTAAGGTCAAAAATTTATTGAATGGTTATGTGAATGCATGAGTTAACAAGTGTTGTTGCAACTACTTTGAGAGGGAATTGATCCTTCTTGACAATTCCTTGATGAAGTTAAGGAGACATTGAACCTATATGAATTAATGACATGTAGTTACTATGTTTACCATGTGTTTGGCAAAATATTTCTGATATGTTTGACAAATTTTGAGAAATATCTAGCCTAATTACTTATCATATAGACTTTTCATCACATTATACTTGATTCTGGAAAGTTCTGGGTTGTTATGAGTAGTGGCCTGTAGGCTAGCCATGAAAATGTGGCACTAATTTCATGGTCGCATGCATGCAACTAGAAAATTTCAGCTGCAAATGAACGAAGGGAGGTATGTGTGTGAAAATAGAGCTTTCCAATTGCACTAAAAATGTGGTATACATGTGGCTGGGCTATGATATCAGTTAAAAAGAAGTTTCAGCTCAGGTTCTAATCACTAGTGGTTGTTGTCACACACCTATGTGATCTGGTGTCCCTAAGAGGTTTTAGTAATTTTTCAATTAGTAGACCCCACTTCCATAACTGTAACTTTGATGTTGGGCCATGTCAAGTAACTCTTACCTCATGTTTACCCTGGAAAGCTTGTAAAAGGGGGTACATGTGGGATGGGGTGGTTATATTATACTTCAGCCTCATTGGGGACATGCACAGAAAAATAGAGAAAGAGTAGACTGCACTAGTACCACTGATCTAGATTTATGAAAGAATGAAATGAAATGAATATTTAAATAGAAACATAGAGATACAACAAAAACTAAACTCCAATTAATTATGTACAAATACTAAAAATTATTTACATGCATAGTGGAAATAAACTAGCTCGATCGATGGTAGCTATCTATGAGAAGTGTTATGAAACCAACTCCAAAAATAGAAGAAACGAGAGATCAATGCCTTATAAATAAGCCACTTTGAGGGGGAAACCTCCTTTACATTACATAAATAAACAATTCTTGGATGATACAAATTACCAAAACCTCCTTCTACATATAGGAGTCCATGGGGTCACAATATAATCCTAGCAAACCTAACAATAAAAATGTAAGGTCACATTAATAACAATATTAGGGTTACAGGTACACTAATAACAATAAGGGGGCTACACTAACAACAATAAGGGACTACACTAGTAATATAGGGACCTAACATGCCCCTCTCCTTCAAAAAAGTGTTGCACTCAACACTTGAGTAGCTCTCAGTGTTTCTGTATAAATTTCCCATCCTCCCATGTAGAATCTTTAGTGGGTAAGTTCTTCCACTTAATGAGATACTCTGAAATTGATCGATTTCGTAGCTGTTGAGTTCTTATTTCCGTGACTGCTTTAGGTTCCAATATGATTTTTCCTTCCTCATCAAGTTCTGGAAATATTGTTTGAACTAGAAGTTTTTCACCTATAACCTTCTTTAAGCATGAAACATGGAAAACTAGATGCACTCATGACGAAGCAGAAAGCTCCAATTTGTATGCCATAGTACCAATATTTTGCAACAAATTGTAAGGACCATAGTAATTTGGAAATAATTTATTATCCTTATTAGCTTGCTTGAGGGACATTTGTTTGTATGGTTCTAGTCATAAAAATACCCAGTCTCCTACATCAAAACTTCTCTCGCTATGATGTTGATCTGCCTGTTGTTTCATTCAATTTTGTACCAAATTTAGGTTATCCTTTAGGAGTTGGAGAACTTATTTTTGATGCTCAATGTGATCTTCCACTTCTTGAACCTTAGAATTTTCTCTTAAGGATGATGTGATGGATGGTGGATGATATCCATAAAGTTCCATAAATGGGGTCATTTTTGTTGCAGTATGGATGGAAGTGTTATACCACCATTCAGCGAGAGGTAACCACTTGACCCATTATGTTTGTTTATCAGATACAAAACAAAAAATATATCCTTCCAAACATTTATTCACTATCTCAATTTTACCATTGGATTGAGGATGATAAGATGAGATACGAGCTAGTTGAGTACCCAAACAAGAAATTAATTCCGTCAAAAAATTTCCAGTAAAAATGGGATCTCTGTCGCTTACAATAATCTTTGGGTTTCAATGTAGATTTTGAACTGTTTTCATAAATGTAGTAGCAACTGTAATTGCTTTAAATGGATGAGATAATGCACAAAAGTGTGCATACTTGGTAAGTCTATCAACTACCACCATGATGACACTCTTTCCTACGGACTTAGGTAAACCTATGATAAAATCCATTGAAATCTTCTCCCAACATTGACTTGGAATGGATAAAGGTTGTAGAAGACTGGGGATCTTAATTGTCTCAAATTTATTTTGCTAGCAAACCAAACATTCCGCCACAAACTTTTGAATATCAGATTTAAGGCCATCCCAAAAAATTCTTTCTTCACCCTGTGGTAAGTTTTTAAAAATACTGAGTGTCCTCCTAAAGGAGAAGTGTGCAATTCCAAAAGAATCTTTTGTTTTAGTTAAGAATTCTTACAAAGATATACACAATATTTGTACCATAAGGAATCATTTTTCCAACTAAATGTATCAGATGTACTAGGATCTTGCTGCAACTTTTGAAAGAGTGTCCATACTTCTTCATCCTTCCTCCATTCATCCCTTGCTTTGGTTATCCAATCTGGTTGGATAATAAAAATGGCACAAAGAAATGCTTCCACCTCTTCATTCTTTCTTGAGAGTGCATCTGCAAAGCTTCCCTTTTTTGTAGATGATTTCAAAGTCATAATCGAACATCTTTGTGACCCATTTTTGCTGCGCTTCTGAATATAGTCTTTGTTCCAAAAAGTGTTTAATACTATCATGATCATTTTTTACCTTGAAATGTCTTCCCATTAGGTAAGGTCGCCATTTCTTTAGTGCATGTAGTATTGCTAACATATCCTTCTCATAAATAGCTTTATGTAAATTCTTTCCTTTGATTGGATGATTTTCAAAAGAAATGGGTCTTCCTTCTTACATTAAAACAACACCAATTTGATTTCCTGAGGCATCACATTCCACAATAAAGGTTTTTTTGAAGTCTGGCGTAGCTAAGATCGGTGCTAGGAACATTGCCTCTTTAAGATGTTCAAAGGCCTTAGTTGCTCTAGGAGTCCATGAAAATGCATATTTCTTCAATAATGTTGTTAGAGGTGCTGTTATTCTCACATAATTCTTAACAAAATTGCGATAATACCCTGTTAACCTGAGAAATATTCACAACTGCTTTATGGTTGTGGGGAATTTCAATTCCTTAATGGCTTTAATTTTGTTAGGTACCACCTTAAAAACCTCGTGAGATACAATATGACCCAAATATTCCACCTCTTGTACTCCAAAGAAACATTTGGATGTTTTTGCATATAATTGTTTCTCCTCCAATAGTTTGAGCACACTGTCAACATGTTGAACATGATCCTTCCAAGACTTGTTGTAGATTAGTATATCATCAAAAAATACTAACACAAATTTTATAAGGAAGGGTTTGAAAATGGAATTCGTCAACCCTTGAAATGTAGAAGGTGCATTGGTAAGGCCAAAAGGCATGACCAAAAATTCATAATGACCTTCATGATGAGTTTGAAATGTTGTTTTCAGAATATCTTCAGTATTCATTCTAATTTGATGATATCCTGAAAAAAGATCCAACTTGGTAAAGTAAATTGCTCCATGTAATTCATCCAATAATTCATTAATCATAGGAATAGGAAATTTATCTTCAATAGTGATTATTGAGCTCCCTATAATCCAAACACATACGCCATGATCCATCCTTCTTGTGCACCAATACTACTGGAGTAGAGAAAGAACTTTGACTAGGTTGAATTATACTAGCCTCTAACATTTCTACAATCATACGTTCAATTTTTCTCTTTTGGACATAAGGATATCTATAAGGCATGATGCTTGGAGGAACACTTCCGGGAATCAAATGAATAGCATGATCATGATCATGAATAGGTGGGAGTCCTTTGGGAGTTTCAAACACTCTGGAATGATTGTCCAAGACTTTTTCGAGATCTAGAGAAATAGATGATTTTGATGTTGGAACTTCTAGTGAGCATAATTGTGCAATTACGCCTCGTTGTTCTTTCTTCAGAAGATTTGTTATGAAATTAGAGTTTATTATCTTTCTCAGCTTCCCTGCGATACCTTGTAATTCAACTTCCTTTCCTTCCGAACAAAATTTCAAGAAATTTCATGAAAATTAAAAGCTACCGTCCTCAAAGATTGTAACCATTGTTCTCCTAGTACAACATCAACACCTCCCATTGGAATCGAAAGCATTGGAATATTCAATACATATTCCCCCATGGTTAGGTTGATATTATGAAATTTTACATAGAAATTTATAGTTCCTCCATTTGCAACCATCACTTGACATTCTGGTGCTAGGTATAGGAAACAATTCAATTCCTTGGCTACCTTAAAATGAATAAAATTATGGGTACTACTCGAATCAACTAAAACTATTACCTTTTTCTTATTGATATGTCCTTATATCTTGAGAGTTTGAGGAGTGCTAATTCCTGCCAATGCATTACATGATATGGTCAGACTCATTTCTTCTTCTTCTAGGGTTTGTTCCTGGTGTATATCCTCTTCTTTTTAAGTTTCTTGTTCATTTTATTCCTCCTCTTCACAATCTATGTAAAATAATTTCTTCTCAGCACACTTATGACCTTTAGTGTATTTTCTATCACAACTGTAGCAAAGCCCTTTTGCTCTTTTTTATTTTATCAAATAAGTCTAATTTTTAATTTTATTCCACCATCCTCAGCTATAAACATTCAAATATTTTAATTTTATGAAACATTTTAGATTAAAAAAAATTCGAGCATCATTTGCATGAGAACCATCATGACGTGACTAGACAATGGGCTATACTATTTTTTTTAATTAGATTTAGTTGGATTAGTTCTATATTAGGAGGCCTAGTTAGTAGTACTAAGTGAGTCAATGATATATTTCATTGAGAAGCATGCCTTTCGTTTATCATGATCTTTTCAAATGGATAGTTGAGTTAATTATCACATGAGGTGAAACCATTATGCAATTGATATGGGCACATGAAGATGAAAAATTTAATCATTGAAAATTATAGGATTAAACCCTTAACCATTCATTTGGAATGTTTATTGAGGCATCACAGCTAAGGGAGTAGTTCATGGAGAAGAGAAGAAATTTATTATTCAAGGAAAGGAAGGCATCGAATATTTTATTAACAAGAACATTATAAATATTGTAACACAATATTTTGGATGGAAAATCATAAAGGTCATGTACATTGCACTATAATAATCCATTATTCCACAAACTTAGATTTGGATTTACTAAATTCCTTCACTAGGAAATTGTTTTTGAGTATCTCATCCCCACTAACTAAAATGGGTGGTTGATTTAACAAATGTTGGTATGTTAGAAACAAGTTCAATGCATGATAGTTCTAATCATAAAGCTTATGGAAACTAGTGTTATAACCCATGAAAGATTCCTTAGTTTCCTAGTAGTCATAAGGGTTGTACATATTTCAAAATGACTTGTATACCAAGATGTTTAAATTACAAAATTTTTATATGAGACAAAATATTAGAATGCATCTTCTAGATTTTTCTCCTTATTCAGTTTACATTGGTTTTGGTTGAGCCTCTATAAACAATTGTTTGCATTATATTTTAATCATAACCTCAAACTAGAGTTGGATGAAGGAATATCACTAATATATGATGCCTTTAAAGGTTTCATCATTCATACATCCACAAAATATTTTATCTCAATAAATTTTATGACAAAAAATATGTTTACATAATATGAAACAAAATCATTCTAATTTTTTGCAATGGAAAAATCACTACTTTTTATTAAGATAGTCTAAAGTTACATGTGCACATACCATGAGAAATTCAACCTCTTAGTAAAAAAGGTGGTACTCAAAAAATTGAGCTCTAAATAAACAAGTCTAGTAATTTTTTATTAGCTTATTTTTTTAAATATGTAGTTGGCAAGGATGTCTTGATCTTGGCCCCTTTTAGTTGTTATGGTCTCTAGTGTAATATGTCTGGTTGTTGACGTAGTCCTACAACTATGCTGCTGTAAGTGGGGCCGAGCATCAACCACAATAAGAGAAAAAATTTAAATTCATATTTATAGTTATTATTATTCCAAAAGTTTTATTAATAAAAAGAGTAGTAGAGTATTCTTTACCTTCTTCGGTAGTAGAGGGAAGTGGAATACTTTTGAATGTGACCATATGTTCCTCCTCTTCTCTAGCCACATCTTGTACATGCTATGGTATAGAAACAAGAAAGGTTATAATTAATACACCATTTGCATTTAAATATTTTTAATTGTAGTCCACACTACAATTTTTTTATAACACATGAAATACCTCCAGTACCGAGTTGAGCACCAGTCTCAAGATTAGGCACTCTACCATCAATCGGATTATGTGTCGTGTCTACATTTCTTTCCTACTTTTTACAATCAAGCGCATTACTTTATTGCCAAAAATAATAACCAATATATTTTATAAGTAACAATTTATAAATTATATTAGTTGCTTTTATTTTCGTGAGTGTTAGGTTGGGTGGTGGAAGAATGTGAAGACACCAAGTTTGTCCTTTGTTCAACCATGACTTGATAGGTATTCCTCCACTGGATCCTCTTTGAATTGTGACCCCTGCAATTTTACATTAGAACATGAATTTTTCTTCTTTTGTGATATTAAATTAAAATTTTTACCAATTTATAATTTGGATGCAAATTATTTTTTTATATACTTACAATTTTTATGGCTATTTTAGAGTAACCACCCAGGCCAAGATGATGATTTCCATGTTTGGATATTCTATCCTTTGTGGATTTGGAAGTATCTAGAGAGCCTATATTTAAAACATTGAAAAACTTAATTAGATGTCGCAAGGATGATAAATCGTCATAATTACATTATTAAAAGTGCCTCATACCTTCTTGGTCCAGGTGGCGTCTTCCCTGCTTTTCGAAGTTCCTTCTTGTGTGCATCTTCCATGAGTGCTCTCCACTCCATCTTTGGAATTAATGGAGGGCGCTCATGCGACCTGGCCATTTCCCATTAGAGGAAATTTCACCCTAAAAGAGCCCATGAAATTTTCATGTAATTTCGATGTCATAATATGTAAAACAGTCAAAATGCTTTAAATTTAAAAAGAGGTACATATAAATATTTTGGAGGGAAAAGAAGAAAAACTACTTTTTTTAATTGTATTTTTAACTTATCTCCTTATAGGTTTACTCATATTTCAAGTGTAGACACTCGTTGGATGTAAAATTAAATTCCACATCCAAAGCGTACCCATTATGCATATTTTTGAGAAGACTCCCCTTGATAAAAATTGTAAATACATTAAAAAAAACGTGTTTCAACACATTTTTTAATGTATCTGGAAATTTTATCAATGTGGGTCTTCTCAAAAGTATGAATAATGGGTACTTGTTGGATGTGGAATTTAATTCCACATGTACTGAGTGTATAAACGTGAAATTTGAGTAAACGTATAAGGAGTTAAGCTGAAAATACAATTAAAAAAAAAAAAGTATTTTTCTTCTTTTCCCTCCAAAATTCATAACTCGTATTTTATTATTTTTACTCTTATTTTATCACATTTCCTTATGAGGCCACTTTTAGGCTGAAATTTCCTCTAATGAATTGAGAATTATATTGGTCCTGCAAATATTTTAAATGTAGGACTGCCTTTGAGGTAAATCTAGATTTGTTTAAGGTAACCTCACCAAATAGGCGAACCTTCCTGTTAATAAGTTCATCTTTTAACTTGGAACTTTGGGATTTCTAGTTTGTGTGAATGTTCGACCCAAATATTTCCAAGGTTATGTCATACAAACGCATATAAAATACATCATTTCCTGCAAAACAATATTATCATTAGTTTAAAATAATCACAGACTATACATTAATTTCATTTAGGTTGTACTTAATATTTAAAAAGCTTCTTAAATACCTGGAAGTTTCTCTATTCTTAAGGAAATTGTCATCATCTATCGAAAACATGATCAAAAGTGATCATGTGCTAGTAACGTGGGAAGATCCAAGAAATCTCACTTGAAATTGTGCAACCAAATCATGCTCTCCATCCACAACATCATGTGTAGATCCTAAAGTACGTTGTTCAAGCGGTGCATATCCTAATATGGGTGGTTGAGTAGTTGTACCTGTCTCACTAACTGGGGACTCACTCACAAGTGGATCATCAAAGTTGCTACCAATGTTTACCCCCATAGTCGTAGCATGAGGATCGTACTCCACCAAAAACTCCTATAAAATAAATATATTTTTTATAAACGATGAGATAACTAAATCATGAACAAATAAATGGGATAATTAAATTAGTTTCTCACCCCATACTGATGAACTTGTTGCAACACGGTTTTGATTTCGCCTTTTATCTCATATATCTAAGGCTCGATAAGAACTAAAGAATTATGTTTCTGATTTGCTTTGATTTTAATCTTCTTTATTGCTTGAATTGGATCTACAGACATAAAAATTTCTTCATCAGTAACCTCTTCCTCATCACCCTATTTATCAAATACATGTATTTTGTAATTCATCCACAATTAATCATCATTATATTAATAAGATAACCACTATTGACATATGTCTAAATTTATATAGAAACTTCACATTATATCATGGCCAATATAAAAGGCTCTACTTGGAAGGCTCTTGCAAGAGGCATTATGATAGGATCAATATATATTCTGCATATTGTATAGAAACAATACTTTGAAACGGATGATGGAATGCATTTGCTCAAGTTGGTCATATTCATAGTGAATATTTCATTTAGTTATATGATGCCTAAAAATGTCAATTTGACTTACTCTATAATGGATAAAATGCTACATGTATATATATGTCGTGGTTATATTATTTTACGCTCAACTACATTGATGTTTACCTACTACGAAGTTGGTTCCCTTTGACCTTGATAACCCTGACATAATATTTCAACCATGATGTATTAAATTTTTTCCTAAACTTACAAGATGTCTAAAAATATATCGTAGTCAATGACAAGTATAACATACAATAGACATTTCTTACAAGTTGGGTAAAATTGAATACATACCACTCCCATAATAGCAATATTTGTATTTATTATATTCAAATTATAATGAATGAGCAACCCTTCCCTTGCAACTATTGATTAATGGCACATACTAATACACAATTTCCTTCAAATCCCTCGAATATGCAATTGGGTTGCTTATTTGTGGTGACATTGTACTATTTCAAAAACACTGCAATATTCCTTATTTCTTTTGGCCTTCCATCAATATACATAATTACACCTTTATTTTCATCATTGTCTTTTAGTTTTATATAATTTGTAGCTACTCCATATCTTTACATAATTTTGGTATACTGAACTATCCATACCCTATCATTGTAGTTGTAACAACGTTCAACATACTCCATCAATTCAGTTAATCCTCTATAACATGATTTTATGCCATCCATGGAAAATAACTCCAAACCATGTAATTATGATGGGGCAATGCGATATATCCTTTCATTGACATAAAAATCGGTGCTTATTTCGGGAATATCCTTGGGTACCCATTGTTTCATAGATGCCTATACCTAAAGGGCACCTCGATGTCATCTATGCTCTCATTATCATAAGATCATGACCCCCCTTTAGCGAGAAAAATTTCCATGCATCTATGAAATTTTCTTCCAATATTTTCACCTCTAGTTGATCTTTGCCCGCTAGACGAAGTAGAAGATTTTTGGTCAATTTCTTCTATCCTACCTAAACTTTTGTCATTCGACGAAGATAGATATGAAAAATGCCTATTTTGTTGAACGTCCTATAACACTCCATCAAATGAGAGAAACTATTAGTGAGTGTCATAAGGGATGTTAAAAAACACCTTGACGTAACCACAAGAACATTATAATAGTACAAGTGAGTTACAAGGAAGTTCTTTGTGTTTAAAATATTCAATTAATATTTAAAAACTTGAGAGCTTGAGAACCTACTCATCCTAACCAATTAAATCAATCAATAAATTGAAAACTCAACATAATATAATAGCATCTTCCATTGCAAAAAATTACCCAAATACTTTGATATGCTCAAGAATGTAACTAGTTTCGGTCTTCATAATTGTCATGTAACTCATGTCATGATGTAATTATTATGTATCTATTAAAAGAATAAAGAAAATGATTTTTGTAAAACATGGGTGTCATGCTCAAGTCACTTTGTCATTAGGTAAAGCATCCATTGAATTCTCTTAGGGTTTGTCATGAGTCAGCAGTCATTGCCATATTGTAAAAGACCCTTTCGGGAATTTGTATCAAGGAAAGAAAAAAAATTGAAATTAGAAATTTCTAGAAGGCTCCCAAGGCCAAGTCGGCTAGTCAAGGAAAATTCGACCTAGAGAGGACTAATAAAGCCTCTTGGAGAGGCTAGATAAATATGGATCTTCAACCTATTGAGAGACACATTTATATTTAAATTTCTTTTTATTTGTCTTATAATTTTTACACGTTTTAATTACCTAGGGTTTCTAGGGTTTCCTCTGGTCCAAAATTGTAGAAGGTGTTGCACGTGTTCTCTTACTTATGTATACTTTTCCTTTTGGTTATAGAGAAAATGCATAGTAGCCTAAGATTTTTGTGGGCATGATCCTCATACTTATTTTCGGAGATCTTCTTGAACTTTATTTGAAAAATTGAAGGTTTTATGTAATTTGCATGTGAAATTTTATGTCTTTTATGCAATTAAACAAGTTGCAATAGCACATAAATTAAGTGTTTAAAATTAGTTTTGCAGCAAAAAATAGAGACAATAATACCATAACATAAACACAAGACATCAAAATGATGAAGGATTTCACCCCTCCTGGGCTACATCTTCTGGTCTAGCTTCCAATGTTGGGCCTCTTTCATTATGTGCTCAAAATATGTGTTTACATGGATTTTCCATACTTCGAATGCAAAAATAATGTCTCCAATGGCTCCATAGCAATAAAAAACCCTTAGTTGGGCTCTTTTTGCACTGAAATTGGTCTAAACTTGTCTGAGTTATGCTCTAGTGTAATTTTACTGCTAATTGTTCTACAATCCACACCCACCTGCAAAGTATCCTATAATTTCCGCAATTTTCAGCATTGTGGAGCAACAATGTTAGGGAAATTTTCAGGTCTAAAATGAGCCTCCTAAGGAAATTACAAAATAATAGTGGAAATTATAAAATAAGATTAGATTACATCATCAAAATTTAGAGGGAAAAAAGAAAAAAACTACTTTTTCAACTCGTATTTTCAACATATCTCCAAAAGTTTTTACTCAAATTTCGAGTGGGAGTGCTTGTTAGATGCAAAATTTAATTCCTAATCCAAGGAGTACCCATGTTGCATATTTTTGATGGACCTGCTACATGATTAATGAGAAGTACATGAAAAACGTGATTGCAATCATGGTTTTTCATGTATTTCTCATTTTCCATGTAGCAGGGTCCATCGAAAGTAAGCAACATGGGTACTCCTTGGATGAGAAATTATTTTTTTCATCGAACGAGTACTCCTGCTCGAAATTTGAGTAAAAAAATTGGGAGATAAGTTGAAAATACAAGTTGAAAAATTAGTTTTATTATTTTATTATTTTTTAATCTTTTTACCTTTTCACTTAAAAAATGGTGAATCATCCCCCATGGTTGACATCATCATCTTGAATCCTATTGGTTCTTATAAAATTTATTTTGGTTGTACATTTTTCTTAGGAGGCCCATTTTAGACCTCAAAATTCCCCTAATGAATTCACCCCACACTGACGAGATTCACACAAATTCAGGTGCAAATTATCGCCTTGTTTAATTGTGTGGTGACCCCATGAGTTGAGAATCGATACTGCGTGGCTTCATTAAGGTCATTTATTTAGGTCCGGTTCAAACCACCGTGCCAATGGTTGAACCCAAGCTAGAATATGGTTGTGCTACATTACACCGTGGTTCTGTCGGGGTTTCGAATTGCATATTGAATGGTGGTAAGGTTTGTATAAACCATGGTTTGGTTGGATTGTGCACCAACCATATGCCAACCTGACTCTGCAATTGAGTTTACATTAATTCAAACTGGGTTTCATGTTTAAATAACCACACAAAAAACTTAACTCATACCCCGCTATGTTACCATGGTTGTATATGGTTTGGGTTCCTGGAACCGCTAGAGGATCCAACTGCAATAGAACTTGTGGTTGGTTATGTTTATACCATGGCTTGGGGCTGGGGTTAACCCCGTGCCCTCATTTCCCTAACCTATGGTCTCGTGGGTGTGGTTGGAGTTGGGGCCAGGGGTTAACCTCAGCCCCGTCCCCCAACATGTCGAGAATTAAACTTTATATAGTAGTGTGCACCATATAGGTTAAGATCCACTCAATGGTATAGCGATAGACCATTTTGTTTCCTAACGCGAGGTTGTGTTTGAATCCCCCATATGTAGTTCAACCGAAAACCAAAATTTTACACCAGTGTGAGGAGGCCACGTGGCAACCAACCATTGGCCCACATCGCCTCCGTTCATTGTTCCATATCAAAATAACCACAACCAATTAAATTTCACCATCCACAGACCAATCAAATGAAGAAACTTGGCGAAGCATCATTGGCCCAAAAATACACAATCAACTGTCTAGACACCTACCTAGTCAGCATACAGATTGATGACTGTGCGTACCTACAACCTAATTGTAAACTTTTTATATGTTTAAGAAAATTTTCAAAACATGATATCAAGGGCGTACAATATCGGTTTTGTGAGATTCGAGTTGTGTTGGATTCAGGGTCACAAGATATTAGTTTTGGAACCAGTTTCAAGCACTTTTGAACATTTTAAATTTTGAGCACTTTACTGATCCACTGGATCATTCCTCCCCACTAGAATATTTTGGACCTCCAAAATATCACTTTCAGTCAAGAAATAGATGAGGGAACAATTCCCTCACCCTTCCAATCTCATTCCATTTGGCTTTGCATCAATTTTTCCCTTTAATCCCCACACGCAGGTACTCCACATTTCGTTGTTTGAAGTCCTTGTTTTCCTGTCAAGGATGGTGTCTTGCTGCAATTATTCAAGATATTCAGGAGAGAAATATCCAATTGAAGGAATATTAACATTCTCTCCTCGATCTTCAATCAAAGGAGGCTCATAAAATCTCAAATTATCAACATTAACAATTGCATAGATTTGCATATATGAAGGAAAATCCAACTTGAAGGCATTATTACAAATATTTTCTAGAATCCTGAATGGACCATATCGAATTTGTTTCAGTTGTTTACCTTCTCCTTGGAGTCTTTATTTGCTAATGTGAATCCAAAATTCGTCTCCTACTTGGAAACTATGATCCACATGATGCTTATCTTGTCTTGTCTTATACTTGGCTTGACTCTTTTCCAATTGTTCTTAAACTATTTGATATACTAATTGAACTTGTTCAATGAATATTTTGGCCTTATCTATGTCACTGTTTCCATCAATAGCAACATCCTTCCCAAAGATAAAATATAAAGGTGATGTTTGAGTCGAATAATGCTTGGCCCAGTTGTAAACAAGATGATTTTTTTGCAAATGTTCATCCCACAACTTAATATGCTTGCCGCAATAACCATGAAGAAGAGGTATCACCGTTATGTTCACCACCTCCGTTTGGCCATCTATTTGCAGATGGAATGTTGTGCTCTTTTTCAATTTGGTGTCCACAAGTCCCCACAATCTTGACCAAAATTTGCTGACAAAGAAATAATCTCCATCACTAAAAATGGATGTGGGAAACCCAAAATATACACATATATTCCGAAAGAACAATTGTGTAGTTTGTTTAGCTGTAAACTTATTTTTACAAAGCATCAAAATACAATTTTTTTTGAACCTATCCACAGCTACATAAAGATAATCATGACCTCTCCTAGACATAGGTAGACCTCCTACAAAATCCATAGAAACACTTTCCCATGGACGAGAAGGTACTGGAAGTGGAGTATACAATCCCAACTTTCTATTGCTAGGCTTATTGAAAACACATAAATAAAATCCTCTTACAAATCATGACACACTTTCAAGCATACGAGGGCAGTAATAATACCTCTGTAATTGTGCCACTATCTTACCTACACTTAAATGACCAGAAATAAGAGAAGTATGTGCTTCCCATGATTTTGATACTCTCTCCCTGTGGAATACATAACTTTACAAGATAATATAACAAGTTATCATGCACATGATAATCCAATTCCTTTGTCTAGTTACCTTGACACAAATTTTCATATAAATCCTTAAAATCATTATCTAAAGCATATTTATCAACATAGATCTCATGCATGACAAAATTATGCTTAAGAATAATGGATGCACTAACAATTGGTTTAGAATCATATCAACAACCTTGTTATAAATATCCTTCTTATACCTTATTACCAAGTGGAATTATTGTAGAAAACCCATCCATCTGAAGTGCCTCACTTGTTGTAGCTTTGTTTGTGATTGCAAGTAATGCAATGGTTGATGATTGGTGTGAATAATTGTTTCCTTGAACATCAAGTAATGTTTCCACTTTTTCACACTTTGCACCAATGCATACAATTCCTTGTCATATGTAGGATATTTAATCACTGCACCATTAAATTTTTCACAATGAAAACATATGGGCTTATGATGTTGCATCAAGAATGTGCCCATGGCATAGTCACTTGCGTCAGTTTGTATCTCAAATGATTGTGTTAAGTCATGAAGTGCATGTATGGGTGTTTAACTAATTCTGTCCTTCAATGCATGAAATTATTTTTGATGTTTTCCTCCCACTGAAAAATATGCTTCACACTTTTAAAAGCATGCAATGGAGTTGTAATGGAAGAAACATTATAAATGAAATTTCTTCAATATTGGGATGGTCCCAAAAAAACTTATAACCTCTGTCACAGTTTTGGGTTTTGGCCAATTGAAAATTACTTCTACCTTTGAGGGATCTATCTTCAACTCAACCCCTCCAACAACATGACCCAAGTAGACTAAAGAATTTTTCCCAAGAGTCACATTTCGACATCTTTAAAAACAACTTTTCCTTCTTTAAGAAATCTAACACTTTTTTGAAATGCATGATATGTTCTTCACGAGACTTTCTGAAAATCAATATGTCATATAATTAGACTATCACAAAATGATATATAAAATGCCTTAAAACATCATTCATAACCCACAAGAATGTAGCAGGAGCATTACAAATCCCCAAAGGCATACCAACCACTCAAAAATACTTGCTTTGTTTTGAATGTTGTCTTCCAAATTTCTCCTTCAACAATCGTAATATGATGATAGCCACTCCTCAAGTCCAACTTAGTGAAATAAACAAAATATTTCAGTTGATCAAGTAAATCATCGATTTTAGGAAGATGGGAATGATTCTTTACTGTAATATTGTTCAATGCATGAAATTCCACGCACATGCGCCATGTTTCATCCTTCTTTGGCATTAAAACAATAGGTGGCCCTCATGGCAATGTGCTTGATAAGATGATCCCTTTATCAAGAAACTCTTGGATTTGTTTCTTAATTTATGCATTTTCCATCGCCGACATCTTGTACATACCAATGTTAGGAAGAGGAGAATATTTTTGCAATTGGATCTCATTTTGGATTCCTCTTTTAGGAGGCAATCCTTTAGGCTCCTAAAGAATCTCATTATATTGGTTAACAATCTCAACCAAATCATATTTCAAATTTGCATCACATCCTTGAGAGGCTTCATTCTCAACATCATTCTTGGGTTTGATCATCAAAAGTACAAAATTATTTCTAGAATTAACAAGCCTCTTCATTTGTCCAACATTCACAAGTGACAGATTTAGTTTCTTGCGATGTGCTCTAACAATGTACTCAATACCATATTTAAACAAATGATACTTGTTTTCATGGAAATGAAAGATAACTTTCCTATCATAAATATATGGGCTTCCCAAAACAATACCACATATGTCTAATGGAACTACATCAAGTTACACCTCATCAATGAAGTTTGCAGTAATGGTGAATTCCGGTTTACACTTTCTATTCACTTGAAATTTTCCATTGTCACACACCCAACCTAAAATATAAGGTTTAGGATGAGGAATGGTTTCCAAATTCAATTTCTTGACAATGTTTTCAGAAATGAGGTTTGATTGTGAGCCATTATCAAATAGAGTGTCTATTTTGTTATTTTTTTAGATAACTCTAATATGGAAACAATCTATTCATTTCTTTTCATTTTCAGTTTCATTGAGGTTACTTGAAGAACTAGTAATTGCAATGGATACCTTACCTTTCAATCCCATGGATGTGATCTTTGTTTCATCTCTCGAATCGGATCCTAAATCATGTTGTGTAGTTGCAGCTGTCTTTTGTTTTCTTTTGTTGTTAAACATTTTGGGTCTCATCTCAAGATGAAGTTTACAACAATGGTTTTCATCATGACCTTCTTTTGAACAGTGTTTGCATGTGATTTTTTCTCCCTCTTGCTTGATGGAAGCATTTTTCTTCCCTTTTCCTTTAAATTTC
This sequence comes from Pinus albicaulis, assembly GCA_034641835.2. Classification (NCBI taxonomy): domain Eukaryota; kingdom Viridiplantae; phylum Streptophyta; class Pinopsida; order Pinales; family Pinaceae; genus Pinus; species Pinus albicaulis. The sequence goes on along the minus strand of CM076575.1, from coordinate 1,264,979,519 downwards.
GCCTTTCCTTTTTCTCCACCTTTAAACGAATTTTTGTTGCCCTCTTGTGGAACATTCTTCCCTCTTGCTTCTAGATGTGTTTCCTTTACACAAACCTCATATAAATTTCTAGGGTTAAACATGAGAATTGTGTGTCTAAAATAGCTATGTAAACCTCCAATGTATTTGAGTAAAGTGCCTTGAGAGGATAAATCTACACCCAAAATCATTGTTATCCTTATAATGTCTTGGGTATAACTTTGCACACTTTGACACTTTAATTGCCTAATTTTTTTCCAATCCATCATAGATTTATGCATGTATGCTAAAGGATAAAATTGTCTTCTTAATGTAGCCACAAAATCATTCCAAGAAGTTATGATCTTACCTCTTTTATTGATATCCTCTTATGTTTTGGCTTACCACCAAATGAGTGCTTCACTTTCCAACCTTAATGAAGCAAGCTGAATTTTGGTCTCATCATCTTTGATCCTTTGTATCCACAATACACTTCAAGATGATGAACCCAATTATTTAATTTCTCAGCATTTACCTCTTCATTATACATAGTCAATTCAAACTTTATGTCAAGTTTTAGAAATGGAGTTTTACCATGTCCCTTTGGAGAATGTGGAGGTGTTTTTGAAGGGGTTAGTGTAGAAGATGATGATGGTGAAGATGAAGGTGAGGATAAAGGTGGAGGTATAGGTGGTTTATCACCATTCCCTCCAATCCCTTTTGGAGGTTTGTCTCCATTATTTGAGCTCCCATCTTGCAACATTGAGTTCCTTTCCTCATAAAGAACTATCACCATATCAGTCATGTCAAAGAATGCTTTTCTGAAATATTTCTCATCCTTAATCATATTTTTAGGCTCTCCTTTACGTTCCATGTATGGTGAGGCCTTTGGTTACAATTTAGGTGAAACTTGTGGAAAATGAGCCCTCCTTTAACTAGCTTGAGGACTTGCTACCACAAGATTTTCTTCTCCTCTTTTGAGCTTCAACCTTGTAAGCATAATAAAAAAAGTGCAACAAAATTAAACCATAAATACAACCAAAGAACCTAAGCTCTGATACCAAACTGATCTGTATTTGAAAACTTGAAGGTTTAATGTAATTTGCAGGTGAAATTTTATGTCTTTTATGAAATTAAACAAGTTACGATGGCACATAAATTAAGTGTTTAAACTCATTTTTGTAGCATAAAATAGAGACAATAATCCCATAAAAGAAATACAAGACAATAAAATGATGAAGAAGTCCATCCCTCCTGGGCTACATCTACTGGACCAGCTTCAAATATTGGGTCTCTTTCATTATGTGCTCAAAATGTGTGTTTACATGGATCTGTAGTACTCAAAATCCAAAAATAATGTCTCCAGTGGCTCCATAATAGTCAAAACCCCTAGATGGGTTCTTTCTGCACTCAAATTGGTCAAAAAATGACCGAGTTATACTATGGTGTAATTTTACTGCTAACTATTCTACAATCCATACTTACCTGAAAGCATCCTACAATTTTTGCAACTTTTGGCATCGTGGAGCGACAAATTTGCCCTGCACCGGCGAGATTAGAGTCGGTTCAGGTGTAAAATTTCTCCTTGTTTAATTATGCGGTGACCCCATGAGCCAAAGGATCGGGGCCATGTGGCTTCATTAATGTCATTTATTTAGGGTCAATTTAAACCACCGTGCCAATGGTTGTACCCAAACTCAATTGTGGTTGTGTTACATTGCACCATGGTTTTGTTAGGGTTTCGAACTACATATTGAACAGTGGTAAGGTTTGTATAAACCATGGTTTGAATGGATTCTGAAACAACCAAAATCCAACCCAAATTCGTAATTGAGGTTATTTTAATTTGAACCATGATTCATTTTTAAATAAGCACGCCAAAACCTTAACTCTTACCCCACTTTTTTATGATGGTTGTATATGGTTTGGGTTCCCAGAACTGTTGGAGGTTCCATCTGTAATAGAACTTGTGTTTGGTTGTGTTTATAACATGGATTGGGGCCGGTGTTAACCCCATGCCCTTAACACCCTGGCCTATGGTCTCATGGGTTGAGGGTGGACTAGGGGCCAAGGGTTAACCCCGACCTCATCCCCCAACATGTCGACAGTTAAACTTTATATAATAGTGGTGCACCATACAAGTTAAGATCCACCTGACGGTATAGTGGTAGAACATTGTGTTGCCCAATGTGAGGTTGTGTGTTCAAATCCCTTAGAGGTAGGTCAAACGATAACCAAATTTTTACACCAGTATGAGGAGGCCACGTGGCAGCTAACCATTGGCCCACGTGGCCTCCATTCATTGGTCCATATCAAAATAAATACAACCAATCAAATTAAGACACTTGTAGAAGCATCATTGGACCAAAAATACACAATCAACTATTCAGTCACCTGCCTAGTCAGCTTATAAATTTCTGACTATGCATACCTACAATCCAACTGCAAAATTTTTAATTTTTTAGGAAAATGGTCAGAACGCAATATTGAGAGCATATGATATCTGTTTTGAGCGATTTGAGTTTTTTTGGATTCAGAGCGATGAGATCTTCGTTCTGGCACCATTTTTTAGAAGTTTTGAACACTTTGAATTTTGAGCACTTTACTGATCCACTGGATTAGTGCTTTCCCTATAATATTTGATTGTGGGAATTATTTTATCATCTCGAATTGGTTAGTCAATAGATTAACGATACAAGTTTATAGTTGAAATTTTTTGGCTTTCTGGATTTGAGGTTTGTAATAACTACAAACCCATATCAGGTTTCTTTCTCTGTGTCACATAAAATTATTTTAATTCACCTTCTTTTTTTAAATTGTTTTGTGAAGGGTTGGTTACTTGAAGTAGATTTACTTGGGAGAGGGAATTATTCATTCCTTATTTACTTGGACATTCTTTAATAATAGCCTAATCTCTCTCTCACTTTCTCTCTCTATCTCGTAGCTTTTATATTCTTATGTAGAAAATATTTTTACACTATATCTATAACTATTTCTTTGATGCAATCAAATACTATTTATTTATGCAGAATAAGCCTTAGATATGTTGTTATCTGGCCCTTAGAGTTCGTTTGTATTTTTATGATTTATATGCAATGTTTTAGAAGTTCATAGCCATTTATTTTGGTAACAAAATTTTTCTAAAATGTTTTTATTCCAAATTTCTTTCATCATTTAAAGCTAATGTTGAAGGTGTTGAAAATGGTAACTAACTTCGGTCTTCATAATTGTTTATGTACCATGACTTGATTTAATTGTCAAAGAAAAATAAAAATAAAATTATATTTTGCAAAAGAAAATTGATTTATTGGTGAATGGGTTTCTTTTCGATTGATTATTTTATTAGATTTGGCACCCATTGTGTGCCCTAGGTTTTTGACAAGGTCTAGGTCAAGGTCATGACGTAAAGTCCCATGGAGGGATCTACGATCAATGTAAAAGAAATTATTTTTGAATGTAAAAAGGACAAGAAACCACCAATTGATGGGTCAAACAACCCATCAAGTCAGCCCCACAAGAAAGAAGTTGCACCAAACCAAGAGGCTATATATAGAAGATTCATTTGACCTCCAAATACACTAATCAATTTTTCATATCTTGAGAAGTTTGAGATAAATCAGAGTGAAGAAGAGGATACAATTAGCGAGGAAGAAGAGATGGATTCTTATTTTGTTTTGGGCATAGTTTCTTGTTTTGGCAAGCTCGCACGTGTGAGAAGGGAAGTTTCTTTGGTTCAGATTTTGGCCTAGAAAAGATGAGCAGTTCAAGTTGAAAGAGAGACATTGTTATTTGGGTGGTTGGCCTATCACTTGGTGAGTTTTTTATATCAAAGGTCTGGAAGTCTTCCTTGAGAATATATAAGAAGTTTTTTTTTTTGGTTTTCCCCTATGGAGGGCTTTTCATTGGCGAAGAGCCTATTTCTGGTATCCCTATATGCATTGTGATCTTCTTTAATTGGCATTGTCTTGATGATAAAAAATACAATATAATAATATTGATACTGGGCTAATAATATCACTTCATTGTTGCATAGTCTATCTCACATCTTTATTCAATACATTTTGACTCATGAGCTTACAACTTAATTCCATGACACATGGCCCACATAAGAAGTGATTGACATATATATTACGAAACAATTCCATCTAATTTCTTAGGGCCAAAGAGGTGTCCTTGAGAAAGACTATTTATTTTAAAATAAGAACAAGAATTGGTAAGGACCGAGGATTGGAAATTATTTCTTATTAAATGATCGGTTAATTCCCATGGACTTCATTGTTATGGATGTATTTAAAGGCATAGTAATCACTTTACTCTAAGCTATTATTAATTATTGATCAATTATTTTTTTTAGACATTATGTGTGAAAGTGACCATTATTTATTATGATATTGTTGACTTATAATTTATAATGGATATTGTTTATATATTGTTTAATGAGAATTGGTTATATAATGGGGAATAAATAAGCATGTATGTGACGCATCTAATTTTATAATAATGATTAGCGTTTCATGTTATTATGTGAAAGTAATTGTAGTTTATTTTGATATTTTTTACCTATCATATAGAATGGATATTGTTTACGTATTCATTATTAATATGGAATTGATCATAGAATGTGGAATAAATTAGTATGCATATTAATGAGTCATGAATGAAAACATCACTAAAAAGTGAAAGCCAATATTATAACTCATGAATAAAACTCATGAAAGCCAATATTATAACTCAAGAATATTGGAAAGAAAAGAGAGGTTATGGGTATCAAAGAGAAGGATTGTTTTAACTATCCTAGGAAGTCAACTTGCAGTAGCAACAAAAATATGAGATTTTGGGAATCTTCGCATGAGACCCTAAAAGGAAGGCATAGTACGAATTTGTTCTTGGTTGTTACAAGAAGGATCCCAAGATATGGTCTTCTTCTGGGCATACGTGGAGAATTGAAGACTTGATACTTAACTCAGTGAAGAATATAATCAATTATAGGCATAATACTATTTTAAAAGGATACAAAATATTCATCTCAAGAGGACCGATATCTCTCTATCTTTGTGAAATCATTATGTAGAATAGATCCCACCTACAATTCATGTCCTTGTAGTATAAACTTCACTATTTGTAGGTTCAATATAGCCAATCATATATATATTCTCTAAAGATCAAAAAATCATCTAAAAAGAGTCGAAATTCAAGTGGTATAATAGAAGGATTTAATTCAAGAGAATTTAAATGAGAAGTTCATTCACTGTGTACTCATGCTCTAGGTTATTCATAAAAATGACAATTTATGAACATATTTGGAAAGTCATATTTGTGGAAAACTAGTTTGAAGATTGTGATATGAGTTCAAGAAGGAAGGCTCTATGTTCTCAGCACTCTTGGAAAAATCAATTAGAAAAATCTTTGTGGAAATTTGTGATTCTTAAGAAGAGCAGTTTGAAATGTTGAAATTGGCAACAAGAAGGGCTTCTGGTTTAATTTTCCCTTAATTAAATTATAAGGAAATTATAATTCCACATCACATGACATCTTGTACGAGTTAAATCAGTCACGACAACTTATTTAGTTCAGTTAATTTAGGTTGGGGGTCAAACTGGATACATGTAGAGTTAACTCTGAGTTTTAGGGGGTCCAATTACAGTTTATTTTGAGTTGTAACTAGTTAACTCAATTATTTGGGTTAAAATCAGTTTAACTAGTTCTAACTGAGAGATGAGCTAGTGAGAGGTCCAGTGAATTAAATATGATTTAATTCACATGAAGCGATCAATCAGATAACTGAAAATTCACTAAAAATAGTTTTTACATGATAGTTCTAAGAGTGACCCAGTTGAGATTGGAGTTAAAGGGAAGTATACTATCAGTTTTACTATTAGAAAATTGTACAGTTCATGCATGAGGTCAACAAGATTCCTTATATGAATTTCATAATCAATCCTTGGGAATTTCCTAATTAATAGGGGATCAATTCCTCTAAGAATGTGTAAGCAAGGCTGAGCAACTGAGGCGCATGAAATTGGTTAAGTATCAGATCATTCTTGTTGGGATCAAAGTGAGACAATCAGATATAGTGCATATGTTTCTCAGGAAGGGAAATAAAATTTTTTTGTTTCATATTATTGAATTAATGAAATATATAGATAGCAAGGTTTTTAGATGAGGCTTTCCCCAGATACATATTTTTTGTGTGATTGAAATTATTTCTCTTTCTTTTTCATGTGATTGTGTGATCGTAATTGGTTTCCACAAATTGTAGAATTGATTCAGTATTTTTTTTTAACATATTACAAGATCAGTTGAATCTATATAAGATAATAACGAGAGTTTTTTTTTAACAGGTGAATCGAATTTGCAGATTTATTCTTCGAGACCAACATCAGATCAAGATTTCTTTCTCTCGATTGAGGCTCGAATATTCCCTTGAGGATCATTCGAATTACATATCTTGGAAGGATAGGATGGAGACAGTGTTGGGGGACAATGGGCTGAAGGAATTCATAGACAATGATATTCCCCAGCCCGCAACAAAAATTGCTCAATTTCTTTATGCATGGAATAAGAGTATAGAAAATGCAAGAATAATTCCATTAGAAGGAGTTCGAGATCATATTTTCTTGAACCTCCATGGAAAGGAAACTCCATATTCTATGTGGAAGGAATTAATACATCCATTTCCAAATAGTAGTGACCACAGGAATTTGGCGCTGAAGGAAAAGCTCGGAAAGATCAATATGGAGAAGGGAAACACGATACCAAAATACTTGACGAAGTTCACTCAATGTCGAGATGAGCTTGGAAGTGTTGGTGTGACAGTTTCATAGGATGATTTGGTGAGCCTAACACTTCTAGACCTTCTTAAGAGCTATCATAACTACCACGAATCGGTGAATGGGAGGGAGAAGCTACCAGAGTGGGATAGATTATGGTCCGACTTGGTACAAGAAGATATTTGGAGGAACAACATAGATGAATCCTTGTCAAAGACTGATGATGAGGATAATTTTTCCTTTGATGGAATTGAAGGTATCCCATTCCAAATCAGATTCCAACTAGGCATGCAAGAAGCGATATTTGTTAAAGGTAAAATATTTTCACTTTCATGAGCTTGGACATTATGATACAAAGTGTCTGAAAAATAATACTGACAAGAAGCCCTCAGGAGGAGTGGAAATTGAAGCACTTTTTTCATATTTAAAGTTGGATTTCACCCTCATCGCATGCATGGTTTCATCGGTGATGGGTTCTGTGTGGTACTTAGATAGTGGAGCTTCGTTCCATATGACCGACAACAAAGAATTATTCAGTAACTTGGAGGAGAAGGATCTCTATATGCACATCAATATGGGATATGACTGGAGGTATAGCACTACCAGAATAGGTAGAGTTACCTTTCAGAGGGATTCTGGTACTCCTCTCACACTAAAATATGACATGTATGTTCCGAGTTTAAACAAGAATTTGTTTTATGTTTCTATGTTGGAAGACTATGGCTATGATGTGATATTTAGCAAAGGAAAGGCATTCCTTCGTCACAAAGCCAAGGGACAAGTGAATAATATTGGTGTTCAAGTAAAGAAACTATACAAATTGGATGTAGAAGATTGTGTTTCCTTGAGCACAAAATAAGAGAAGGTGAAGAGCTCAGACATCGATGAGTTATGGCACAAAATGTTGGGCCATGTACACCATGGCTCTTTGAAGATCATGCAACATATTTCTATAGGACTACCAAAGGGCGCACTTGAGAAATGAAATACATGAAAAGGGTGTACATTGGGGAAGTATACCAAATCTACCTTTCACAATAAGGAAATTTGATCAAAGGCGATCCTTGAGAGAGTTTACTTAGACATGTGTGGACTGTTCCTGATAGCTTCCACAAAAATATGTAGGTATTATGTGATTTTTGTAGATGATTTTCACACAAGTGTTGGATTTTATTCATGTATAATAAATATCATACATTCTCAAAGTTTTATGACTTAAAAGCACTTGTCGAGAAAGATACAGGGAAGAAGGTTATGGTTCTAAGGAGTGAAAATGGTGGAGAATATGTCTCTAACGAATTCAAGAACTTATTTTCTTTAGAATGAATTCAAAGGGAATTGATAGCACCTCATAACCCACAATAAAATTGGTTTGCCAAAAGTAAGAACATAACTATTTTGAGAGAAACACGAGCGATGTTGAATGATTCGGGCATACCATTGCATATGTGGGCAGAATCATGCAACACAACAATATTTGTGGAGAACAGAAGTCCTCATCGACTACTTGGGATGAGTACGCTAGAGGAAGATTTTTCAGGTAAGAGACCAAATGTGTTGCATTTTTAAATTTTTGGTTCATCAATTTATTTCCATGTGACCAAAGATTCTAGGAAGAAACTAGAGCTAACAAATTAGTTGGGGATATATGTGGGGTAAATTGATACACCTCACAACTAATGGGTGTACGTTTCAGCACAAAAGATGATAGTGGTCAGAACATATGTGAAATTCGATGAAGATAAGGCCATGTGGATTTCCCTTGAGATGGAGCTTCTATTGCATGCAGTTTAGGAGCTCTTGGCTCCAAAAGAAGAATCTCAAGATGTGGAGCAACCAAAAAAGGAGGTGAAGAGAGTGGAAGCACCCACTCATGCATATACATCCCGAGATGAAAGGAAGTGCTCTAGAGAGGCTGGCAGGTGATGCTTGATGCTAGAGAGAATGTGGGAGCACCCACATCAAAACACAAGAAGAGAGGGTCCCTATAGTAGTACACTGGCTACATGGATCTTATGAGTGAAGGTGTAGAGATAGATCCATCATCTCTCAAGGAAGCATTGCAACAATAAATTTGGGTTTATGCCATGGTTGAGGAGTATGAATACATTATCAAAAAGAATGCATGGAAATTTGTCCCAACACTGGAGGGGAAGTCAGTTGTAGGATCTGGGTGGATATACAAGGTGAAGCAGGCACTAGATAGGAGTGTGGAGAAGAAAAATTCTAGGTTTGTGTCCAAAGGGTTCTCTCAGGTCGAGGGTATTGATTATGATGAGACCTTTGCACCAGTTGCAAGGTAATCATCTATTAGATCTATCCTTGCACTCTCAGTGCATATGGGATGGAAAATACATCAGATGGATGTACAAACAACCTTCCTCAATGGGGTGATGAGAAAGAGGTGTGCATTGAGGAACCAGAAGGTTTTGAGACCTTTGAAAAAGAGTTGCATGTGTGCAGACTCTAGAGAGCATTGCATGGGTTGAAGCAAGCACCTCACGCTTGGTACACCAGGATCGACAACTACTTCACCAGGTTGGTATTCACCAAGAGTGAAGCAAATGTGAACCTTTACCATATTATGGTAGAAGGTAAAATTTTTATCATTGTAATTTATGTCATTGATTTGATACTGACAGGTGATGAGAAGCTCATCAAGTATTGAAAAGAGGATCTTACAAGAGAATTTGAGATGAAGTACATGGGGCTCTTGCACTATTTCCTGGGATTGGAAGTTTGGAAAAGATATGGGGATATATTTGTATATCAGGGAAAGTATGCCAACAAGATTCTAAATAAGTTCCACATGGAGGGCAGGAAACCCATGGAGACTCCTCAAGTAGAAAACTGGAGGAAGGGGGATGCTACTTTAGGAAAAGTAGTAGATGCTACCATCTATAGGAAGCTTGTGGGTTCACTCATGTTGTGTTGGTGTGTTTAGTGCACAAGTGTACTAAAACACCAGTGTTTGATAGGAGTGATTGCTAACCTAAAAGAAATGGTCATAGGGAAAAAAGAGTTGTTAGATGGTTAGTGGAAACATACTAACATGTAGAAAAAATATTTTATGGAACATAACATGCTACAAACAATAAGAGGAAACAAAAAAACAATAACACATAAACAAAAGCTCAATTGAGTCAAACGAGCTAATAATTCGAATAGAGAACGAATCGCCTCTTATTAGATGATGGCGGTAAAGAAGTGGTAGAACGTTACACACTTGTAGTGAGTCCTTATAGCTATGGAGCTCCAATACCCAAAGCAAGGAGGGCTTTCCCCTTGAGTTGGTCTACATGCCTCTCTCTTCTCCTAGAACAAGTGATTGGATGCAGGAATCTTGGTGAACTTCACATTTTGGATTGAGATGTTGGATGGCCAACAACAAAATACCTTCACTCTATTGCTACCTGGACAAAACACTGCTAGTTTTCTCATGGGAAATTTTGCCAACATAACAATGTGTTCTCATTTTATTCTTTTCACGGTGGAATTTTATAGGAAAAAATCAAATCCTCTTCCCTCTCTTGGTACAATTGTGGATAGTGACCCAAACCTGGTGGTTGATTCCATTGTGTGCTCAGTTGAGGTCTCAAGGTGGCTCTAGGCAGGTGTCCTTGGGCAACCTCAAGTGGAGAATATTCTTCTTGAAGTGTGCCAAGTGGTCCCGGATGGTGAAATTCTGTCATACTCAGGACTGCGCAGCTTATTGAGGGAAAGCCATAGAGACCATCTCTATTATCTAAGAAAAATGCGCGCGGAGTGCACTTTGCCTGTGTCTTCTGTGCGCAATTTGACAATTTTACCTCTTGACCTTATATATTTTTAAATTTTCCATATTCTCTAATTTTTCTTAGCCCTATAATTCCTTCTTCCTGACATTTCATGATGTATTTTTCTTTTCCTATTTTCCATTGATAACATTTTCCCCTTAATGTGTGAGGTATAGGAAGAACTGTGTAGTCTAAATACATTATAGTTTCTATTATGTATAACCCATGTTGAGAGAGAGAGAGAGAGAAAGAGACTTGTGTGCAACCCAAGTTTGGAGACCCCTCACTATGAGTAAAAGAGGGACCATGTTCTGTCAGAAACCTGTAAGAGATAGTATAATATAATAAATACAATATTTCTACGAGGCGGGCATGTCCCATGTTCGTGATGCTTTGGCTAGTTAAAAATCCTATCTGACAGATAAAGGTTCTGTATGTGTCAGTGATATGGTAGTGATCTGTTGATTTGGTTGATGACGACAATTGCTAACACCCTCAGGGGTGATTTTCTTTGATAATAGGTTGAATGTGGAGCCCACATGCATAATATTGGTATGGAATATAAATGCTCATTATATGCATGGGTGTATGACTGGGACCTTCCTGTGTAAACATTGTTGAAAGAGATGCGTATAATGGCATGGGTTTTCGATAAATTCAGGAAAAGTGAAATGGTTGTGAAGTATGATACCATCTTGACATGAAATCTTGTGTTGTAGTCGAATGTTAGGAGGATCGATGACATCTATGGGAAATGATGATTCTGACAGTGCCATATGAGGATGCCCCTATTGATATGAGGAGCCATCCAAGGTATTGCTTCCTTTTTGGAGAATGGCTTTTGAAGTATACAAAAAGGAAGCCTCAACCGAATGAGAGAGCCACTGATGCAAGGGACCAGGGTCTATGATATGATAGGTGTTATCACTAGAAAATTAGACAAGAAAAAATGACATTATTAAATGTAAAGCATAAGGATTTATAGGGCTGAGAAACATTAGAGGATCTGAAAAATTTTAGAAATCTCTAAGGTCAAGAGGAAAAAATAAAATCATGCACAAGAGACATAGGAAAAATTCGCCTTGTGTGCATTTTCCTTCGATAGGCACACTAGTCTACGCAGCTAGGAGTGGTGGAAGTCACCATCTGGTACCACTTGACACACTTCAGGTGATCCTCCACTTGAGGCCACCCAAGGACAGCCGCCTAAGCCACCTTAGGACCTCAAGTTAGCACACAAAGGAATCAAGTGGGCACACAAATGAATCAACCCTCTCTTGGGTCACCATCCACAAGTGTACCAAGAGAGGGAAGAAGGATTTGAATTTGCCTATAAATTTCCACCATGAGAACAACAAAATGAGAACACATTGTTATGCTGGCCAAATTTCCCTTGAGCAAGCCAGCAGTGTGTAATCCATAGCAGAAGTAGAGTTAGATGATTTGGTTGTTGGCCACCCAACAACTTCAATCCCCATGGAGAAGAGAGAGGCCTTGTGACATCAACTCAAGGGTAAAAACTTCCCTACACTGGGTCTTAGAACTCCATAGTTCTAAGGATCGTTTGGTAAGTGTGTAACGTTTATCTTTCTAACTAATAACATTCAATAATAGGGGATTTTATTCCACCATTTTCATTATTGTCTCGTTTGACTCATTGTGAGATTTTTTTTTGTTTTAGTTTAGTTGTGTTTCTTGTTCTTATATGTAGCATACTACATTCCATAATTTAGTGTGTTTTATATATATTAGTATGTGTTCACTAACCTGCTAACCATTTTTTCTGCCTATGACCATAACTTGTAGGTTGCAACCATTCCTACCAAGCACTGGTGGATTGGTACACTAGTGCACTAAAACCACCACTACAGGATTGGTGACTCCACTTGATTTACCCTTTACTTAAGTGGTTGTGCTTGTTGCAGTGGCCTTCTCTCTGCTATGTAGTGTTGTTGGGACAAATCCCCTTCTCCTCTTTTCTCCTCATTCACCCACAGTGAAGATTTACAGTTCAGGAGTTCTCAAAATTTTACTTGTAGGAAACACGCGTGCAGTTTACTCAGATAGACGCGACGATCCGTGTGCGTTCAGCTCTGACCTACATGCAGAGTTGTGCACCAATGTGAGGCATTTCCGCGTGGAAACCAGAGAACATATTTCTCAGTGGTTTTCTTTAGTTTCCCAATTGTAAAGTGACTGGAAGCAAAAAGAAAAACTGTCAGCACTGTGTTTGGTGTCCCATGACTATTTAGAATATGATTTTGGCTGCATTTTAGTATTTCTAGTTGCATAGTTTTAAATTTTAAAGTTTATCTTCACAAAACTCACATAGTTTAAGTAGGGGGAAATTGAGTGGCGAAAAACCACCTTTCCAATCTGAATTAACTCATTTTGTTAAAATAGACACCAAAAACACATAGATAATTACCAGAATAAGTGGCCCTAATCCACATATTCTTAGCTAGTTTTCATTTATTTTTTCCTAGTTAGATCATTAATTTAGTTTAATTAGAAAAAGTTGTAAGAAGTCCACTATCTACATATCATTTTCTTATCACAAGGAATAATAAAAACATGGATAATATGGGACGTGTAAAGGATCACTGCATATCCACATCTTAAAACTGTGTGATTGTTCACTTTTTTCTCACGCACTTCCACACCATAAGAAAAGTAAAGCCTCCTTAAAACAAACCTAAGTGAACTCATTTAATTTCCCCACAGGGGCCACAAGAAAAATAATAGTTTAGGTTAGGACCATGGGGGTAGGCATCCAATAAGCCTCCATGGTCAGTTTACATATTGAAACATAGAAGTTGACTTAACAGGGAGCTTTAAATCCGTTTACCCACTAAAAGAAAAGAAAACTCAAGCACCGCAGAGACCTGATTCAGAGGGGGTTAAGATTAGGCCTAGTGCATACGGTATTATTTGGGGCTACCTGACCCATCTAATGCTCGGTATTGGTAGCTAATTTACCAATAAGGTCAAGAATCGAACGCTCATGTGGGAGGATGGTACTTAGTGGAAAAATCTAGGGCATCCTTCCCTATACGTGACGATGCAGGCAACATTATATCCTCTACCCATTACCTTGGTTGATTCTTCGACTGCTGGAAGGTGTCGCCAGTTATTTTGGGACATTAGCCCCAGTACCCACCAGAAGATATCTTCGTAAGGCCTAGTTACAATTTAGAGCGTGAGGACGTTTAGTTCTTTAGGATTTTGAGTATCACGTGCAAAAACAACCAAAACCATTTTTTGATTGATTGATCACATAGAAATAATTTAAAGGAAAATTAACTCTCTTTTTTTCGCTTTGTTTTATGTATGTGGTCACTTTTTTTTTCTTTGATATATAAATATCTCTCCTCTCATAGAACTGAAGGATCTTTCCAAAACCATACCAGGGAAAATTTTGGGGGCTAATATTCGCAGGTGGGCTAATATTCCATGATTTTTCCGAAAAAAAATTCGCAAATTTCCATTTTTCTAAAAATTAATTTGCCCAAATTTTATAGTATAAAAATATTTTACCTTGTAAATTTCCAATATTATACATTGTATAATATAAAATAATTATAAATATAAACATTTTTATAAAATTATCATCAAACATTTTAAAATTTGGATATTAGGGACAAGTAATATTCACCAAGGTTTCTAAACTTTACGATAAACTTCCATCCTTAAAATTTTCCTTGAACCATACCTAGTCGACACCATAATGGACCCAATAGGACCTCATCAATCTAGAAATATTTTAGACCTCCCCTCATTAGTGAGAGGAGTTCCAAGTCTTTCGCCATTTAGGCATCAAAGATGGAACACCGCCACCCTTATCGGTTCAAACTTTATCGGGGCATATTTAGTTGGGAACCCCCAAGGGTCACCCAATGCCACACCAGGGAAAACCCCCATAGAGTCACCACATACCACTCCTCCCATATCCCATAAGGGGTAGAGGAGCCCTACCCATTCGGGAATCTAATTGAGCACACAGACGGGTATGTCACAGAAAAACCCCATATCTAACCAGAACCCTACATTTTCACAGTCTGCAATGACGCTCAACACACAGTTACCGTTCTTAGCATCATTGAACCTACCCAATCTAACCAAGTTAACAAATGACCCCATTACACGCAACCCTACATGGCCCCCATGCCCACAAAGCTCCCTTTGGACATTCCAAAATTCGAAGGGAAGCAAGTGGAATACCCCGAAATTCATATAATGACTTTCCACTTATGGTGTTCGTCGAACAACATCCTTAATGATACTATTCGAATAAGACTATTTCAACACACCCTAACCGGACGAGCCGTGAAATGGTATGTGGAGCAACCTTCTGCTATACTTGGAACCTTTAACACCCTTGCTACTGTGATACTCACATATTTTCAACTACCCATATACCATGATTCAGGGGTGGAATTACTGACACATTTTAGATAGACACTAGCCTTCCATATCTTGGACCATCTTCATGAATTGCGGTGATGTCGCAGTTTGTGTAAAGCCAAACTTGACGAACGATTTTTGTTGGACCTATTCCTGAAAACTCTCACTGAAGATATTTCAAAAGATTTAGAAACTCAAAAACCTACATCCAAAGAGGATGCCATCAGTAAATCCCAATAGCTCGAGCTGCTTTACGAGAAGTCAGGATACATTTATAACTTCCTGCCTAACGCCACGCGCCTGTAAACTTATAAAGAATTTCCAGGCGCGTCGAACACTGTCATTGATTGGGTCATTGACCCAAAATCACCTAGGCAGCAGTAGTCCATAACCCGGTTATGCGTATGATCCTAACTAGAACATCCGGCAACCAGGCTACCATCAAATTCATCATGCACCTTTGCATAACATGACCAATAGGGCGTAGTCATACCATCATCAGTAGGGAGGACCATGCCCTCCTGCACAGGGGACCTAGTACATAGCTAGAAATTCTTATGGAAGAGCTCCCCCCTAGTAGTCATTCACAAAACAAAGAAAGGGACCCCAATATTCCCAATCCCCAGCACAAAACCCACCAATGCAGAATAGTGCATCGGTGAACTTTGTGCAACCTTCCCAGGCACAACCACGTCATTCATATAATCAGGAGAATCCTAGATATCCTCCTAATGCGGCAAGGAAAAAAAAAGGGAAATCTTGGAAAGCGGGTCAATAATCCACAATGCCCTCCACGATCACAAGCTAGGGGCAAATCCAATCGAAATAAAAACAAGGAGCCAAATAACTCCCAAGGGTAGAACAAGAGTGTTAATCTTTGCACCAACCACTCTTGCACAATCTGTGGTGAGTATGGCCATTACACTCATCATTGTCCCGATCTCCCTGAGCTGAAGAAGCTTCAGGGTAATCGAGGAAAAGGGGACCCTCATAGTAGAAAACTGTCATGCAGGAGCCATTCCCCCACAAGGGATAGTTAACACCCAATAGTAGAAAAAAAATCCTAGGGATTCTAGAAAAAATAGCCACGAAATCTATATGACTAGCAAAGAAATGTTTTTTCAAACACGGAACCAAAATTATGATACCTCACTAGACAAAAAATTGTTAGGGGCTAGAACGAGTGCACCAACATCAGCGTTGAATATATAAAAAATGCCTATTGAACCTTTGCCAAATATGGCTAAGGGACCAACTAGGCGAGCATGAAACCACCCCAAAGTGACCCATAATTATAGAATTGTGGACGATGTAGCCCAATCTCCTGTTTCCATGTCAACTTTGCAAGTACTACAATCATGCCCAAAGTAATGGAAAGCCTTACTTCCCGCATTAGGTACCATCGACCTTGTTGATTCACGCCTAATGGCTTTTGATTTAAATAAAGCCACCCTTAGGCTTCCTTTGTTGGTCTCCTTTCAGATACCGGTGTCAGTCCAAAACATCACTATCCACTATTGTATCATTGACGAGGGTGCATCCACATGCATCATGTCAAAGAACGTCTGGCAGAAGTTAGGGTCTCCCGAATTGAAGCCATCAGACATCACACTAAGAGCATACGACGGGTGCCCTTCTACTCTTGTCAATCTCTGTCAAAATGTCTCGGCTTGCTTGGCCGGAAAGACAGTCCTTATAGACATTGAGGTCTTGGATGCTTAGCTGTATTACAATATACCCCTTGGGCGGAGTTATATATATGCCATGTCGATCATAGCATCCTCTGCCTTTTGAACCATGATGTTCACCCATGAGGATCGCATCATTATTGTCAACCAATTATCATATCATGACAAAAGACCCATAACAAACGCTAATGTCATTCTACCCTATGTAGACACATCTGCTAAGACACTTACATGGTACCAAGAATATGGCCCTGACCAATTCAAACCGTCGTCTATTCTCATATCATTCCTAGGAGATCCTCCTGTCATATCAGAAGAATCAACTGATATCGCAGAGGCTCTAGTGTGCATGATATCTACATCAAGCACCGAAGCCAGTCAGGAGACAGAGATGAGCAGTAACAACACCAAGACCTCGGCCACGGTAGCCTCTCTAGCCTACGTCGTCTCCCAAACTCCTTTCCTCTACCCTGCATCTGGTTTTGTGTCACAACAAGTCTTAGCAACAGTAGCGTTGCCAAACATATCTTTTCAATACCAGTTTGGTACTTGGTCCCACCTACCTCGACAGGAGTGAAAAACATCACCTCTACAGGTTTAATCCCCCTCACTACTGAGGAGGCCCTGCCTGTTAAGGAGACTGTCGCAACCAAACCATCGAAGGAAATTCTTGTCACAAAATCGATTGTTATGACAAATAAAACCAATAAAAAGGGGAAGAAGTTAGAAAATCCCACCATACAATGAGAATTACAACCTTCCGCCATATGCGACATAGTACGACAGCATACCCATATCTTCCTAGAGGTGGACAAACAAAAATCGCTCCTTAGCTTTGAGGTAAATATTGCGGCAACAAGTTCCTGTAAAATGGAGCCAACCACCAAGAATCAAGGCACATTAGGGGAATTTTGAGGTCTAAAATGGGCCTCCTAAGGAAATTATAAAATAATTGTGGAAATAATAAAATAATATTTGATTACATCATCAAATTTTAGAGGGAAAAAAGGAAAAACTATTTTTTCAACTTATCTCCCAAATTTTTTACTCAAATTTAGAGTAGGAGTACTCGTTGGATGCAAAATTCAATTACTCATCCAAATATTACCCATGTTGCATACTTTCGACGGATTCTGCTACATGAAAAATGAGAAATACATGAAAAACGTGATTGCAATCACATTTTTTCATGTATTTCTCATTTTTTGTGTAGCAGGGTCGATCAAAAGTTTGCAACATGAGTACTCCTTGGATGGGGAATTTAATTTTGCATCCAATGTGTACCCCTACTCGAAATTTGAGCAAACAATTTGGGAGATAAATTTAAAATATGAGTTGAAAAAGTAGTTTTATTATTTTATTATTTTTTTAATAGTTTTTCCATTTTACTCAAAAAATGGTGAATCATCCCCCATGGTTGACATCATCATCTTGAATCCTATTGGTTCTTATAAAGTTTATTTTGTTTGTACATTTTTCTTAGGAGGCCCATTTTAGACCTCAAAATTCCACTAATGAGACATTGCATACCAACCACACATGCGCTATCTGTAGAAATTATGGGAATTACACCCATCATTGATGCCTTACATGCCATTGAAAAATCATATCAAGAGGATCCCTCCATCCAATAAAATGGAGAAGAACCTCACGTCATTTTATACCTGCAGGAGGCACGACAGTCACCAGAAAGACTCACGTTCATCTTCCCTCCTCCTATCATACGCTGTGCACTTTGCGATGAACATGACCATTTCATCAATGAATGCGCATCCCTGGAACTCATCCGAAGATGGTATCCAGTTGAATGTGTGTTCTACATTGGCTTGCGAGCATCCCAATTTTCATGTCTGATATGTTCTAGCAATCATCCATTAGAGCAGTGCCATTACATCCCTCGGTTTCGCTTAGCGCTAACTAGTTTACACATGACCATAGTATGCCTCTCCCTAGAAGACGGCTATGATACAGAGTCTATGGATATCTCAACAACACAGGAGGATGTGACAAGTAAATCGATCCTCTTCCTGTCAGCTAAAAAGCGGCCGATCGGGGAACCCTTAGTCACCCCCACCCGCCCTCCATGGAGAATAACAACATGTGCGTTGTGTAACACACACAATCATGTGGTCGCCACATGCCCAAACCTAGTAGTGCTACGCTGCTGGTCCCGATCACGTCACCAGAAAAACAAGACGGGAATACCCAAGACCGAAGTTCTTGTTTAGTATGTCAGGGCAGCCATCATGATTAGGGCTGTACTTATATCCCTCAAGTGCACCTGCTAATTTACATCATTCATTCATTGGATATGCACCACGAGGATCTCATCAATCCAAAACTTATAAAACATAATGGAAGACAGATTTCCCCCAGGCATCCCACCCCATTTCCACATCGACATGTTGGGCAAGTTAAAAGGGCACATCGACCTAGCATGGCCCATGTCCAGCCTAGGACGGAATTCGGGCTATGTGACATAATTGGCCACCAGGTCAATCCGTGTAAAGAACTGAACCACATCATGAATATCTTTCTCATGGTCTCTTCCCTCCCTCAAAGACATCTCTCTAACCAAGAGAAAATCACACACTGTTATTCCCAGATATGCTTACATTTTCACCATACTATGAAATGTGAACACCTCCCTAATCTTCAAGCAGCAAGAGCAACGTTAAGTATACCCTCCCCAAAAGAGTTATACCTACCCAAACCAAAAACTCGGAAATGGCAGCAGAGGACTCTCTCCCCTACGCTTGGTCCTTTTCGAGCGTCCACTTTAGGGACGAAGAGTAGTGTTGGTTCCCACACAACCTACTCAGTACGCATAGTGGTACCGTACACCATTTTTTCCGGCCATAACCACGAACCAAAGGTATGCCCATTAATTAAAAAATTCAGGTGCCTCTACACCAAGCACAACTTCCAAATCCCGGAAAGTGCTCATCGTAATGAGGAGTCTATCCTTACTCCCATGCAAGCTGCCATGATGTAAATTACTCCCCCACCAAACATCAACGACACAATACACCATATAAGATTCATATCATCATGTATCATAACTATGACTTTGGATGTCTTCTCATCAGTCATGAATGTTGAGTCAGCTGCAATTACGAGAGTAGTTGTACCAATGACAGTGCAAACCCAATCCATATGTAACCTGTCGACCACGTCTAGTTCCACCTCATCGACGATGGAATTTTTTTCATGTCAGTTGACCAGCTCTGTTAGGACTGAACCTCTTCCTCACAGCCTTATGTAGACTCAATCCCCTTTAGGATCCTTATTCCACTTGGATGAGGATATCCTTGAGGCCATGATAGAGCCAGATTATCTGTGGGATGCAATGCATCATCACTTGTTTTTTCTCCTTGAAAAAACATTCAACCCTAACAAGACAAGAAATCAAGATATTTATGCAATCGAATCAAAATACTTCCTTCCATAAGAGAAATTTGATTGGTTCAATAATCCCATTACGACGCTTTATGCGTTCGAAGAAGGGAACATGTCAAACATTTCGCCTTCCATCAAGGTGAATATCTCTCGAAATCCTAAAAAATTCGAAGAAATATCACTAGGGGAAGCATGTTCACCAGAAGAGATAACCTCTTACATCCAGTTATTGCAAGAGTATCGAGATATATTCGCGTGGGACTACTCGAAAATGCATGGTCTTAGTCCCACTATTGTAGAGCACCATATTGACACCTGGCCTAGCGTACCACTAGTATGCTAGAAACAACGTCAAGTGCACCCATATAAGGCAGAAGAAATTAAATGATAAAGTGATAAGCTTCACAAAGTCGGGTTTATCTACGCTGTTTCTTATACATCTTGGGTTTCCAACCTTGTTCCTATCATGAAAAAATAAGGCACCATACGCGTTTGTACCAATTTTCGTGATTTGAACAAAGCCTGTCCAAAGGAAAATTACCCTACCCCATTCATCAACCAAGTCATCGATGTTTTTCAGGTCACGAGGCCCTCTCCTTCATGGATGGCTTCTCTAGGTATAATAAAATCCAAATCCGTCGCACCGACCGGTACAAGACCGCATTCACTACCCCCTGGGGCACATTCGCATACCAGGTAATGCCATTTTGCCTAAAGAACACTGGAGCCACCTTCCAAAGGGCCATGAATTATATCTTTCATGACTTGACACACCTCATCCTCGCCTACTTGGACGACCTCACCTTCTGATACAAGAAGCAATCAGACCATATTGAGGATCTGCAGCTGGTATTCCAACGATGTCAATAATACAACCTATGCTTGAACCCCCTCAAGTGCATCTTTTGCGTCACAACAAGACAAATTTTAGGTTTTATTATGTCCCAATAAGGAATTAGAGTGGACCCCCTCAAGGTCGAAGCTATCAAAGAGGTACCCCCACCTTGAACCCTTAAGAAACTACAAAGCTTGCAGGGAAAGGCCAACTTTCTGAGACGTTTTGTCACAGATTACGCCACTTGCGCTCAATGATTCCCGCGTCTCCTTCTTCAGGACATCTAGTTCAAATGGGATGATCAAGACCAAAAATCATTCAATGCGCTAAAAGACACATTGTCTTCAGCACTGATGATCAGTCCCCCAAACTACAACAAGGACTACATCTTGTATCTATTAGCATCCGAGACTGCTTTGGCTGGAGTATTGATCTAGGAGGGCCCAGATTAGAAGGATCACGTAATCTATTACGTTATAAAAACCTTATCAGGCCCCACATTAATATAGGAGTCTAAAGAAAAAACTGCCCTAGCGCTAATTCATGGAGTCCAAAAACTTCGCCACTACATTATCTTAAGGACCACAACAGTCATAATAGATATTAACCCCATCAAATACATGTTCACGGGTCGTTTAATGAACCATAAGTATGCCAAATGTATAGTCATTCTGCAATAATTTTACTTAAAGTTTCGCTCCCCCAAGAGAAATAAGGCTTTAATCTTAGCTGAGGTCATCACGAACCTCCCAAGTCATACCAAAGGATCACTGCTCAATGATTTGCTACCAGACGAACACCTCTTCCTAGTAACAACCGACCACCCTTGGTATAGATATATTCTCCTCTTTTTACAAACCCAAAAGTTCATACCCCAGCTCACTCATGACGACCATCGACGCATCCGCCACCAGGCCCCCTGATACCTCCTCATGGGAGATGTCTTATACTGGTGGGGCATCAACACGATCTTACGTCAATGCCTCACCCACAACCAAGTGGAGCAAGCTCTTAATGACTGCCACAACGAAGCTTGCAGTGGACTCCTCTCTGGAATGGCCATCACCCAAAAAGTCTTGCGGGCAGGGTATTTTTTTTCCCACGTTATTTCGTGATTGCATTTCAACAGTCAAGAGGTGCGAGTGATGTCAACGCTTCACTTTGAAGGCAAGATCCCCTCCCGCTCCCCTGCACCATGTCCTCGTCGGTGGTTCCTTCTATAAATGGGGGATCGAATTCATGAATTGCAACCCACCATCGTCAGGCAATCACAAATACATTATTGTGGCCGTCAATTACTTCACCAATTGGGCAGAAGCTATGCCCACATATGAGAACACCGTAGAAATTGTTGCATGATTTTTGTTTAACCATGTCATTTCCCGGTTCGGTGTACCAAAGGAGTTAGTCTCCAACCATGGAAAACACTTTGAAAAAAAAAATTCTAGGAGCTATCTCACCACCTCAAATTCACTCTTGAATTCACATCACCTTACTACCCCCAAACCAATGGACAGGTAGAAGCTATAAACAGAGTACTCAAAAGAATGTTATAGCACATGGTGAATAACCACAAAAAAAACTAGAATCACATGCTTTTCTCCACCCTTTGGTCATACTGCATGACATTAGAAACATCAACGGGGTTCACACCCTTCCACTTGGTATACAAGGTCGAAGCCGTGATTCCCATAGAACGTGAGATCTTGAATTTACACGCTACCATCGAACACCTCGATGACACCCAAACTCTAGAGTAATTCTTAGTACAACTAGAGTTCATCGACTAAAGTCACTCAAGCACTACGAGGCCTGTAAAAATACGGTGAAAGCATCATTTGATTTCAATGTCACCCCTCGATCATTTACCGAGGAGGAGTTAGTCCTCCACTATGATGTCGCAAAAGAAGCCCTAGGGCCAGGAAAGTACGAAAACTTGTGGAAAGGACCCTATATCATAAAAAATTGTCTCTTAAATGGGGCATACATCTTGAAATAGCCTGATAGAACATGCCTGAGAAACCCCGTCAGCGGTCTTTACCTCAAGAAATTTCACCCATAAGGGCCAAGAGGGCTCAACCTTAGAGTTAACGTACACATAACAAAACTTTATTTTTGATCACAGACTTGTTAAAAAAAGTTCTCTAGTGTCACAAATGGATTTTCAACCCAACCATTACTTTGGATTTGCTAATGGAGCATCGCGATGGTCTCAAAATTTAGCAGTAGTCGCCTAGGTCATGTACCACCCTGACTGATCGCCATTCATCACCAACGAATTATGCATCGAATCAATGAAAAACAATCAAGCATAATATGACGCCATCATTGGGCTCATATGTGACGCCTTCAATCAAGGCATTCACCACTTGCATATCTACCTTGCTTCCTAGCTAGTGGTTTCATAGTTAAACCAAGAGTTTGAGGTACGGGATTCGCATAGGTTTAGAAAATATTTGCATGCAAAAAGATTAAGTCATCACTTTGATCATACTACATTTTCACATGTACGAAGAAATCAAAACCAGATAGAAGATCACATAGCTAACCACATCCTAAATTGGAATTCATCTCGGATAAACCATCATACATAAAAACAAAAAACATAAAAAACATAGATATCCATCAGCAATACAAATCATCCATAAAAACATATAAAAAATGTACACACCATATAAAGCTGCAAAAAATACATCTCTCATATATATATACCAAAAATATATTTTTTAGTACAAATGATGAGTCATGTATTTGACCCATAGGTCCACCAAGAATACATATACACATGTTCTCAAAAATAAAGGAAGCATCCTCATAACAGGTGCTTTTCCTGTGTATAAAAAATCTCTAGGGTTGTGCCCCTCCATGTTGGACACCTGGACCCACAGCTGCTACTGGTTCTAATACTAGGGAAACTATCAAAACTAAATCCGCCACATGGCGTAGAGTCGGTCGGTAGCCCCTCTCTCGGGCCATCAGAGTCTCTAACTAAACATCATCCAAATATCAACAAACCCAAGGGTAGGCATACCCTAGGTCAGTCGTTCCACGCGGCCCCATTCATCCGCCAAGTCAGAGGCCCAAACCTCTAAGGCAACCATCTTCTCTGCCTCTCTACCACTCATGCCTCCTCTGCATCGGCACGAGAGATCAATGTAGCACACTCAGTAGCAATCAAACTGTTACCCTCTCTAGACAGGTTGACCCCGTCCCTAAGAACTCCACCCTGGGGCTGCTCCGGACCTCCTCCCTGCCCCCCGGCTCGGAGCGGAGCTCCTCGAACCCTCTGTTTGGTCAATTTAGTGTGTCCTAAATTGCTGCATTTAATTGTCAATCCGGGAATCGTAAGCTGATGAAGTGCGGCGCACTATATGTGCAAGATAACCTCTTTCTTAACTTTTTGTCGTTTGTGGTCTTTCTAAGGTAAAATGGAAATTCTAAAGTGAAAAACAAGCTTGGTTATATTTATTCAAGGAAGTGATATCCCCTATAATGATTTACCAATCTCGAAACTTTAAAAGCAAATTGAAATTACAATGACAAAAGAAAGTAAAAGTGTACCGCTGAAATGAAAAGTGCTGCTAATCTAATGAATCAAAACAAGAAACTAGTGAACATGAAAACTAAACTATTCTTGCTGCCAACTGAACACAAAAGAAACTACTCTTATGGAAATTCAAAATTGCAATGAAATAAATCTAAATCAGATTACATCAATTCATTTTCTGACCCTTCATCATTAGACCAGCTATGACTTGCGGAAGTAATCATAAAAAACTTGTGTAACTGATTATTTAATATGCAGAAAGTAAACTAATACTAAACCATACACACATAATTCAATCCCTCACCATCAGTCCAGCTGTGGCTTTCGGAGGCAACTGAAGATGTCATACATGATTTAATATATCTAAATTTGCAGAAAGGGAACTAATACTAAACTACACATTTCATCATGCAACCCCTCACCATCAGTCCAGCTGTGGCTTTCGGAGGTAACTGAAGACGCTATGAGCAGCTTAATATATCTAATTTTGCAGAAAGGAAACTAATACTAAACTACACATTTCATCATACAACCCCTCACCATCAGTCTAGCTGTGGCTTTCGGAGGTAACCGAAGACACTATGAGTAGCTTAATATATTTAAATTTAACTACTGAATCAGATAAACAAAACTGAAATGAACAAAGCAAGACTGAAGTTAAACAAATGCTATGAAAAGGAAACTAGCAACAGAATAATGTCAGTCTCATATCATTAGCTAAAATACTATGAAAATGCCTCGGGCTGTCTACCTAAAACCTGCACAAGAAAACTGATCAGTGATTTAACAATCATAAAAACATGAAAGACAAGAATGCAATGGAAATTATAGAAATGTATGAACATAAATGAAGCAACTATGAAATATGAACATGTAATGGATTATAATACAATGACTTTTAAAAGAAATGAAATGAAATATATATACATTAATACACAGAACCTCGGCTGAGCAGGGGCCCTCCACACAGCTCTGGTACGATCCTCAACACGAATTAAATTGAAAACAGAGTCTTTTCACATTAAGAAGCAGTTCATTACAGACTGGTAGTATTACGGCTCAAGGCAACGTAATCACTACATAACAGAGTACGCACATCAACTATCAATTAACAACTCAACAGCTATGATCTACTAACAACTAACTCTACGTGCGTATGCAAACGCTCTTTATAAAACAATAAAATGTAACTGTCTCCTGAAGTTTATGATAGCAGCCAGCACGTAGACCACTAAGGCCACGTATATAGGAGTATGGCCATGTTGGAAAACGGATCTATGGAAGGTGGGCGCTTGAATTCAACTCCAGAACTTTGCACAGATGTCAATTAACCTCCGCAAGCTTGGAAACGCCCGTATGGATGTTTATATGCCACGAAACAGAGTCCAGCCGACATAGAACTCCATAGTTGACTTCCACGTGATGGCTTTGACCGCGGCTTTCTTTGACGAATTTACTTGAACCAATAGGACACGAACCATGTCCTCGCTAATTTCTGCCTCGCCCATGTGGCTCGTTTCGTGGACACTCCGTAACATAGATTTTTACAAAATAGTCATGAAAGAAAAGCAGCTCTCATGAAAGTCACAAGCCCGCAAAATTGCATTTTCAAATCTAAATCAAATAGAAAACACAAAACATAATTAAAAACCATGTTAGATACCCTTTTGCACATGATATTGACAATTTTGGAGGTTTAGGTGAGTGGAAAAGATATGGAAAAGTGTATGGAAAAGAGACAAATTCGGGACTCAACACCCTCCAGGGTGGATGGTGTCCTACCAACTGAGCTGTAGGATACCCAACCTTGCAAAAATCTGCAAGAATAACAAAAATATGTCAATGTCATCATAATACACATATAAACCATAAACACTCAACAAATGTAGAATAAAACAAATATCATACCTATTGGTCCCCATGCATAGCCAGCAGGAAGAATGGGTATCCTTGGAAGTCCATCCCACCATATGGGCAGGGGAGGAACATCTAAGGGTTGGCCTCAAACCAAGCCTCGGTAGTAGCATTCTAGTAACGCCCTACCCATCCTCCCCCACTGCGAGGCATAACAGGAGCCCACCTCCTCATGCGAGGGTCCCGAGGACCCCCTGCAGGCACTGCCACCACGGGTTGAAGCAACACCACCCTCTCATACATGATGCTACAAAGGATGATAGCATAAGTGAATAGCTTATATCCATCGCGGACCTTCTCTAACTGGGCTACCATCCCGTCATAGCGGTGACGGGAAAAATCAAAGAAGTGTTTTTCCCTCAAATGGTGCAAGACACCTAGCTATGGCCCCGACGCCCTATGTGGCAACGATGACCCTGTCAGGTGCATAATTTTTGCTAGAGCACATCGCTCAGCCAAATCAATCACTGAATATATCAGAATGCACCCCTCCATGAGAGGCCCCCCGCCACAATGGATATATGTGAATCGTCGAAGATCGACCCTCCCAGGGGGAAGCAGATAAGGGAGCGACTCACCTTGAGGTAGTAGTCCTATAAAAATATATATATCCATCTATGGATGGATAATCAAGTCACATCCTAGCAGCACGATAACTCTATGCCGCCTATTCCAGCAACAAATTAGGTAGAGCAGTAACCCATCCTGCGATCGTAGGAGGTCATTCTCAAGAAACTTTAGAAGATCCCATTATGCCAACTGCTGGTGGGCGTTGGCATCTTATGCCACGAAAATTCAGAGATCAGGCTAGTATGTATCCCTCCATGACATCCTCTCACCAAACAGACACACATCAGTGACATCAAAAACACCAAAAAAATTGAAAATTATCCCAAAAAGTTGCAAAAAAAAAACTATGGCCTTTCAGCGCGCCTGTTTCTGAAACAGGCACACTGACCGTGCACCTATATCTCAGATAGGTGCAGAGGCTGCATACACAAAGCCATGATAGGTGGGAAATTTGTGCCTAAAACCTCATTTTTGCGCAGAAATTTTGCGCCTATACCTTGATCGCCCGTGTGGTCTAGGTAAAAATTTGCTTGGACCCCTGCCGAGTCACACTAAAAAATTTAAATGTAGGACATTCTGGTGCCTACCTGGCTCTAGTAGTGCAAGTCCCGAGTGCACAGGTTGACCACAACGGCAATAAAATCTCAGCAACGGCCTCTGACCTCTCACACTCTCAAACACTCAAATGTCGCAAATGAGCTCAAATGGGCCATATTGGCCTATATGTTGCCCTTTTCATATTGTTTGAAGAACCATAATGAAAGCTTAGAGGGCCCAATTGAAAAACTGAAAGCAACACAGTGATCAAAACCTAAAAATTCCCAGAATAGGCTCCACACATTCACACCTTTGAAAAAATAAATTTTCAGTTTCGACAGGTATGCCCTCTCTTATCTTCTGTTCATTCAACACATGTTTTCAATAATATTTGAATGAGAAAGAGGTTTTCACTTGGGGTATTTTTTTTGCAGGCATTGTAAGACACAAAAAATCATCCATTTCCCCATGCAGAAAAGTTCCCAAAGTAGGTATCATCCTACCCTCAGGATGATAGAGTCCCAGAAAAAATCTTCATATTATTACATCATTTCTCCACAAGAAATCAACCATAGGTTCCACCCACCCGACCATGTTTATCATCTCCCCACCTTGCACATGATAAACATCCTTGTTGGTTAGTAAAGCCTCCCCTCCATGACGTCTTTCACTCCATGTAGACCATGCATCATAAAATCACAACACAATGGCTATACCACCTCAATCCAAGAAGCACTTCATGTCCATTCATCCACCATGCATCAAGTCAAGTTTTATCATATCAAAATAAAAACCCTTTATTGGACTACCATTTCTTGCAATATGATCGAATATGCACCACTGCGTCTTGCATTTGGCCTACCATCCCTCCATCAATATAGCCCATTTGTGATATTTTTCATCTGCTTCATCATCCCCACATACGAGACCAACCAATGGGCCCCCCAGCCTCAGCAAAGACACCCTCCTCACATCATCAGTGAGTGAGAATTTTCATGTTTTTTGGCACCCATCTTTTTGTTTTGT
Source organism: Pinus albicaulis (assembly GCA_034641835.2). Lineage (NCBI taxonomy): Eukaryota > Viridiplantae > Streptophyta > Pinopsida > Pinales > Pinaceae > Pinus > Pinus albicaulis. The sequence goes on along the minus strand of CM076575.1, from coordinate 1,264,951,056 downwards.
ACAATCCAATCCCATTGCTTCATTCTTTTGGAAAGTGTACAAAGATCCCAAACAGAGAATAGTCCCCCACTCATCCATCCATTTTTCTCCCATGGTAGTAATCCCTAGCCAGCCTTGGTTGGAGCATCACACCTTTCACGTAAAGCCACCACGAAATTCATAACTAACATATACCTACCCTAGACATCCTATTGACTCTAGGGATTTCCTCATCAGAAATAGTTATGATTGCCACCAAGTTTATTTTTTATGCTCCGACCTTGGGCCACTGAACTCCCATCATCCGTTTTCAGTCACCCCTCGCCATCATGCCTATGTAAAACCTATCAAATCAGATACCATGGTCCCTTGCATAAGTAGCTCTCTCGTTCTGTCGAGGCTTCATTTTTTCAACTTCAACACCCATTCTCCAAAAAGGAATCAGTACCTTGGATTGATCCTCACCACAATAGGGGCATCCTCGGGTGGCACTGTGGGAATCATCATTGCCCATAGATGACATCGATCCTCCTAACATTTGACTACAACACAAGCTTTCATGTCAAGATGGTATCATACTTTACAACCATTGCACTTTGCACAGATTTGTTGAAGACTCATGCCATTATAAGCGTCTCTTTCAACAATGCTTACATGAGAAGGTCTTAGTCATACACCCATGCGTATAATCAGAATTTATATTCCATACCAATATTATGCATGTGGGCACCACATTCAACCTATTGTCAAAGAAAAAATGCCTTTGAGGGAGTCAGTAATAGTTGTCATCAACTAAATCAGGATATCACTACATATTAGTGACAGAAAGAATCTTTATCTATCATATAGATTTGTTTAGCTACCCAAATATTTAAGAGCATGGGACATGCCCGCCTCGTAGAAAAATTGTATTTATTGTATCATATTATTTCTTGCATGTTTCTGACAGAACATGGTCACTTTTTCACCCACTATAAGGGGTTTCCAACCTTGGGCTGTATGCAGGTCTCTCTCTCTTGACACAGGTTACACAAAAATGAAACCATAATGTATTTCAGCTATATAGTTCTTCCTAGACCTCACACATTATGGGGCAACTGTTATCACTAGAAAATCAAACAAGAAAAATGACATTATTAAATGTCAAGCAGAAAAATTTACAGGGTTGAGAAACATTAGAGGATCTGAAATTTTTTAAAAATATCTAAGGTCAAGAGGGAAAAATCAAATTGCACACCAGAGACACATGCAAGTGCACCTTGCGTGCATTTTCCTTTGATAGGCGCATTGGTCTGCGTGGGTTTCCCTCAAAAAACCGCGCGGTCCTCGGAGTGGAAAAATTCACCATCTAAGACCACTTGACACACTTCAAGAAATTATCCTCCACTTGAGGCTGCTCAAGGACAACCGCCTAAGCCACCTTGGGACCTCAAGTGAGCACACAAAGGAATCAAGTGGGCACATAAAGGAATCAACCCTCTCTCTTGGGTCACCATCCATAATTGTACCAAGAGAGGGAAGAAGGATTTGAATTTGCCTATAAATTTCCACCATGAGAATAACAAAATGATAACACAATGTTATACTGGCCAAATTTCCCATGAGAAAGCCAGTAGTGTGTAATCCATAGCAATAGTAGAGTTACAGGATTCGGTTGTTGTATGTCCAACAACTTCAATCCCTGTGAAGAAGAGAGAGTCCTTGTGACATCAACTCAAGGGTGAAAAATTCCTTGCACTGGGTCTTAAAACTCCATAGTTCTAAGGATAATCTGGCAATTGTGTAATGTTTTATATTTCTTACTAACAGCGGTCAAAAAGAGGGGATTTTATTCCACCATTTGCATTATTATCTCTTTTGACACATTGTGAGATTTTGTTTTTGTTTTAGTTTAGTTGTGTTTCTTCTTCTTATATGCAACATACTACATTCCATAATTTAGTGTGTTTTATATATATTAGCATGTGTTCATTAACCTGCTAACCATATTTTTTGCCTGTGACCATAGCTTGTAGGCTGCAACCATTCCTGCCAAGAACCGGTGGATTGTTACACTAGTGCACCAAAACCACCAATACAATAGTTTTAACATAGGCATGATGGAAAGAACTAGTTGAACACTGATGATGGGAGTTTAGTGGCCCAAGGTCGGAGCATGAAAAAAGAAGTTTGGCAGCATTCATAACTATTTCTGATGAGGAAAGCCCTACAATCGGTAGGACGTCCAGGGTGGGTGTATGTTGGTTATGAATTTTGTGGTGGCTTTGCGTGAAAGGTGTGAAGCTTTGACCAAGCATAATTAGGGACTGTTGCCATGGGAGAAAATGAATGGATGGGTGGGGGATGTTCTCCTATAAAAATATTTTTACACTTTCCAAAAGAATAAAAAATGGGTTTGCATTTCTCAAAACACGGAGATAGGTGCCCCAAAAACACGAAAAATATCACTCACTGATGATGTGAGGAAGGTGTTTTTGCTAAGGGTGGGGGCCCCATTGGTTAGTCTCGGTGCGAGGATGATGAAGCGGATGGAAAATATCACAGATGGGCTATACTGATGGAGGGATGGTAGGCCAAATGTGAGACACGATGGCGTGTGTTTGATCTGCTTGCGAAAATGGTAGTCTGCGAAAGGGGTTTTATTTTGATATGGTAAAACTTGACTTAATGCATGGTGGATGAATAATCATGAAGTGCTTCTCAAACTGAGGTGATATGGCCATGGCGTCATATTTTTTTATGCATGGTCTACTTTGAGTGATAGAAGCCATGAAGGGGGAGGCTCTACCGAACAACGAGGATGTTTATCATGTGCAAGGTGGGGAGACAATAAACATGGTCGGGTGTTTGGAACCTATGGTTGATTTCTTATGGAGAAATGATGTTAGGATATGCAAAGTTTCTATGGGACTCTATCATGCTGAGGGTAGAATGATACTTGCTCTGGAACCTTCGGTGCATGGGGCAACAGGTGGTTTGTTGTACTATATAATACCTGCAACAAATACCCCAAGTGAAAGCATCTTTTTCATTCAAATATATTGATAAATGTGCTGAATGAAAATACAATAAGAGAGGGCATACCTATTGGAACTGAAAAATAATATTTTTTCGGAGGTGTGCACGTGTGAAGCCTCCTTTGGGTGTTATAGTAGGGGAATTTTGAGGTCTAAAATGGGCCTCCTAAGGAAACTATAAAATAATAGTGGAAATAATAAAATAATATTAGATTACATCATCAAATTTTAGAGGGAAAAAGAAAATACTATTTTTTCAACTTATCTCCCTATGGGTTTACTCAAATTTCGAGTGGTAACACTCATTGGATGCAAAATTTGATTCCTCATCCAATGACTACCCATGTTGCATACTTTCGATGGGCCCTGCTACATGAAAAATGAGAAATACATGAGAAACATGATTGCAATCACATTTTTTTCATGTAGTAGGGTTCATCAAAAGTATGCAACATGGGTACTCCTTGGACGCGGAATTAAATTTTGCATCAAACGAGTACTCCCACTCGAAATTTGAGTAAAACCTTAGGGAGATAAGTTGAAAATAAGAGTTGAACAAGTAGTTTTATTATTTTATTATTTTTTAATATTTGTAATTTTTTACTCCAAAAATGGTGAATCATCCCCCATGGTTGATATCATCATCTTGAATCTTATTAGTTCTTATAAAGTTTATTTTGGTTGTACATTTTTCTTAGGAGGCTTATTTTAGACCTCAAAATTCCCCTAATCTGAGGTGTTGATCATTGTGTTGCTTTCAGTTTTTCAATTGGGCTTTCTGAGCTCTCGTTATGGTCCTTCAAACAATTTGAAAACGACAATATATAGGCCAATATGGCTCATTTCAAATCATTTATGTCATTTGAGTGTTGAGATTTTGAGAGGTCAGAGCTTGCTGCTGAGCCTTTCTTGCCGTTGTTGTCAACCTGTGTACTAGGGATTTGCGTCGTTAGTGTCAGGTAGGCCCCAGAACGTCTTGCATTTCAATTTTTTCAGTGTTACTAGGCAGGTGGCCGTACAAATTGGCTTTGTACGGAAACCTATCCATTTTTGGCCTTGACCGCGCGGGCGATCAAGGCACATGCACGAAATCTTTGAGTGAAACTGAGGATTTCCGTGGAGATTTCCACGCATGTGGGATTTTTTGTGCGTGGATTCTGCGTCTGTCTACGTTATAGACGTGCTGTCAGTGTGCCTGTTTGAGAAACAAGCGCGTTGAAAAGCCAAGATGAATTTTTTTATTTTTTTTGGGAAATTTTAAATTTTTTGGTGTTTTGATGTCATTGATGTGTGTCTGTTAGGTGACAGGATGTTGTGGAGAGAGAGATATTGGACGAACCTGCTTATGGTTGTGGCACAAGATGCCAATGCCCATCAGTAGCTTGCTCAGTGGGGTCTTCTTAAGTTCCTTAGGAATGAACTCCTGAGGTCACAAGATTGATTGTTGCGCTACCTAGTCTGTTGCTGGAAGAGGCGGTACAAAGTGATGGTGCTGCAAGGTTATGGCATCCCTATCCATCCAGAGGCAGATATATATTTCATGACCAGTCTATTGCCTCAGGGTGAGGCTTTCCCCCATCCACTCCCGCCTGGGAGGGTGGTGCTTCAGCACTGGGCGGAGCATCATTGTGGTGGGGCGCCCCTTTCGGAGGGGTGTATTCTTATATTGTCAGTGACTGATCTAGCCGAGCGATGTGCTCTGGCTATGATTATGAGACTGACAGGGTTTTCGTCACTGCACAGGGCATCAGGGTCACATATTGGTGTTCTGCGCTAGCTTTGGGCTGAGCATTTCTATGACTTTGCCCGTCATTGCTAGCGAAGGTCTGAGCCGAATCTAAGATATTTACATATGCTAGCATTCTTTGTAGCATTATGTTTGAGAGAGTGGTTCTGCTACGACCAATGGTGGCCGTGCCTATGGGCTTTCATCGAGACCCTCGTATGAGGTGATGGGCCCTAGTGATGCCTCACGGTGGGGGAGGTGAGGTGGGGCGTTATTAGAATGCGACCAATGAGGCTTGGTTCAAGGCCAACCCTCAGATGTTCCTCCAGTTTCCATACTCTGGGGTGGAATATTGGGGAGACTCAGATATGGGTCTTCCTGCTGGGTATGCTTGGGGACTGACATGTATGATTTTTTTAATTTTTTTTTGCATTTTTGAATATTTATGATTTATATGTGTATTTTAATGAAACTGACATTATTTTTTTTACTCTTGCAGATGTGGGAGAGGTAAGGGGGCCCACTTCTCCGTTGGTAGGACACCAACCCAACAAGAGTGTTATAGGAGCTCAGCCCCAGGCTGGGGGGCAGGGGGGAGATCCAGGGTAGCCCCAGGGTGGAGGACTCGGTGATGGAGATGGCCCTTCTAGAGAGGGTAGCAGCTCTGCTACGGTGATTTCTCGTGTTGAGGCGGTCGAGGCACGTATGGCGGAGATGGCTGAGAAGCTTACTGCATCCAAGCCCCGAGCCACTAACTTAGCAGATGCTTGTGACTGAGTGGATAGGCTAACCTAGGGTATGTCGACCTATGGATTTTTTGATGATCTGATGATGTCTGGTTGGAGACATTGATGGCCTGAGATAGGGGCTATGTCCAACTTTGCGCCATGTGGTGGCTTCGGTTTTGGCAATTGCCCCAATACTAGCACGAGGTGCAGCCATGGGTCCATGTGCCCCACTTAGTGGGGCTTAGCCCTATAGACATTTTGTACACAGGAAAAGCACCCATTATGAGGATTCTTCCCATATTTTTGATGACATGTGTATATTTATTTTTTGGCTGACCTGCGGGTCAGATACATGACTTGTTATTTGTACTCACACATATTTTTGGTATATATGCGAGACGTATTTTTCGCGGCTCTAGATGATGTGTCTTATGGTTTATATATTTTGATATATGTTTTGTAACACTGATGGATATCTATATTTTTATGTTTTTCAGTTTTATCTATGATGGTTTATACAAGATGCATTCTAGTCTAGGATGTAGTTAGCTATGCGATCTTTTGTTTGGTTTTTATTTCTTGGTACATGTGTGAATGTAATATGATCAAATTGACGACTTAGTCTTTTTGCATGTAAATATTTTCTAAACAATTGTGAATCTCATACCTCAAATTCTTGGTTTAACTGCGAAACCACTAACTGGGAATCAAGGTAGATATGTAAGTGGCAGATGCCTTGATTGAAGGCATCACTCAAGAGCCTTATGATGACGTCATATTCTGCCTGATTGTTTGTAGCTAATCCGATGAATATTATGTTGCTGAAGAATGGCAATCGATTAGGGTAGTAGATGACCCAGGTGACTGCTGCTAAATTTTGATACCATCGCGATGCTCCATTAGTGAAACGAAAATAATGGTTGCGTTGAATATCCATTTGTGACACCAGAGTGCTTTTTGGAACAAGAGTGTGATAAAAAACAAATTTTCTATGTGTATGTTATCTCTAGGTATGAACCCTCCGAACCCCTATGGGTTAAATTTCTCGAGGTAGAGACCATTGACAGGGTGTATACGCCCTTTAGGAGACATTGTTTTATGATGTAGGGACCTTTCCACAAGGTTTTGAATTTTCCTGGCCCTAGGGATTATTTCACAAAATCATAGCAGAGGACTAAATCCCCTTCAGTAAATGATCGAGGGGTGATGTTGTGATCGAACGATGCTTTCACCTGCTTTTTATGGGCCTTGTTGTGTTGGAGCGACTTTCACCGACGAGGTTGGGTGTCATCGAGGAGTTTGATGGCGACATGTAAGTTTGGGATCTCGCGTTCTATGGGAATCATGGATTCGAATCCGTATACTAAGTGGAAGGGTGTGAACCCTGTTGTTATTTTCACTTCCGTGTGGTACACCCATGGGATGGAGAAAAGCATGTGGTGCTATTATTTTTTTGGTTATTCACCATGCGATGTAACATTTTTTTGAGTACTTTGCTTACATATTCTACCTATTCTTGGATTGGGGGTAGTATGGTGATGAAAATTCATGTGTGAATCTGAGGTGGTGAGATAGCTCCTGAAAAACCTTGTTTTTGAAGTGTTTTCCAGGGTCAGAGACTAACTCTTTTGGTACACCAAACTGGGCGATGACATGGTTGAACAGAAAACGTGCAGCGATTTTTGTTGTGTTGCTGCATGTGGGCATGCCTTCTGCCCATTTGGTGAAGTATTCGATGACCACAATAATGTATTTGTAGTTTCTTAACGACGTGGGGTTGCAAGTCATGAATTCAATCCCCCATTTTCAGAAGGGACCAGTGACTATGATAGGGTGAAGGGGAGTGGGAGGGGCTCTTGCCTTGTGAGTGAAGTGTTGACATTTCTCACACCTTTTGAATGTTGAAATGCAGTTGCAGAATAAAGTGGGCCAAAAATATCTTGCCCACAAGAATTTTTGGGCAGCGGCCATTCTAGAGAGATGGCCACCGCAAGCTCCATTGTGACAATCATTAAGGGCTTCCTCAACTTGATCGTGGGTGAGGCATCGATATAAGATGGTGTCGATGCCCTGTTGGTATAAGAAACCTCTCATGAGGAGGTATCAGGGGGCCTGGTGGCGGATGCGCCTATGGTCGTCACAAGTGAGCTTAGGTCTGAACTTTTGGGTTTGTAAAAATAGGATAATATATCTGTACCAAGGGTCGTCAGTCGTCACTAGGAAGAGGTGTTCGTCTGATAGTGAATCATTGACAGGTGATTCTTTGGTCTGACTTGGGAGGTCTACGATGAAATTGGCTAAAATTAAAGTCTTCTTGCTCTTGGGGGAGCAAAACTGTAAGTCAAATTATTGTAGTATAACTATCCAGTGGTGTACTTATGGTTCATTAAAAAATGTGTGAGCATGTATTTCGTGGGGTTAATATCTGCGATGATCGTTGTAGTCCTTAAGGTAATGTAGTCCTTATGTGGCGTTTCTAGATTGCGTGTATCAATGCTAGGGTAGTCTTCTCTTTGGGCTCATATCTTAATGCAGGGCCTGACAATGTTTTACTAACGTAATAGATTACATGTTCTTCCTCGTTGGGGCCTTCCTAGATCAACACCCCAGCCAAAGCAGTCTTGGATGTTGATACATACAGGGTGTAATCCTTATTGTAGTTTGGAGGACTGATCAATGGTGCTGAATATAATGTGTCTTTCAGCGCCTCAAATTATTTTTGGGCTTGATCGTCCCATTTGAAAGGGATATTCTGACAAACAAGGTGTAGGAATCCCTGAACACAAGTGGCGTAGCCTAGGACGAAGCGTCTCATAAAATTTTCCTTTCCCTAAAATCTTGGTGGTTGCTTGAGGGTTCAAGGTGGTGGTACCTCTTTCATAGCTTGGAATTTGAGGGGGTCCACTCTAATCCCTTGTTGGGAAAAAATAAAACCTAGAAGTCATCCTGCTGTGATGCAGAAGACGCACTTGAGGGAATTCAAGCATAGGTTGTATTGCCGACATCGTTGGAATAGCAGTCACATATCCTTGAGATGATCATATCGCTTCTTGGACCGGACGGTGAGGTCATCCAAGTAGGCGATGATGAGTTGTGCCAAGTCATGAAAGATATAATTCATGGCTTGCTCGAAAGTGGCTCCAGCATTTTTAATATCAAATGGCATCACCTGGTATGTGAACATGCCCCATGGGGTGGTGAACGCGGTCTTGTATTGGTCAGTGTGACGTATTTGGATCTGATTATACCCAAAGAAACCATCCATGAAGGAGAGGGCCTTGTGTCCTGCGCAAGCATCGATAACCTGGTCGATAAATGGGGTAGGGTAATTTTCCTTTGGACAGACTTTGTTTAAATCACGAAAATTGGTATAGACATGTATGGTGCCCTGTTTTTTCATGAAAGGAACAGGGTTTGAAACCCATGATATGTAAGCGATGGGGTAGATGAATGCAGATTTGTGAATCTTATTGATTTCTCGTTTAATTGCTTCTGCCTTGGACGGGTGTAGTTGACCCTGTTACTAGTGTACTAGTGGTATGTTAGGCCAAGTGTCAATGTGATGTTCTACAATAGTGGGACTGAGTCCTGGCATTTTCGAGTAGTCCCATGCGAAGATATCTCAATTTTCTTGCAATAAATGGGTGTAAGAGGTTATCTCATCTGGGGAACATGCTACCCACAAAGATATTTCTTCGAATTTCTCAGGGTTTCGAGAGATATTCACCTTCATGGTAGGGGAAATGTTTGACATGTTCCCTTCTTCGAATGCATCGGGCACCGGAATGGGATTTTTGAACCAATCAACTTTCCCCAATGGAAGGAAATATTTTGATTCGATTGCATAAATCTCTTGGTTTCCTGTTTTTTTAGGGTTGAACGTTTTTTCAGGAAGAAAAAATGAGCGGTGATGCATCGCATCCCATGGATAATCGAGTTCTATCATGGCCTCAAGAATATCCTCATCTGAGTGGAATAAGGATCCTCAGGGGGATTGGGTCTATAGAAGGCCGTGAGGTATTGGTTCAGTCCTAACATAGCTGGTCGTGGTTCAGTCGATATGGTGGAACCAGACGCGATCGAGAGGGCGCAGATAGGTTGGGTTTGCACTGTCGTTGTTACAACTACTCTCATAGTTGTAACTGACTGGACACCTGTGACTGATGAGTAGACAACCAGAGTAATGGTTCTAATACACGATGATATGAATTGTATATGATGTATCGTGTCATTGGCGTTTGGTGGGGGAGGAATTTCCATTGTGGTGACTTGTGTGAGAGCAAGTCTAGGTTCCTCATAAGGCGTACTAAGAGTATTTGAACTTTCCGAGAGTTGGAAGTTGTGTTTCATGCAGGGGCGCATGAATGTTTCCATGAATGGGCATGCCTCTGTTTCATGGTTATGGCCAGTGCAAATGGTGCATGGTACCACTGTGCTTATCGAGTAGATGTTGTGTTAAATAACACTACTCTTTGTCCCATTTTGTGGAAAGATTTGGCTGTTTCCATTTAAAATTTTTTAGTGTCGGGACACCTAGCTCTCTTGGGGAGTGTAGACTTAACACTGCTCTTGCTTCTTGAAGGTTTGGGAGGTGCTCACATTTCATTATATGGATGAAATGTGAGAAAATCCTGCAATAGCAGTGTGTGATATTCTCTTGGTTAGATAGATGTTTCTGAGGGATAGGGAAGACCATGAGAAAGATGTTCGTGAGGTGCTTCAGTTCTTTACACTAATTGACCTAGTGGGCAATTCCATCGCATAGCCCACATGCTTCCCTAGACTAGACTTGGGTCCTGTTAGGTCGATGCGTATTTTTTACTCGCCCAATGTTTTGGTATTGAAATGAGTAGTATTCCTGGGAGCAGTCTGCCTTACATTAAGTTCTCTAAGCTCTCGACTGATGATATCATGGGGCTATGTTTCTAATGAACGAATGATATCAACTAGTGGGCGCACTTGAGGGATATAAGTATAGTGTTGAGCATGATGGTTTCCTTGAGACACTAGGCAATAATTTCTTTCTTGGGTATTCCCTTCCCACTCTTTTGATAACGTGATTAGGAACCATTTGCATAGCGATTCTAGGTCTGGGAAATCGATGACTGAATGGTTGTGTGTTTTTCACAATATAGAGGTTGGTATTCTACGTGGAGGGTGGGTGGGGGTGACTAAGAGTTCTCTCACCGGCCACTTTTCTGTTGATAGAAAGATAATGGACCTGCTTGTCACATGTTATTGCGTTGTCGAGCTATCCATGGATTCTGTGTCTGGGCCATATTCTAGGGAGAGGCGAACTATGGCCGTGCGTAGACTGGTTAGAACTAATTGAAATCAAGGGATGTAATGAAAATGTCATAATGGGTGATCGCCACAACATATATGACATGAATGTTGGGTTGCCTGCTGGCCAACATAGTACACACGGTTAACTGGTTACCATCTTTGGAACAACTCCATGGTTGTGCATTCGTCGATGAAATGGTCACGTTCATCGCAAAGTGCACATCGTTGGATAGGAGGAGAAGGGACAAACAAGAGTCTTTCTGGTGACTGCCATGCCTCCTGAAGGTATAATGACCCAAGGTTCTTCTCCATTTGTATGTATGGGGGAATCATCTTGATATGATTGTTCTAGGGCATGTAAATCATCCCTATATCATGTTATTTCCAGATAATGATGAGTGTAATGCGCCTAATTGTTACAAATAGAACATGTGTGGTTGGCACACAATGATTTGCCTTGGTTTTTTGTGGTTGGTTCCTTTTTACGGGAACTTTTCATCGAGATATTTCTTTCAGAGCTTAGGAGCGGTTTTAATTTGTCTATCTCTGATCAGATATGGGTAGTGTAGCCTACTATGTCGCACACTTTACAAGGTTGTAATTCCCTTGGTATGATGGTGATTTCTATCTTTTTCCATTTTTTATGGGTTTCCTTGGTCGCTATAATTGGATTTGTGATGGGAGTTTCTTTAAACAGTATGGTTGCAGCGATTTCCTTAATAGGTGGGGCCTCCTGAAGAGTGAGGGGGGTTAATCCTGTAGAGGTGATGCCCATGCTTTCTGACATGGTAGGTGGGACTAAGTACCAAACTGGCATTGCAAAAGATATGTTTGGCAACACTATCATTGCCAAAAAAAATTGTGACACAAAACTGGGTGGAGGATATAGAAAAGGAGTTTGGGAGATGGCGTAGGATAGAGATGCCATCGTGCCAAAGGCATCAGTTTCGTTACTACTATTCTCTATCTCCTGGCTAGCTTCGGTGCTTGATGTAGACATCATGCACACCAGAGCCCCTGTGATATCAACGAATGATTCTGGTATGACAGGGGGATCTCCTAGGAATGATCTGAGGATAGATGACAGTTTGAATTGGCTAGGGCCATATTCTTGGTATCGTTTGAGCATTTCAGTAGATGTATCCACATATGGTAGAATGACATCGACGTTCATCAAGTGTCGCTTGTCATGGTACGCCAATTGGTCGATGGTGATGATGTGGTCCTTATGAGGGAACATCATCATCCGGAAGAGGGAGGATGCTATGGAAGACATGGCGTACATATTACTCTGCCCAAGGAGTATATTGTAATCTAGATGAGATTCCAAGACCTCAATGTCTCTAAGAACCATATTTTCAACCAAGCAGACCGAGACATTTTGATAGAGACCGAAGGGAGCAGAAGGGCGGCCATCATATGCTCTAAGTGTGATGCTTGATGGCTTCAGTTTGAGATATCCTAACTTCTACCAAACGCCTTTTGACTTCATGCATGTGGATGCACCCTCGTTAATGATACATCGGTGGATATTTATGTTCTGGACTAACACCGTTATTTGGAAGGCAACTAATGGAGGAAGCTTGGGGGTGGCTTTATCTAATTCAAAAGCCATTAAGTGCGAATCAACAGGGTCGATTGTGTCTAATGTGGAAAGTAAGGCTTTCCTTTGCTTTGGGCAAGATTGCAGGACTTCAAAATCTAACATAACAATAGGAGATTGAGCTAAATCATCCACGATGCTATAATTATGGGCTACTTTGGAGTGGTGTCCTCCTCGCCTTATTGGTCCCTTAGCCATTTTTGGTAAAGTTTCAATAGGAATTTTTGATATAGTCAACAGTGTTGTAGGTGCACTCGTGCTAGCCCATGACAAAATAGTGTCTGGTAGGGTATCATAACTTCGATTTCGTGTTTGAAAGAATATTTCCTCTCCAGTCATATATATTTTCTGGCTATTGTTTTTAGAATCACTGTGGGGTGGTTTTTGTTGTTGGGTACTAACTGCCTCTTGGTGGGGGAAGGGCTCCTGCATTACCGTTGTTTGATGTGGAGGTCCCCCTTGTCCTCAGTTACCTTGAAGCTTCTTCAGCAAGGGGAGTTTAGGACAATGATGAGTGTAATGGCCATACTTACCACAAATTGCACAAGATTGGTCCGTTCGAAGATTAGCCCTCTTGTTCTTCCCTTGAGAGTTACTTGGCTCCTGGTTTTGATTTTGGTTGGGGTTTCCCCTAGACTGATATCTCGGAGGGCGTTTTTGGTTATCACCCCCCCTGTCCAGGATTTCCCTTTTATTTATTTTTTTTCCTTTTTCCTTGCTGCATTAGGAGGATGACTAGGATTCTCCTAGTCATATGATCGGTACAGTTAGGCCTGGGAAGGTTGCACAAAGTTCACCGGTGTGTTGTTTTGTAGCAGTGGGTTTTGTGCTGGGGAGTGGGGATATTGAGGTCCCTGTTCCTGGTTTGTAAATGAATATTGGGGGGAGCTCTTTCGTCAGTGTTCCTAGCTGTGTACTAGGTCACCTATGCGGGAGGGTATGATCCTCCTTGCTGATGATGGTAAAACGATGCCCTATTGTTCATGTTTTGTAGAGGTGCATGATGACTCTTATGGTAGCCTGGTTGCGGGGTGTTCTGGTTAGGATCATACACATATCCAGGGCATGGATCACTGCTACCTAGGTGATTTTGGGTCAATGACCCTATCAATCCGTCTGTAGTGTTTGACGCGCCTAGAAATTATTTATAATTTTGCAGGTGTAGGGCATTAGGCATGATTTTATAGATGTATCATGATTGAGTGTATATCAGCTCGAGTTACTGGGCTTTGCTAATGGCATCATCTTCAGAATTAGGTCCTTGAGTTTCCACATCCTTCGAAATCTCTACTGTGAGAGTTTTCAGGAATAAGTCCAGTAAAAATCGATCGTCAAGTTTGGATTTACACAAAATTTGATGTTTCTGCCATTCCTGGAGATGGTTCGAGATATGGATGGTTGGTATTTGTCTAAAATGCATCAGTAACTCCATTCCCGAATCATGGTGGATGGGTAACTGGAAATATGTGAGGAACGCAGTAGCAAGGGCACTAAAGGTTATATGTGAAGCAAAAGGTTTCTCCACATACCATGTCACGACTGGTCCAGTCAAGGTGTGCTGAAATAGTCTTAATCGAATAGTATCATCAATAATATTATTCGACGAACACCATAGGTGGAAATTCATTACATGGTTCTCAGGGTCTTCTGCTTGCTTCCCTTTGAACTTTGGAATGTGTGAAGGGAGATTCGTGGGCATGGGGAGCCAAGTGGGATTGTGTGCAATGGGGTCATTTTTTAACTTCGATAGATCGGGTAAGTTTAAAGATGCTAATAAAGGTAACTAAGTGTTGAGTGCCATTGTATACTATGAAAACATAGGGTTCTAGTTGTGTATGGGGTTTCTTTGCGACGTACCTGGCTGTGTATTATGTTGGCTTCCCGAATGGGTAGCGCTTCTCTACCCTCTAGGGGTTGTGGGAGGAGTGGTGTCTAGTGATCTCGAGGGGGTTTCCACCGGTGTGGCATTGGGGGACCCTCGGGGGTTTACAACTAAATATTCCCCAATAAAGGATGAAACGATAAGGGTGTTGTGTTCCGTCTTTGATGCCTGAATGGTGAAAGACTTGAAACTCCTCCCTCTTGTTATCACTCAGAAAAATGTGAAACATTACTTGACATGGTCATACAGTTCATTTATCAAAGGTCTCCTTAAGCCTTTCAAGTTGGTATAGGAAAATTTCATTTCTTATATGTTTAACCTATGCTAAGGTTCAAGGCCACCTCCATTTAGGTCATGTCATGACCCATCAGTCATCATAAGGTGTCAGTTTTCATTTCCCAAGCATCTAAATTTAAAAAGGACACTTAAGTCATTTTTACAACTTTTCGTAGCATTTTATACAGTGAAATAGTAGTTTTTACTATGAAACTGCCTAATAGTTTCGTAGAAAAACTATCAAAAGTTAAATTAATCACGCTATGAAAAATTGTTTTCTTGTCTGTCTTGTCAAACCTGATGTGAAGTGTCAGTTCATGATTGGAGGAGTTAGGGTGGAGGTCATTTGATTCTATTAGGGTTAAGTCAAAGGTACAAAGTCATGTCTGAGGTCATCATTACCTTTTTTAGCATGCATGTGTCATGATTAAGGCATGAGCTTTAATTTAAACCATCAAAACCTTACCCAATTAGTCTTCTTTTCATATTCCACTTTATCTTTGCATGTTATTTGATTTCTGGAGAGCTGCTTCATCAAGCCAAGCAGGTTGTTGGAAGATTCAAAGGTTGCAGGTGTCATCAAGCAAAGCGTCTGAGAAGATATAAAGCCACCATGGTTGCAAGGAAGAAAAAAAACAAAGGTGGTCACTGCCACAGGTATGAGCCCATGGAAATGAATTTTCTCAATGAATACCCAACGACCATGGAGATTTTTAGAAGAACAGGTTGCTTGCGATTTTGTCAAAGATTACAGGGTTGTCATCTACAGGTTTCCAAGGATTTTGCTAACAATTTCACTGGAATAGCTTCAAAAGTGGGAATTTTGAACCTTACAGTGACACCAAACATCATTTCAATAGAAAAAGGAATCCCTAGAGGAGGGGAACAATGGTTTAAAGGCATCAAGTTCACCATGCAGGATTGCAAAGAGTTCATCAAGCCATAGCATAATGAAATTGATCTTACAAATGCCATCCCTAGGAGTTTCATGAAGGAAAACTATTCAAAGTTGCTGATGATCATTCAGAAGTATTTTACCTGTGAAGGAAGGTTTCACATGGTCTACTCCTACCACCTTAGGCTTATTCTGCATTTTGTGGGTAAGAGGTCACTTGACTTGCCCTTTTATTTATATAGAAGTCTAGGTAAAATTTCATATAAGGTTCAAGTTAAAACAGAAATCGATGAAACTTCTCTCTTTCACCATGGTTTGATTAATTTTTTGGTGTTAGAAGAGTTGAAGAGATTAGACAGAGATTGGACCTCCTTTCTATTCATGAGTGGTTTTGAAGTTGATGTTGTCAATCCTAAAAGAGTTTCCAAACCTAGAAATATTTCATCACCAACAGTGGCAGAATAAGTTGAATAAGGGAATAGATCATCCCCACTAGAACCAGTGAGCATGGAGACAGAGCCTTTGCCGAAGATTCACACACCTAAAACAACACCTGCAAAACAAAAGCCAACAGTTAGAAAACAAAGTAGCAAGAGAGTTACTAGAAGCCAAACAATGGCTAAAGGAAACTTAGAAGACATCTTGCATGCAATTTACATTGAAGAAACTCCCATTTTCCAAGCTGAAGATGTTGAAGATGGAGGAGGAAAGATAAAGAAAGGCAAGACAACTAAAAAATTAGAGTTTGCAGGTAATGATGCTAGTTTCATGTTTCAACCTAGAAAGCCAATAACCAGACATGTAAGGAAGGTTATCGAAAGTTGCAAAGAGACTGAAAAGATCATTGAAACTGCGCAACCACCAAGTATCATAGATCTCTCTTCACCTGAAAAACAAAAGTTGGGCATCAAACAAAGGAGGGGTAAAGAGAAAATTAGTGAAAAGTTAGAAATTGAAACCCTTAAGGAGAAATTGAATGTGGCAGGTGAAGAGATATCAATTTTGTAGAAAGAGGCAAAGAAGCATAGAGCTGAGAAGGATCAGTTTGAACAAATGAGGAAAATATGGGAAGATCAAGTCACAATTGTCTCAAAGACCTTATACAATACATAAAAGTTGATAAGGTGGAATCAACCACTAAGAGTACAGGTGAAGCACATAAAAAGGGTCAACTTGCACTTGCAATCCAAGAACATGGTATTAAAGGACAAAGTGAAATATCTAGAGCAGGAATTGGATGTAATTCATGTGGAGCTGGAAAAGAAATGTTTGAAGATGATAGTGTGTTGTGGAGGTAAATCCCCTCTGCGGGTAGAGGCGATCCCACTATTCCTAGAGTAAATCTAGCAACAATCGAAACACGCAAAGCTATTGATTCCTAGTTACAAAAGATAGAATCACGATAGATCTCTTACTGTGATTCCTTCATTTTTGTTTTCGAAGAAGAAGTGGTGCTTCCGTTCCTAGCTGGACAGGTCACGATCCGTGAGCTTTCTGCATCCAGATACCTGTACACATGCAAAGAAGAGAGACAACATGCAACGTACTATTTCACACTTTATAACTATTGATCAGTCAGAGAGGAATGAATGAAATTGCGTTATATAATGGACAAGCGCAATCATGGAACCAATAGCAGAGTCATGTATATTAAGATACGAGAGAATGATTACAACTGGTGCTCTAACGTCGTGATCTTCCTTCGATAGGGTTCCAGCGGGACGTGTCTCACAAAGCTCATCAAGGATTTGACAGAACTCTCTCTCTCACAGGGTTCTCCTTAGCTCTGCTCTTGATTGTCACTCAGCTATAATTTCCTTCCCAAAAGTTCGGCTAGCTAGCAAATGGAGAGGGCAGGATTTTATAGATGGAGAAGGAGAGGTTAGGTTCCATATAATCATGGGGGAGAGTCCTATCTCTTAGGAAGGTTCCATGAGAGGTGGAAAACCACTTCCTAAATAGGGATATCCGGAGGCAAACAACCCAACCCCTTTTTGATGATCCGTTCTGAAGTTTTTAGAATCAAACTTCTGCCTTCTATTGTTAAAAAATATTCCTTAATAGGCTTGGCGTGGGCACAACACAGGGACAAAGCGCCAGCTGGCGCGCCCACTAGTGTACATTTTCCCCATTGGCGTGAGGGTTGAACTGGCAACCCGCGCTAATGCCAAAACATGGGTTTTTAGGGTTTTTTAGAGGAAATTTTCTTGAGGATAATTCTTTCCCTTATGCAGAAGGATGCCATCAAGGTATTTTCAGGACATTTTATTGTTCACAGGTCACGGGAATAGCCCTCCAATGTATGGGATGAGGGATTGCAGGGACAGTGATGCAATTTAAAAGATGGACAAAGAGGTCAGCTCTTACCTGAACTGGATGGAAGTCGATTTGGTCCGCTGGATTGGCTACACTCGTCACCCGAAGATCGAAACACAAAAGGGTCATTGTTGCTCTGCAAAGAGGTAAAAGTGAAAAGTGAATATTTTTTACCACTATTGGTCTTTTAAAGCTTTTCAAAGTCCTAAATGGGTTTTTAAACATGTTTGTTGATGTATTTTTGCATTATTTTCGTCGAATATGTTTTACATGCGTCTTTTTGTGCAGCAACCGGTTTTCCACATGATTTTGACGAAGATACAAGTTGTATTTTATACTTTTTTGGACTCGGTAAAAACACGAAAAAGTCACTACTGGAGTCACCTTTTAGCTCTTTTTTGACTCTCTAAAACTGAAAAGATTGCCGAGTCGCTTGTCGTTTTGAGCTCGTTAAATTGGCTGCGAAACGACTTCTACCCAGTATACGTTTACCCCTTTTTCGGGCTGGGATGGATTATTTACGAAAAAGGAATACCCTAGCCTGTCGTGACTAGGAGGTTCTCTCAGACATAGTTTTCTACCTTTTCGGATCTGTGGGACTATCTACGAAAAGGGACTGCTGGAGTTTTCTTTTCTGCTATCTTTTCAAACTCTCTAAACATGAAAAGATGTCGAGTTCTTCCTTTTTCAAACCTATTAAAAACTGATGACATTGGACTCTGTTGTAATGACGTTACTCAATTTCCTCCTTCCTAGGGCTCGTAAAATGTACTAGGTTGGATTTTTCTGAAGGAAAAACTTATATCACAGGCACATGCTATCCCCTTCAAGCTTGTTTCCAAAAATAATTGGGGTACTTGCCAAAAATGGTGGGGGAAAATGGAACCAATATCATAGTCGTGTTGGTAGTATGTCGCTCTTGAACATGGCACTTGTCTGCATTCGTGTCGGGTTGGGGACATCTCATCTCGTTATCTGCTTACCTCCATGGGTTTGGGTAATCTCTTTTGACCGCTCATCTGCTCTTTGCCACATCACCATGACCTCAGATCTTTTGATGTCAAATACTGCCAAATCCAATGTCGTGCCACCAATATGTTCAAGAGAAGTTGGCCTCTGCAGTTTTCAACCTCCCTCTGATTCTCTATTGGTCTTGATTCACAAAAATTATGTCCCTCTGTCTCGTTTCGATGATGTGGGAAACATTATGGCCCACCTTTGATCAAGGTCACTTCCTTTCAACTTAAGCTCATTATCTAGGAAGCTGATATAGAGACTCCCTTCAGGTATCTTGTAGCCTGCATGCCTCAATGGAAGGTTCTTCGCATTCGATGCAAGGTTGTCATTATTGGCCTTTGATAGGATGATTCTGTGGGTGTCTGACGCCAGCCCACTGTTCACATTCTGTGGATTGTACCTCTTGTACCTTGAGAGCCATCATCATTATTAGTGGTTTCTCTCACGTCTGTTAACGACTTTCATTATTGGCTGGTAATCAGATGATGTTCTTGCATGTTCGACTTCAGCTCACATATTTCCATGCTCAAACTTGTACTTTTTTCGGGTCGAGATGGAGCGCAAGACCCTGGATTTTGTCTGATAAACATCCAGGCTGCGGGTTCTTTGTGGATTATTATGATTTATTACATGACACTTTTGATTGGATGGTTGCGACCATACCTGAGTCTACCTGTTGATCCTTATTTACTAGATGGCTGCGTCCATACCTTGGATCCCGATTTTTGTACACTCTATTATGGATGACTGCACCCATACTACATATCATGTATCAGAGATATTAGTTGTATTTGTATTCGCAGGTCTTCTGACGACAGTGTTTTCAGTTGGGCGCGTTCTCATAAATCATTTTGCCCCTCCCTCTCTATCGGACCTCATGCTTTAGGGGGCATCTGTTACACAAAATTTTGTCACCGTCCCTGGAATCCCTCGTTCCGTACATTGGAGGGCTATGTCCTGAAAACACCTTCATGACATCCTTCTGCATAAGGGAAAGAATTATCCTCAAGAACATTTCCTATGAAAAACCCTAAAAACCCATTTTTTGGCATTGGCGCGGGTAACTAGTTCATCCCTTGTGCCAATGGGGAAAATGTACACTAGTGGGCATGCCAGCTGATGCTTTGTCCCTATGTTGTGCCCGCGCCAGGCCTATTAAGGAAATTTTTTAACAATAGAAGGCGGAAGTTTGATTCTAACAACTTCAAAACGGATCATCAAAAAGGGGTTGGGTTGTTTGCCTCCAGACCTCACTGTTTAGGAAGTGGTTTTCCACTTCTCATGGAACTTTCCTAAGAGATAAGACTCTCCCCCATGATTATAGGGAGCCTAACCTCTCCTTCTCCCTCTATAAAATCCCGCCTTCTCCATTTGCTAGCTAGCTAAAATTTTGGGAAGGAAATTATAGCTGAGTGACAATCAAGAGCAGAGCTAAGGAGAACCCTATGAGAGAGAGAGTTCTCTCAAATCCCTGACGAGCTTTGTGAGACACGTCCCGCTGGAACCCTGTCAAAGGAATATCACGACGTCAAAGCACCAGTTATAATCATTATCTCGTATCTTAATGTACATGACTCTGCTATTGGTTCCATGATTGTGTTTTTCCATTATATAATGAAATTTCATTCGTTCCTCTCTAACTGATTGATAGTTATAAAGTGTGAAATAGTACGTTGCATTTTTTCTTTCTTCTTTGCATGTGTACATGTATCTGAATGCAGCAAGCTCACGGATCATGACCTGTCTAGCTAGGAACGAAAGCGCCACTTATTCTTTGACAACAGCAACGAAGGAATCATGGTAAGCGATCTATTGTGATTCTATCTTTTGTAACTAGGAATCAGTAGCTTTGCATGTTTCGATTGTTTCTAGACCCACTCTAGGGCTAGTGGGATCGCCTCTGTCCACAGAGGGGATTTACCTCCACAACATAATGGTAGAAGAGCCCATTAGCCAACTTATTGTAAATAAGGAAGAAACACCACAGGAGTAACAATTTTAGATGGAATATGCATTAGGAAGTTCATAGCATGTAAAGAATCAAAATTTTGCAGCTGGAGGTCAGTTTTTGAAGACAATTTTGAAAGGGGAAATTTCTAGTTTTTTACACAGTTTCATAGCGTACCTCAGGCTTGAAGGTAGAAATACGCTATGAAAAAACCTGTAGGTGCCTTTTTTCATGTTTTAAGGAGGGGGATCCATGGTGGTAAGGTGTCATGACATGATTAATATGATGGAAAAACAAATAATTGAAGAAGATGGATGGAAAAGCCACTTTTCCCACTCTACCAAAACTCGCTATGAAACTGTCATGTTTTCATAGCGAGCAATTGTTAAAGGATTTTTAGCATATTAAAAGTATATTTTTCTAGCTGGAGATCTCCAACATGACAATGGAGTTTATTATCAGATATTTATGACTTAAAGGGAGTGCCATGAAGACAGGTCATCAGTCAAAACATCGTTGAAGATGAAGGTCATCCATTCCTATAAAGAAGGGTTATGCTCCACAAATCTAGGGGTGATTTAAATTTATAAAGTGGTGGTGAACTTGGTCATGTGTCCTTTGAGCATGTGACATTCAATTTGTATCCATCATGTAACTGTTTCACAGATAAGATAGAGAAATGTAATAAATAGGAGATAGAGTCCTTTTAGGAGTTGGTTTCTTTAAAAGATAGTTATCAGTGTTCTATTGTAAGTTATTAATTTCAGTTATGAAAGGTGTCATAGGAGAATTCAAGGATCTAGCCACCAGACAGATCATCCATATTGTAAATAATGTCTATTTATAGAAAAAACATTGAAGTAGTAAAGGGTTGGTTGGAGAAAATTTGCACCAAATTGCTGCTTGTATGCTTTTGACTATTATCAGTAATACAAAGTGACATTCTTCTTTCCAGGCCTAAGATTCTCATGAGGTTTTTGATATCTTATTGATGTATATCTTTATGTTTTATAACTTGCAGTAAATTTCATCTCTAATTACTTAGAATTCACAATATTATGCTCTGACTTCCTTTAGTGGTGAAATGACTGTGTTTTCTTATGTTGTGTGTGTGAGTTTCCTCTATCTAAAACCTCTATCTGCCTCAGCTTCCATGTGAAGAACCATTGTCACTGAAACTATTGATTGTTGACTCCATAAGCTCAATGGTAGCAAGCCCACATTTTTCAACCTGAAATCATACAAAACAAGTTACAATTCCATAGATTTAGCCATCTAGTACTATCATTATTCAAAATCATAAAATCGCCTTGAGAGAGCCCTCTCAAACTGAAGAGGCTAATATTTAGTTAGAAGTGGTTTGAAATAGTTACACTAAGTTGTTTGATGAGCAGCCAATCAAGTTCAATTTGGTGATAACACCTCTAATGGGGGGAGGTCCAAAAAATGTTTAGATCAATGAGTTCTCGTTGGGTCCGTTATGGTGTCGACTAGGTTTGATTTTAGAAATATTTTTTAGTTTTATGAGAGGACAGAGATAATATGTCAAAGAAAAAATTGATCGCATACATAAAACAAAGCGAAAGTAAAAGGTTAATTTCCCTTTAGATTAATCCTATGTGATTAGTCAATAAAAATAGGGTTTTTGTTGTTTTGCGTGTGATGCTCAAAAATCCTAGAAGACCTAATCATCCTCACACTCTCAATTGTAACTGGGCCTTGTGAAGATATCTTCTAGTGGGTACTGGGGCCAACGTCCTGAAAGAACTGGCGACACTTTCCAGTAGCTGAAGAATCGATCAAGGTAATGAAAAGAGGATCTAGTACTGCTACCTGCACCGTCACCTATAGGGAAGGATGCCCTATATTTGGCCACTAAGTACTGTCATCCCATGTGAGCATTCAAGTCTTGAGATTCTTGGTATTAAACTACTAGTACGGAGCACTGGATAGGTCAAGTAGCCCCAAATGGTACCGCATGCACTGGGCCTAAGCTTAACCCCCTTTGAATCGGGTCTCTATGATGCTTAGGAATTATTTTTCGTGGGTGGATAGATATGTTTAAATCTCCCTATAAATTCAACTTCTATGTTTCAAGAATGTAAAATGACCATGGCATCTTATTGGATGCCTACCCCCGATGGTCCTAACCTGAAATATTAATTATCTTGTGGCCCCTGTGGGGAGATTTAATGAGTTCAATTATGGTTAGTTTTAAGGCGGCTTGTTTTTCTTAAGGTGTGGCAATCTGTGTGAGAAAGTGTACAATCACAATTTTTGTAAGATGTGGATGTGCGATGATCCTTTACACTCCCTCCTAATTAAATTATGTTTTGATTGTTCCTTTCAAAAAGTAAATGGTGCACAGATAATGGGCCACTTACAATTTTTCCTATTTATACTAAATGTTGCACTAAAGGGAGATGGAAAAATATCAAAAGAGAGTGTTCATATGCATGCCTAGGGTCACTAAGAGGTGCAAGGGAAGCAGAGATTACTTTCCTTCTTAGATAATTTTATCCTAGTCCCGAATTCTAATGCAAAATTTAAACTAAACTTAATGCAAAAACTATTGACAACAAAATGGAAACTAGCTAAGCATGTGTGGATATGGGTCACATACTCCTTACTAATTATCTACATGTTTGGTGTCTATTATCACTAAATAAGTTCATTTAGATAGCATGGGTGGATTTTAGCCACTTAATTTCCTCCTAGTTAAACTATGTGAATTTGTGATAGTAAACTAAAAATTAGAAATATGCAAATAGCTAAGCTAAAGTGCAGCTAAAAACATGTCCTAACATTCAAGGGAAACCAAAACACAGTGCGGGCATATTTATTCTGGGCTGCCAGTCACTTTACACTTGCAAAAAATGAAGAAAACTAATGAAAAAATGGTTCATTGGTTTCCATGCGGAATTTTTCTACACAAGCGTGTGACTCTGCACGTTTTTGTGAGTTGAATGCGCGTGAACTGACGTGTTTGTCTGTGTTCAACGCGCGCGGTTTTCCTGCACAAAAAAATTCTAAATCTCTTGAACTGAATCTCTTCATAGAGGGTGAATGAGAGACGTTTAGGAGGAGGAGAGCTAGTCTTGTAGCAATATTGAGTAGAAAAGAGGTTCTGCAAAAAAACAACCACTTAGCTTAAGAGGAAAAACTAGTGCAGTCGTCTATCTTGGGTTTGTGTGTTTAGTGCACAAGTGTACTAAAACACCGGTGCTTGATAGGAATGATTGCTAACCTACAAGCAATGGTCACAAGGAAAAAAGAGTTGTTAGATGATTAATGGAAACATACTAACATGTAGAAAAACTAGTTTATGGAACATAGCATGCTACAAATAAGAAGAGGAAACAAAACAAAAATAACACATAAACACAAGCTCAATCGAGTCAAACAAGTTAATAATCCCAAAAGAGAGTGAATCCCCTCTTATTATCCATTGGTGGTAAATAAGCTGTAGAACATTACACACTTGCAGTGAGTCCTTAGAGCTATGGAACTCTAATACCCAAAATAAGGAGGGCTTTCCCCTTGAGATGGTCCGCAGGCCTCTCTCTTCTCCTCGAACGAGTGATTGGATTATGGACACTTGGTGAACTTCTCCTTTGGGATTGAGATGTTGGATGGCTAACAACTGAATCCCATCACTCTATTTCTACTTGGACAACAAACTATCGGTTTGCTCATGGGAAATTTGGCCAGCATAACAATGTGTTCTCATTTTGTTCTTCTCATGGTGGCATTTTATAGGAAAAATTAAAATCCTCTTCCCTCTCTTAGTACAATTGTGGATAGGGACCCAAGAGTGGTGGTTTATTCCATTTTTTTCTCGCTTGAGGTCTCAAGGTGGCTCTAGGTAGTTGTCCTTGGGTGGCCTCAAGTGGAGAATCTTCTTCCTGAAGTGTGGCAAGTGGTCCCGGATGGTGACCTTCCGCCATACTCAATACCACACAACTTATTTAGGAAAATATGTGGAGGCTAGTGCTACTATCAAAGAAAAATGCGAGCGGAGCGCACTTTGCCTATGTCTTTTGTGCACAATTTGATAATTTTGCCTCTTGACCTTAGAGATTTTTAAATTTTCCATATTCTCTAATGATTCTTAGCCTTGTAACTCCTTCTTCCTGACATTTCACGATGTCTTTTTCTTGTCCGATTTTCTAGTGATAACACATTTATTTGGTAAAAAAACGACCAAACATTTTCTATGTGCTTAACCAACTTAGTCAAGATACAGTTAAGCCTACCAAGCTCTTTTGGAAGGCATGAAATCATGTGTTGAAATACCTCATAGGAACTACAAAGTTTGGACTATGGTACAAACGAAAAAAGGGAGTCAAGCTTCAAGGCTTCATAGATGTAGATTGGGTATGGATTCCATCTGATAGGAAGAGCACATCAGGGGGCATATTTAGCATGGGATTAGTAACATTTTACAGGTACAATAAGAAACAAAGATCAATTGCACTAATTTTAGCAGAGGAAGAGTACATGGCGGCCATTCAGGAAGCATGTGAGGCCATATGGATGAGGAAGATACTTTTTGGTTTGTTTGGTCAAGAGATGGATCTGATGGTGACTTATCGTGATAACCACAGTTGCATCAAACTCTCGGTTAATCTAGTTTTTCATGATAGGTCCAAGCATATTGGTATTTGGTATCAACATCTAAGAGATTGTGTGCATAGGTGAATTATGTCATTAGAGTACATTCCCACAAAGGAGCAAGATTTAGACATATTGACGAATTCATTGTCAAGAGGAAAATTCAAGTTCCACAGAACGAGGATTGGGGTGGAAAATAATCCCTTTCTTGTTGAGAGGGACTTTGAAATTGACGACAATAAGGACATCTAATTTGATTTTCCCTCGGTTAAATTAGAAGAAAATTGTAATTCCACATCACACGACAACTTGTACGAATTAAATGAGTCAGGAAGACTTATTTAGCTCAGTTAATTCTAGTTGGGGGTCAAATTGGAGACATAGAGAGTTCACTCCAAGTTTTAGGGGGTCTAGTTACAGTTTATTTTGAGTTGTAATTAGTTAAATCATTTATTTGAGTTAAAATAAGTTTAAAGAGTTCTAACTGAGAGATGAGCTAGTTAGAGGTCCAGTGAATTAAATATGATTTAATTAACACACAATGATCAATCAGATAACTGATAATTCACTATAAATAGTTGTTTCATGTCAGTTCTAAGAGTGACCGAGTTGAGATTCGAGTTAAAGGGAAGTAGAATATCAATTGTACTATTAGAAAATTGTACATGTCATGCATGAGGTCAGTAGGATGCCTTAGATGAATTGCGCAATAAATTCTTGGTATTTTCTTAATTAATAGGGGCTCAATTCCTCCAAGATTGCGTAAGCAAGGCTGAGCAACCTAGGGACAAGAATTTGGTTAAGTATAGTACAATTCTTGTTGGGATCAGAGTGAGAAAGTTAGAGATAGTGCAGAGGTTTCTCAGGAATGGAAATAAGATTTTATTGTTTCATATTCTTGATTTAATGCAATATACATATAATAGGGTTTTTATATGAGGCTTTCCCCAGAAACATTTTTGTGTTGTGCGGTTTAAATTATTTCTCTTTCTTGTTCATGTGATTGTGCGATCATAATTGGTTTCTGCAATTTGTAGAATTGATTCGATATTTTTTTTAGCATATCACAATATCAATTGAATTTGCGAATTTTCTATAGGAAAAGTGATCAAAAGAAACTTTGAAAGGATTTACTTACAAATTCAAAGGTCGACCAAGGCAATACCGCACAATGAAAATCAAGCTTACAATCATGGGTAAGGGTTTCAAGCTTAAAATCAAGGGTAAGGGTTCACCCTGTTGCAGGTAATACAAATAATTGCCCTGGGTGGAAATAGGTGGGCGGATTTGAGACAGGTAAAGGAATGAGAACAATGATAGAAATTGGGTCAATCTTATATTCACGGGTTAAGGTTTGTGAGTCGATTCTTCAAAAAAATAGAAAAACAAAGGAACTTGTTTTTGAGTTTACCACCATATTGAATTAGGTGTCTAATGTTGTGTTGCTCAATCTCAATCATGCCCACTTCTCTGCCTTGCTGAAATTCCCTCATTCCCACTGCTATGCCTTGCTCTAATTCCCTCATTCCTACTGCTCAAATTCCCTCGTGCTCCCTCTAAGAACTCGATTATGACCTTCGCTCTACTGTGACCCTGCAATTTTGATTATACCATTATATATCGTATTATATATAACCTATATAATGCTCTATTATATAATATATTATATATAATATATAATATTTATTATAGATATTATATATAATATATATTATATATTATTATACATTTCCTATGAGTAGTGAAATACCCAGAAGTGGGTTTATCCATTTCCACTCAACTGGTGGGTGGAATTTATATTGATTCCATGATTTCTCACATTGAGTAATGAGCCAGGGGAGTTGGGCAACTGATAAGAGAGCATGAACACATAGTAAAAGTGACAAGATACTTCATGATTATTTAGTAAGTGTGAATGTACACATGTAGATATGAGACTCAAAGGAAGTAGGAAACCAATCCAACAATCATTCATTATTTAGGGGTTATCCTTGCTTCGTCCACATAGTTTCCTAGTCAACTGAAAGAGGTTTAGGGGAGGAAGGCAGTGAAGGTCCAAACCTAATGAGAGTGGTGATAAATAAAATTCTTAATTTATTTTAAAAATGGTCCTGAATGAAACTATGTCACACCTGCATAGGTGAGAGCATAAATTTTCACAAAAACACATGAGAAATTTCTCATATCCATTCTTTAAAAATTCAAGAAATTTGTAGAATGTGGTGCACATGATTAATATTAATTAGTGTGTTGGTGTGTTTAGTACACGAGTGTAAAAAAAACATTGGTGCTTGGTAGGAGTGATTTCTAGCCTACAATCTATGTCACAGGGAAAAAATGGATTGTTAGATGGTTATTGAAGCATCATAACATGTAGAAAAACTAGTTATAAAACATGTCATACTACAAAAAGAGGAGGAAAAAAGAAACAAAAAATACACATTTAACACAAGCTCAATATCGATTAAACGAACTAATAATACCAATGGAGAACAAAACCCATTAGCCATTGGTGGTAAAAAAGAGGTAGAACGCTAAAACATGTAGAAATTTGCTGAATAATGATTAATTATTCACCGAGACTATCCTGATCACATACAATTCGAATTTATATGCAACACATAATCTCTTCCACTCAGATCAACTCAGATCATCACACATGCGGAAATAAATCAAGCGATAACACATCAAATCATCATACACATTAACACAGTATGTATGGGGAAAGCTTATAGCTGAAAACCCCGTAGCTATTGTGTATATTATAATGGAGAAATCAAGTAACAAACTCAATACAATACTCCTCACAAGTACTCAGTACTTTCTCATGAAGTTACTCACAATCTAGCTCAGTTTTGAACAGGTTACTGGTTCAAAACTCACCGCCAATTGCCTTGCCTCTATTGTGTGTTTCAATGCTATGGGATGGCCTCTTTATATAGATAAACCACTAGCCTGAACTGCGCAATCCTCATGGGCTTACTCCACCTATCTGTGTGTTGCAAATAGCAACAGTATAGTCACAACTGATAGCTAACTCCACCCTTTCATCTATCTCTTTCACTGGTCTCCACTGAACTGATCATGCACTGTAGTGAACTGATGTGTTCTTGAGTTGAATAGTGAGTTACTAATTAATGAATTAAATAATATTTAATTCACTCCACTCATAACTAATTGATTAGCTAGTTAAACTAATCTCAACTAGTTCAACTAAAATAAACAGAACACAACTCCACTATCCGTCTCATTAACTCCTCCAAACTTCTGCCACTGAAGTCCAACTGAAGTCAACCATGCATGATGCCATCAAACCCTTGGGAACCACGTGATTCCTCTGTCAGATGCATGAGCCACTTCTGTAGCTCGAACTGAAGTGCTCCAAGAGAGTAAATTGTTGTTTATAGTCTAAATATTATTAAGGGTAAATAATATTTGACTTCCCTGTTTTAAGGAGAGGCAGTCTAAAAATAGACTTCGACCTCTTTGACCTCAAAATAGAGTCTCATCTATTTTTACCAACATGACACATACTTCAAGAATCTCAAACTGGAATCCCCGAACCATGCTCCATATGTCTAAAAATAGACATAGTCTAAAAATAGATTTTGCGCCAGAATTTGCCTGAGGGCCCACTTAGTGAAGGCGACTTCATTTCACTAAGCTCCATCATCTTGCTGCATTTTCAACACTCCCTCTCAGCAAGATATGGATTATCCGCAACCCCTATCCTGCCTCTGTGGAATTCAAACTTGCTCCTGGTGAGCGCCTTCGTCAGGATGTCGGCATCCTGATCCTCCGTGGGAACATATGAAAGCATCATGATTCTCCGCTGAACACAATCTCTGATATGATGGTACTTGATGTCGATGTGTTTGGACCTATCATGAAATACTGGATTTGCCGAGAGTTTGATGCAACTCTGGTTATCACAGTAGATCACTGTAGGCTCCAAATGCAACCTGAACAATCTTGCGAGGATCTTCCTCATCCAAATAGCCTCGCATGCAGCCAAGCTAGCTGCCATGTACTCGGCCTCTGCTGAACTGAGTGCCACGGATCTCTGCTTCCTGCTGTACCAGG
This sequence comes from Pinus albicaulis, assembly GCA_034641835.2. NCBI lineage: Eukaryota > Viridiplantae > Streptophyta > Pinopsida > Pinales > Pinaceae > Pinus > Pinus albicaulis. The sequence continues at coordinate 1,264,921,686 of CM076575.1, read as the reverse complement.
AAACTGCTGTCGACCCAATGCTGAAAACTCCTCCAGAAGTGCTCTT